>JACEFZ010027484.1:215000-288213 GCA_014155875.1 Cepaea nemoralis
TTATTCTCCAAAAGAAGGTTACCCCTTTTTGTTGAAGAAATTTTGAACCAAGAAGAAATTTGAAGTAATAATGGATGGGACGTCGACGAAAAAGCAGCTTCCACAACACTTGTGACAAGGGGACCCAAATTCATCCTCAAAAGTAAAGTTTGGTTATTGTTATTCCAACGATATGTCTCAGCTGAAGTTGGAGAGTGGTATGCACAACATTTTGAAGAGGCAGAGTACTAGTTACTGACCGCCATTCTGGATTCAAAACGTTTCACTGAATACCTTCTAAGAAGGAGAACTTTGGTATTTATTAATGGACTAGAATCCCTTTTCCAGATAGTGAATCTGAGGGACACTGTATTTCATCAAGCAAACATTGGTGTAATGAATACCCTGAGTGAAGCCAAGCTGAATAACAGACTGTTATGAACATCGTCAAGGACTTGACTGCAATATCAAAGTGTTCTCATTGTCATCAAGTGAGAAGCCGAAAAACAAACTAGGAATAGCGTCTGTCCTCCCAGAGGATAACAGGTATAGACAGTTTGATTCCTCTGATGTCCGTAATGAAAAGACATACAAGGCTAGTTTACATCATCCTCCAGAGAAACCTTCCTACAGCCACCTATTTTTCCTGTTGTATTTGTCTCTGTTTATTGTTCTCAGATGTTTGAGCAGGGGCCTCAAATAAGTATTGTTATTAATTCGATTACTTGCCTTGAGCCTTGCCAGTGTCTCGAGCTAATTCATGTGTAAAGTAAGAAAGCATCTGTCTAGGTCCCATGGGGACATCAGAACTTCAATAAAAGGGAAATATAGGCAATACTATAGGAGCAATGTAGTAACATCCTTGTAGTCATCTCCACAAATTTTGCTGCACCTAGTTCCCGCCCTCGGTTGTAGTTATTATGCCTTGTTTGAAGCGCAATGTAACAAACTATCGCCAGTCAACACGCCCCGGGGCTAGTAGTGATATTTACATAGCAAACGGTACTTCATTACAAAACACAAATGAACAAAAAATATAACCTTGACAACAACAACAACAACAACAACAACAACAACAACAACAACAACAACAACAACAACAACAACAACAACATCAACAACAACAACAACAACAACAACAACAACACAGAGATACAAGCGAATATTTCGACCAAAGTCTTTCTAAACACACACAAAACATCAAAAGAATACTTAACAACAAAACTGAAACATGCCAATCATCGATAAGTATGAAGATAAGTCAATCAAACATGATATAAACCATCTGAGAAATTGTTAGTATTGTAAAAAGGTGTCATAATGTGGCATATCTATCTACGAGGGTAAGTTAATAAGTAAGTCACAAATGGCTGTAGTAAAATAACTAAATATGATAAAAACTTGAAACCAGTTTATCGTTGTACATACATTGTTCCATTATTTCTCAACATAATTTCCACCAACATTGATGCACTTATCCCAAAGTTTTATCAGCCCTCCCAAACCGGCTGCATAGAACTGCGTGCTCTGTTTTCTAAACAACGTTTTCACTTCACATTCAACTTCTGCGTCATTCGCGAAATGTCTCCTGCCAAGGTGTGTTTTCAGTGTTTATGCTGACAAATCTTTATCCCGTAAAGCGGTGCATAGCTGAGTAGAAAAAGTGACGCGGGCGAGTCAATAAGTAAGTCACACAATTATGTGGGATGGCAGGTAAATGAAAACAAAGCACGCAGTTCTATACAGCCGGTTTGGGAAGACTGATAAAACGATGGGATAAGTGCATCAATGTTGGTGAAAATTATGTTGAGAAATAAAGAGACAATGTATGCATAAAAATAAACTGGTTTCAAGTTGTTATCATATTTAGTTATTTTTCTTCAGACATGTGTGACATACTTATTAACTTACCCTCGTATATAATACGAGTATATATTGTAGATTCCAAATCTGGCTTACATTCTTATTGAAGATTCGCAATGCCTAGAGCAGGGCAGGACAGGGCAGGGGTGGAGAACCTATTTTTGTTCTGCCAAAAGCCATTTGGATATCTGTGTCGTCATTCGCAAGCCGTACAGACTTATCAGCTTAAAAATTAGCCACCTAGATTTAGTCCAACATTTATTTAATGTATTGGAGGGAACAGCTTCTTTTTTATCGAGGCGTGTTATGTTAGCTGGTAATGATGCCGCTGCTAAGAGATTTACTGATGACTGCTTTGAAAACTCCTAGATGTATTGAATTTCAAGTCCTGCCTGCGGTTGCCTTGACAGGGCCAAACAAAATGATTTCGAGGGCTTTGTTTAGACCACTGGCCGGATGTTCCCAGCTACTGATATAGGGAAAGAGACAATGATCGCAGCCAAGAGGAAAGTTCTGCTCACAAACATGCAAGGATGTTGGGGTACAGAGAGTTTCTGCGTTGAAGATAGTTGCTAAGAAGAGGAGACAGTAGGGAGATATGGTCAAATGACTTCAACACCAATCTTCAGACTGAGCTAACGAATTAATGAATGAATGATTTATTAAATAAATGAAGGATTGTTTGAATGAATGTATGAATGAATGAAATGATTGAACGACGACTGAATAAAAGTCATTTCTGCCACAGGACTAACATGACAGCTTAACATTTATTGCTAGGGCTGTTCAAAATATGCAGTACAGAGAAGACCTGATGACATACACCCGTTCCATTTGAGGACACACTCAACAAGCTTAAATATGCATACTGACGTCTGATGATAAACAAAGGAGGAGAAGAAGTGTAAGCAGATGTTTAAGACGAAGAAGAGAAGAAGAGGGGAAAAGAAGAAGGAAAAGAGAATATGAAAAAGAAGAAGCAGCAGCAGCAGCACAAGAAGAAGAAGAACAAGAAGGAGAGGAAGAAGAAGGAGCAGCAGCAGCAGATGAAATAAACGAAGAAGAAGGAGAAACAGCAGAAGAAAGAGAAGTAGAAGAAGAAGCAGAAAACGAAGAAGAAGAAGTAGTAGTAGTAGTAGCAGCACGTGTAGTAGTAGTAGTAGTAGAAGAAGAAGAAGAAGAAGAAGAAGAAGAAGAAGAAGAAGAAGAAGAAGAAGAAGAAGAAGAAGAAGAAGAAGAAGAAGAAATTACCTTGGTTTTATGGTGAGTTTCAATTACGTACCTGGATAAGGAAAGAAAAACCAGTCAGCAGATTCCAAAACAACCGATTTGGCATCAGTTCTCAGCGATGCAGGGGCAACATCGAACACAGTCAGTAGAGCGCATAGGGCCCACGATATGATCACGGCCAAAATGACCTAAACATGATTGTAGAGAAATTGTCAAGAGGAACTTTCATAGAACTAGGAAATTTGTTGAAATCAAAGGAAGTTAAACTTAACACCACATTTAGAATATTTAACTCTAATGTTACATCTGTACTACTTTATTTATCAGAAACATGGAAAGCAACGAAAGGAATTATGAATAAACTACAGTTTGTTGCATATCAAGCATTTTTTGACCTTTTGTGATTTGTTTGCCATTGCTTTCTGAACGACTGACATTCCTGCCATTGTATGATTGATTGATTGATTGATCTAGGAACCGACATCACAGCATTCGGGACATTCCCATAAGCATGATAACCAGCGCAAGGTGGTCTGCTTCCAAATCTACCGCAGCTGTGGTCTGAACGCGGCATGCGAGATTGCGAATTCTTTTCGTAACGCAATCACCACAGCGTCGCCTAATAAACTCCACGTAATCAATAATTGGTGTCTGCGCAGAATATTGGGACTACAATAGAATGATAGAATCACCAATGTGGAGCTCGTGGAGAGAACTAAAGACCTCCGATTGAATTATAAGGTGAGGAAAAGACACTTAAACGGAATAGGACAGACATTGAGAAAACATGACGGTAATGCAGTTAGTTAGTCGACAGATCATCCTCAATGCACATCTTTCTATTTCTTTCTTTCTCTCTGTGTGTGTATGTGCTCGTGTGTGTATGGCTGTCTATCTGTTTGTATGCCTGTTTGTCTGGATGTTTTCTACGTGTGTGTGTGTTTATCTGATTGTATATGTCTGTGTCTTTCTGTCTGTCTGTTTGCATGTGTGTATCTGTATGTGTGTCTGTTTGTCTGCATGTGCTATGTATATATATATATATGTGTGTGTGTGTGTGTCTTTGTGTCAGTATGCATCTAAGTCTGCTTGTCTTTCTTTCTGTCTGTGTGCGCATGTGTGTATGTGTGTGTATATGTGGAAGAGAAACGGAACCATCAACAAACACGGAGAGCACAGTTGCTATGAACAGCACTTACGGGCATCAGTTTAAACAGCGGGTAGCGAATGATGTGACACCCGTCCTGTCTGGAGTAGGCCGGCAGCGGTACGTCCACGTTTGCCAGGTATAAGGAGAAGAGGAACAACAGCCCTACAGTTCTGTAAGTACACATACATGTACACGTGGGTTGTGTGTCTGAGCTTGTGATGGTTTCTAAAGTATGCATGCATGCGCCTCTGTCTGTCTGTCTCTCTCTCTCTCTCTCTCTCTCTCTCTCTCTCTCTCTCTCTCTCTCTCTCTCTCTCTCTCTCTCTCTCTCTCTCTCTCTTTTTCTTTCTGTGTGTGTGTGTGTGTGTGTGATGGTTTCTAAAGTGTACATACAGATGTGTGTGTATGTGTGTGTGTCATCATAATCAAGTGCCCTGCCAGCTGGCGTAAGCGTTCATGGCTCTCCACATATCTCGGTCTTTGGTGTTCTGGATCAAATCTGTTGTTGATATTCCTCCATGCCACCGTCTCAATCCGTCCAGCATCATGTCTCTTGGTCTAACTCTCTCATCCCCTCGATCTTTCCAGTTTTCACGTTGTTCTCCAATGCTTATCTTCTCATCACATGACCAAGGAAAGCTGTTTGTCTCTTTCTTCTTGTTGTATATAATGTTCTAGTTTCATTCGCCTCTTTCAGACAGTCGTTGTTAGTTACTTTGGCAGTCCTAACAGTGTGTAGTGGCTCCGAAAGTTTACATACAACTCAACTCTGAGTGTGAGATGGTGAAATTTGTGATATATGTGAGATATAAATATATACAAACAATACATTCTGTTAAATAATAATAAATAACAATATATTATTTTGCCTTTCGGAAATGAATCAAAACTTGCAGTAAGTTAGAAAATATTATTTTATTTTTGTAAACTACCACTTAGGTTTGTTTGAAACGTTTCCTTCAATTTTTTTTTCTAGTTGCAAAGACCTTAACCTGACCCCTTCAATCTAATCTGACATAATACAAGCATGTGCTTCTACCTTCTTTCTACTTCCAAGTTTGCCCTCCATTGAGGCATGAGCCTAAACCAAGTCACTCCAAGCCCTTCTATCCTTAGCTATCCCATGCTGCTCCACCCATGTCATCCATGTACAATTCATTTTTGTCTCTCTATTTCTCTTCTCCCTGTTTTGTAGGGCTTCCTATGTTTTATCCAGCATGCTCTCTGGAAGTGATTCTTCCACTTACAAGTGACTCTTCCACATACAAGCGACTCTTTCACATACAAGCGACTCTTTCACATAAAAGCGACTCTTCCACCTATAGGCGACTCTTCCATCTACATGTGACTCTTTCACTTACAAGCGATTCTTTCACCTACAAGCCGCTCTTTCACTTACAAGCGACTTTTTCAACTACAGGTGACTCTTTCATTTACAAGCGATTCTTCAACCTATAGGCGAATCTTCCATCTACAAGCCACTCTTTCACTTACAAGCGATCTTTCATCTACTAGCGATTCTAACTCTTAAAAGCGACTATTTCATTTACAAGCAACTCCTTCACCTATAAACGACTAGTTAACCCATTCCGACTTAATCAGTTAACTACTGCTGACTTAATCAGTTAACCACTGCTGACTTAATCAGTTAACTACTGCTGACTTAATCAGTTAACCAATGCTGATTTAATCAGTTAATCACTGCCGACATAATCAGTTAACCTATGCTGACTTAATCAGTTAACCCACGCTGACTTAATCAGTTAACCCATGCCAACTTTATCAGTTAACCAATGATGACTTAATCAACCACTGCTGACTTAATCAGTTAACCCATTCCGACTTAATCAGTTAACTACTGCTGACTTAATCAGTTAACCACTGCTGACTTAATCAGTTAACTACTGCTGACTTAATCAGTTAACCAATGCTGATTTAATCAGTTAATCACTGCCGACATAATCAGTTAACCTATGCTGACTTAATCAGTTAACCCATGCCAACTTTATCAGTTAACCAATGATGACTTAATCAACCACTGCTGACTTAATCAGTTAACCCATACTGACTTAATCAGTTAACAACTGCTGACTTAATCAGTTAAGCCATGCTGATTTAATCAGTTAACCACTGCTGACTTAATCAGTTATTCCATGCCAACTTTATCAATTAACCAATGCAGACTTAATCAGTTAACCACTGCTGAATTAATCAATTAACCCATGCTGACTTAATCAGTTAACCCATGCTGACTTAATCAGCTAACCCATGCTGACTTAATTAGCTAGCCACTGATGACTTAATCAGTTAACCAATGCTGCGTTAATCATTTAACCCATGCCAACTTTATCAGCTAACCAATGCTGACTTAATCAGTTAACCACTGCTGACTTAATCAGTTAACCCATGCTGACTTAATCAGTTAACCACTGCTGACTTAATCAGTTAACCAATGCTGCGTTAATCATTTAACCCATGCCAACTTTATCAGCTAACCAATGCTGACTTAATCAGTTAACCAATGCTGACTTAATCAGTTAACCCATGCTGACTTAATCAGTTAGCCACTGCTGCCTTTGAACATAAGGACGCAGGAACTCACAAGGCACTGATTCCCCAGTGAGTCTCGCAGAATTTCTGGGCAACATCTATCAGGGACAGTCCCACCAAGCTGACGGTCGGAACAACCGTGATAGGACCTATGTAATTTAGAAGAACTCCCAAAAGGCCAGTCGATCCAACCAGAATTTGGAATAAAGATGCAACCATGATACCTCCTTGTATCTGGAACAGGAAAAACAAACTATTTTATTGCATGGTATTATTTTTGTTAACCAGGGATCCTTTTTTGGTAGGTTTAATATAAATAACTTACGCTATGCTACGACTTTTGTCTTGGTAGCAACAAGTCAGAAGTAACTACGGGAAATAATCGATACTGTGGATATAGAAAAACTGTTAGAACATTGTTTTGCTGATCCGGCAGCTTCCGCAGCTTGTCTTGTTCCAGACGTATTGATGTTACCTTTCCTCTGGAGTAAACTATTCAGGACGAGAGAGGGATCATGCTGCATGGGCAACACATGTCTCTAAATAAGCACAGCCTTTGTGTTATGGAGAGGTATAACACCAGTTTACAAACTATCGTCTATCAAGACGGTAAGGTGCAAATCATTACATTGATAATAGGCGTGGGGTTTCAGTACCCCAGCGGTTAGCATGCTAGTTTGCCGGGCCGATGGTAATATGTTTGAAACCAGAGTGATACGGATACATAAAACATTAAATACACTACCTGGTGTTTGTAAAGTCTCACTACACTTTGTATGTAGAACAAATTTGAAAATAAAATGAAGTACATGACGTCATCAAAAATGTGCCAAAAAAGTTATTAAATTATTTACAATAGCGACTGCTATGGTATAACGCTGTTTTGGGGAAACTGGAAAGTACCAATGAAATATTCATTATAACAGGTGTTGGAAATGTCCACCACGGTCTTCAAGACATGACTGTACACGTCTCTTCATATTGTTAAATACCTTCTGCAACGTGTCTGTTGTTATTTCTGGAAAGGTAATTTCAGGTCCTCAATTGCGTGTACATTATTTCTTCCATTGATAACACCATTCTTTTTGGAGTGCAAAAAATTACTCCAGCAGACGACATCCATTCGCTTCATATTGCTTCGCGATGGACTGTGCTGCATATTTTTTGATGACATCATGTACTTCATTTTTCAAATTTTTTCTACATACAAAGTGTAGTGATACCTTAGAAACACCTGGTACAACGGTAACATCATATTCTATGACAAACGATAAACTTGAACGTCACAGAGATACGTCAGTAAGTTGATTTAGGCCATGGAGCCTCAAAGTGGTAGCAGGGGTGGTATTGATCACGTCACGCATAGAGTGCCCAAGTATCTATACAGTATGGGGATAGCACCACATACCCAACCCACATGAAAGGGTAGAAGAGGGTTCATTACTTATTTCTTTTTTGAATAAACTGGTTTCTCAGAAAGAAGAAAAACTACTATGGGCGGACAGAAACATACTCGAGACAGATCGAGTTCGTAAATTGATTAGAACAATTAGACGCATCTAGTCAAGATTGATTTAGGCCCATTGTAAGCAGATATAATCTAGAAAAGTTAGTGACAAATGACAACATTTATGAAAAAAAATAAGAAAGACACGGAGGTAAATACCTGGATGGTATGGCCACATGGCAAGGTCTGGGAACGGAAAAGGACCTGATCCGAGATTCTGGTGATCGTGTCAGATGGCAAACCATGATCTCCCACGATTGTAGGCACAGCACATGATAGATGACCCCCCCCCCCCCTCGTTTTATTTATAACCTTACATCGATAAAAGGCTCGTCAAATGTAGTGTTATTACAAATACATGTCTGGAATGAAAATGAAAAAGTTCTGGGAAATTTAACAGAGCAATGGAAATTTCGTAGAGTAATCAAATAGCTAGATCCTTAGAAGCAGAAGAAGAAGCAGAGGAAGCAGAAGAAGAAGAAGAAGAAGAAGAAGAAGAAGAAGAAGAAGAAGAAGAAGAAGAAGAAGAAGAAGAAGAAGAAGAAGAAGAAGAAGTATTCATATTTCAATATTATTTATCTCTGTCTGTAATTCTCTTCTCCGTGTGTTTAAACGTCTACCGCTATTTTGTTTGCCATGTGGGTTCCAGACAAGAGAGGGTCTCGTTAAACTGTCCTTAGGTTTTCTCGGTGTTCCTATCCAGCCACTGGGTCATTTTTCACGAAACTGCGTTGTATTATTAGTTTCTGACGTCTATACAGTATTCTATACCGAACACGCCTCTGCTACAATCAACATTAATACTTATAAAACTCAATTAAAACACCTCAATCTTGCTGAAAGAAAGAGATTGAAACACTTGAGAATATCACCGGACACCTCACCTCTCTAATCCGTGGCTTCCAGACTTCACCAGGGTCAAGAGTTGAGTTGGCATTTGTGTACGGACCTGAATAATAAACAGAGGAGCATTTTATCATGGCATAAACTCTTAGTTAGTTGAATATCCTTTACAGGATATCGCAGTCAACCCTAGCATTTTTTGCTGTTTATGATCTCTTAGCAAATTTACGTTCAGTAGTTTGCCAATGCTTTCTGAACGACTGGCACCCATACCATTTCGTAAACAACCAAAGCAAGGCAGTCTTATGACAAATAGACTGCAGCTGTGTTTCGAACGTGATTTGCGGAATTACGAACTCCGTCCGTAACACCTTCGCTACAGCCTACTATACCCTTGGGCAAGGTCATATACCCGTTATTCCCCTGGACACCCTTGGGCAAGGAGATGTACTCATTATTCCCCTGGACACTCTTGGGCAAGGAGATATACTCATTATTCCCCTGGACACACTTGGGCAAAGAGATGTACTCATTATTCCCCTGGACACCCTTGGGCAAGGAGTTGTACAATTATTCCCCTGGACACTCTTGGGCAAGGAGATGTACAATTATTCCCCTGGACACTCTTGGGCAAGGAGATGTACAATTATTCCCCTGGAAACTCTTGGGCAAGGAGATGTACAATTATTCCCCTGGACACTCTTGGGCAAGGAGATGTACAATTAATCCCCTGGACACTCTTAGGCAAGGAGATGTACAATTATTCCTCTGGACACTCTTGGGCAAGGAGATGTACCCGTTATTCCCCTGGACACCCTTGGGCAAGAAGATGTACTCATTATTCCCCTGGACACTCTTGGGCAAGGAGATGTACTCATTATTCCCCTGGACACCCTTGGGCAAGGAGTTGTACCCATTATTCTCCTGGACACTCTTGGGCAAGGAGATGTACTCATTATTCCCCTGGACACTCTTGGGCAAGGAGATGTACTCATTATTCCCCTGGACAGTCTTGGGCAAGGAGATTTACTCATTATTCCCCTGGACACTCTTGGGCAAGGAGATGTACTCATTATTCCCCTGGACACTCTTGGGCAAGGAGATGTACCCGTTATTCCCATGGACACCCTTGGGCAAGGAGATGTACTCATTATTCCTCTGGACACTCTTGGGCAAGGAGATGTACTCATTATTCCCCTGGACACCCTTGGGCAAGGAGATGTACCCGTTATTCCCCTGGACACTCTTGGGCAAGGAGATGTACTCATTATTCCCCTGGACACTCTTGGGAAAGGAGATGTACTCATTATTCCCCTGGACACTCTTGGGCAAACAGATGTACTCATTATTCCCCTGGACACTCTTGGGCAAGGAGGTGTACTCATTATTCCCCTGGACACTCTTGGGAAAGGAGATGTACTCATTATTCCCCTGGACACTCTTGGGCAAACAGATGTACTCATTATTCCCCTGGAAACCCTTGGGCAAGGAGTTGTACCCATTATTCCCCTGGATACTCTTGGGCAAGGAGATGTACCCGTTATTCCCCTGGACACTCTTGGGCAAGGAGATGTACCCGTTATTCCCCTGGACACCATTGGGCAAGGAGAAGTACTCATTATTCCTCTGGACATTCTTGGGCAAGGAGATGTACTCATTATTCCCCTGGACACCCTTGGGCAAGGAGATGTACCCGTTATTCCCCTGGACACTCTTGGGCAAGGAGATGTACTCATTATTCCCCTGGACACTCTTGGGAAAGGAGATGTACTCATTATTCCCCTGGACACTCTTGGGCAAAGAAATGTACTCATTATTCCTTTGGACACTCTTGGGCAAAGAGATGTACTCATTATTCCCCTGGACACTCTTGGGCAAGGAGATGTACCCGTTATTCCCCTGGACACCCATGGGCAAGGAGATGTACTCATTATTCCCCTGGACACTCTTGGGCAAGGAGATGTACCCGTTATTCCCCTGGACATCCTTGGGCAAGGAGATGTACTCATTATTCCCCTGGACACTCTTGGGCAAGGAGATGTACTCATTATTCCCCTGGACAATCTTGGGCAAGGAGTTGTACCCATTATTCCCCTGGACACCCTTGGGCAAGGAGATGTACTCATTATTCCCCTGGACACTCTTGGGCAAGGAGATGTACTCATTATTCACCTGGACACCCTTGGGCAAGGAGTTGTACCCATTATTCCCCTGGACACTCTTGGGCAAGGAGATGTACTCCTTATTCCCCTGGACACTCTTGGGCAAGGAGATGTACTCATTATTCCCCTGGACACTCTTGGGCAAGGAGATGTACCCGTCATTCCCCTGGACACCCTTGGGCAAGGAGATGTACTCATTATTCCCCTGGACACTCCTGGGCAAGGAGATGTACCCGTTATTCCCCTGGACACCCTTGGGCAAGGAGATGTACGCATTATTCCCCTGGACACTCTTGGGCAAGGAGTTGTACCCATTATTCCCCTGGACACCCTTGGGCAAGGAGATGTACTCATTATTCCCCTGGACACTCTTGGGCAAGGAGATGTACTCAATATTCCCCTGGACACCCTTGGGCAAGGAGTTGTACCCATTATTCCCCTGGACACTCTTGGGCAAGGAGATGTACTCATTATTCCCCTGGACACTCTTGGGCAAGGAGATGTACTCATTATTCCCCTGGACACTCTTGGGCAAGGAGATGTACTCATTATTCCCCTGGACACTCTTGGGCAAGGAGTTGTACTCATTATTCCCCTGGACACTCTTGGGCAAGGAGTTGTACTCATTATTCCTCTGGACACTATTGGGCAAGGAGATGTACTCATTATTCCCCTGGACACCCTTGGGCAAGGAGTTGTACCCATTATTCCCCTGGACACTCTTGGGCAAGGAGATGTACTCATTATTCCCCTGGACACTCTTGGGCAAGGAGATGTACTCATTATTCCCCTGGACACCCTTGGGCAAGGAGTTGTACCCATTATTCCCCTGGACACTCTTGGGCAAGGAGATGTACAATTATTCCCCTGGACACTCTTGGGCAAGGAGATGTACAATTATTCCCCTGGACACTCTTGGGCAAGGAGAAGTACAATTATTCCCCTGGACACACTTAGGCAAGGAGATGTACAATTATTCCTGTGGACACTCTTGGGCAAGGAGATGTACCCGTTATTCCCCTGGACACCCTTGGGCAAGGATATGTATCCATTATTTCCCTGGACACCCTTGGGCAAGGAGATGTACCCGTTATTCCCCTGGATCTCCTTTGGCAAGGTGATGTACCTGTTAGCCTACTGAACACCCTTGGGCATGGTGACATACCCGTGTAGAATTCAAAACATGGTAACGTGAAACCAAGCTTGCAACTGATGGCTGGCACTGAGGAGCAGCCGACAGATAGTTATTTGGTGTGGCCGCGGCGATAGACAGAGGATCTGTGCAGAGACAATGGCTACAGCCACTGACCAGTATGGTCACGGCCAGGAACAGCGGGCTTGTAAGCAGACACTATAGCCACTGCACTGCCGTAAATAAATGGTGTTAGTTAAAACAAGAGTGAAATCAAGAGCACGCTGTAAATAGAAATAGTTTCCTTAGTAAATAATTTCCAGACTACATATAATTTTGATATACCAGACATACTATACTTTACTCATGTAAGTAAGAACAAACTTTACTCATGTCAGAAAGAATAAACTGTACTCATGTCAAAAAAAAAAAAAAAAAACTTTACGCGTGTCAGAAAAAAAACGAAAACTTTGCGCATGTCAGAAAGAATATACTTTACTCGTGTTAGAAAGAATGCTATTTACTCATGTCAGAAAGAATATACTTTACTCATGTCAGAAAGAATGCTACCTACCCTTGGTCAGTAATAATATACTTTACTCATGTCAGAAAGAATATACTTTACTCATGTCAGAAAGAATATACTTTACCCATGTCAGACAGAATATTGTTTATTTATGTCAGAAATAATATACTTTACTCATGTGAGAAAGAATATACTTTACTCATGTCAGAAAGAATATACTTTACTCATGTCAGAAAGAATATAATTCACTCATGACAGACAAAAATATACTTTACTCATGTGAGAAAGAATATACTTTAATCATGTCAGAAAGAATATACTTTACACATGTCAGAAAGAATATACTTCATTCCTGTCAGAAAAAATATTCTTTACTCATGTCAGGACATTTCCAGGTTTCCAGTGACATCAGTGCAGCTATGGCTGGCAGGAACTTGTGGCAGCCTCCTTGTAAAATTGGCAGTCTGTTGACAGTAATTGAGTGAATGAGTTAATGAGTGACTGAGCAAGTAAGTGGATGAGTGACTGAGTGAGTGAATAAGTGAGTGAGTGAATGAATGAGTAAGTGAGCGAGTGGGTGGATGAGTGAATGAGTCAGTAAGTCAGTCAGTCAGTAAGTAAGTTAGTCAGTAAGCAAGTAATTTAGAATGCAAATATATAAGTAAGCAGGAAATTGTAGCAGCCGTCATGTAAAATTGGCAGTCTGTAGATAGTGAGTGAGTCCGTGAGTACGTGATTACGTGAGTGAGTGAGTGCGTGCGTGATTGAGTGAATGAGTGCATGAGTGATAGATTGAGTAAGGGAGTGAATGAGAAAGAGAGTGTGAGAGTGAATTGGTGAGTGAGGAAGTGAGTGAATGAGTGAGTGAGTGGAAAAGTGAGTGAATGAATGAGTGAGTGAGAACGACCGGCACTCATAACACTGTATGGGACGCAGAGGTGTTTCCAAGGCACCAGGGCCGGGTTATATACTGGCCAAGACCTATTGACGCGTCCTCGTCGAGCGTCCTGGGCAACAGGTCCCTTCGGGGTCCTGGCTAAAGTCAGTAGGATCGCCGATTCCTCCGAAGTCGGAGAGTGTCTGCCTGTACGGCGAGGAACCACCAGTCTGCACACCAATAAGCCAGACATGGGACAACGGATACTCACGCAAAACTCAGGTCCTGTATAACATCACACTGATGTTGGACACCAGGATGCCTTCATCCGACATACAGGACTTCGCGTTGGAGCTCACGCCAACGAACACAAGCAAGCAAGCAAGCATAACACTGTATGAAAACCAACGCAAAGCAGTCTGCTTCCAAATCCCCCGCAGCTGCTTTTCGAACGCAGTATGCGGGATTATGTATTTACGCCCGTAAACCCTTTGACACAGAATCGGCTGGCTATCAATGTAGGAACCACGTTTCTGTAAAATGTTTCTCGTGGGTGGCGGGGTATGGGTTTTCCCTATGAATGGAGAAGCAAGGTGCCTCTTTCCCTCCGATATAATCTACGGGTAGTGGCGAACTGGCCAGGGTGGTGATTATTCTGATGGAAAATGGGCCTTGTGTGTCGCTGATTTGTGTGTGTGTATGTGTGTGTGTGTGTGTGTGCTTTTTTGTCCGCTTGCTCGCTCGCTTTGAACTCAAGCGTAATCCATACACGCTACTTCTAGTAGCAGAAGACTGAATTTTGCGTCCGATTTAGCTTTCCCGATTACCAGTGTCCCTCGCCATCAATCGAACCCACTCCGACCTCAAAGGTACTTGTAATTTACGTCCCCAAGCCAAGTGTTGAGAAGTCAACATTTTAGTCCGGCTTTACACTGACCCGTGTAGGGGTTGAACCCCTTACCACAGCATGAGCACACCGGATGGTTAAGAACTATTGCTCTTATCCATTCGGCCATGCAGATTTCCCGTGTCATTAATGAAGTTGGACTCCTTAAATGTTAAGACAATAACTAGCCCTGGCAATCAATAGTTTAAGAAACACTAAGTAGGGGGAACTGTTGGGCAATGGGGGAATACCCGTTTATACCGCCCAATCAGAGAAACTGTCGTGTATGATCTCAAGTTTTACAGCGGAAGGCAGAAGATCTCTTTACGGAGACAATGATTTGAGTTGAGTTGAGCTAAGAACCGACATTACTGCACTCAGGACATTCCCATACGCGCTCCGTCCCCTCGTTCAACAGCCAGAGAAGAGTCATAATTCTAATCGTTCCCACCGCTAGCTGATTGAAAGTTTTCCTGGTCCTCCACTTTCGGTTTTGAGATTCTTCCAGAATGCCTGCCGATTTCTCGCAATCTCATTCTTGACACATGCCTATTCTCAATCTGTTCTCCCGATTTCTCCATCTGGAGACAATGGCTACGGTTACCGGCCTGTATCGTCACTGCAAGAAGAAAAGCAATGGCAATCTACCTTCTTTTCATATGCCTCGTACATCATTTAAGATGAGTATCAGCATGTTTTCTTAGTGTCCATGTCTGGTAGTTAATGGCATCTTGCCGTCTTGATAGACGATAGTTTGAAAAAGGGAGTTACACCTCTCTATAGCACAAAGTCCCGGATACATTTAAAGACTATGTGTCGTCCATGCAGCATGATCACTTTCTCGGCCTGTGTAGTTTACTCCCAAGGAAAGATAACGTCAATATACCTGGAACTAGCAATCTGCAGCAGCTGCCAGATCAGCAATGCAATGCTCTAACAGTCCGCCAGTCGGAGCTTCCATCCTAGACCAGTTGTCGAACAAGGATAAAGGCCTGATATGCCCTGCCGGGACATTTAGTCGTTAGGTTACATTTCTTCGCACTAGGGTTAGGATTATACCATCCAAACTGCGCTCCTCCGTCAGAAGCCGTTGGCGCAATGTTGGCGATAACAGAAAGCAGGTAGTACTGTCTTCTATCATACGGTAGCTCAGTCATATCTGATAAAGACCTGACTTATGTCTGGTGGTAAACTCTAATAAAACCAATCACATTGCCTGTGAGTGCTACCTGGTTGTCAGTACTGCTGTCTGTTCCACTCTTCACATGGGGCATTTTGTATGATATTCACTGGCGCAGGAGAGGAGCATTATGGGGTCGACCCTTCGCCGTGAAGTGGGAACCACGACTAACTAAAATCTATCACAACTGATAAAGAATACAATCAATTCAAACAGAATCAATTCACGACTACCTGACTCCAATCAGGCACTGCAGAATGGTACAGATGCCACACATGAACAGGAAGGTGGACATGAGCTTGGCCTTCTCCGCATACAGGTCGCCAATACAGATGTTGACACTGACCACAAGGGGGACAGTGATCGTAGAGCTGATGCTCAGAAAGAGTTGCTGATGATGTAAGAAACCGTAATCAATCAACCAATCAATCAGTCAATCCATCAACTTAACTACCGACGTCTACCTACCTACCTGCCTGTCAGCTGCTTGTCTACCAGCATACTTACTGACATGCCTGTCTGCCTGCCTGCCTGACTACCTACCTGTATATCTATGCATCTATAGACATGTCGACACTATCTATCTATCTATCTATCTATCTATCTATCTATCTATCTATCTATCTATCTATCTATCTATCTATCTATCTATCTATCTATCTATCTATCTATCTATCTATCGATCTATATATCTATCTATCTATCTATCTATCTCTGTCTGTCTGTCTGCCAGCCAGCTTGCCTGCCTGTCTGACTGTCTGTCTGTCTATTCATTCATTCACCCACCCATCTACTCATCCATCCATCCATCCATCCATCCATCCATCCAACCATCCATCCAACCATCCATGTATCCCGATATGTTCTAGTTTTTGGCTTCACATAATGTGGCGACTGCCTCTTTCTGATCAGTGTTATAATTTGTTCTTGTGTTTTCATCATCATCCAGTGCCTTGCCGACTAGCGTAGGCGATCATGCTACTCCACAAACTGAGATCTCCGACAGCATGGATCAATTCGTGTGTTGACCCCCTTCCATGCCACGACACAAATCGTGTCTCTCGTTGTCTTCCTCTGTCTATTTTATCAATTACCACAGCATGTTCCAGTATTTGTCTTCTTATTATGCGGCCAAAAAATGATGACTGCCTCTTTCTGATGTTTTTCATAAGTTGTCTATGCGACTAAAGCCTCTCTAAAAATGCCTGGATTGCTCTTTTTTTACTGTCCTTTATGATTGTGAAGTATCATTGTGGATTAAGTATATCGTTCTGCTAGGAGGTCAACAATTTTCTCACACTGTCTTCCTCTCTCTTTCTCTTTCTCTCTCTCTCTCTCTCTCTCTCTCTCTCTCTCTCTCTCTCTCTCTCTCTCTCTCTCTCTCTCTCTCTCTCTCTCTCTCTCTCTCTCTCTCTCTCTCCATAAATTTTGCTGGTTGTCACAATATTTTCCAGTGTTTGTCTTCTCATCAATCAATCAATCAATTAATCAGTCAGGTGCCATCACCACAATAAAGGATGGCTGTAATGGATCTCCAACAGTATGTCTCTCCCTTGATTGTACATTCTGTCAGATTGTTGTTCTCTTGATGTTATCTTCCCCCTTTTCTCCTTGTCTACCTCTTGCTCGCTTGCCTTCACACTTACCCTCCAGTATGGTTCATAAGAGTGTTGTGTCTGTTAAAGTGGCAGAAATATTTCACTTGCCTCTTTTTTATTTCTTTCATCAAACCTCTTTTCATTCCCAGGTTTTCTAAAATCTCTGTATTTAATTTTTTTTGTTTCCATGAAATACAACATATTCTTCTGTATATCCACATCTCCAGGTCCTCTATTCGACTTTCTAATTCTTCTCATAAAACTATGACTGATATTCTAAGGTTTGCAATCAGTTATCTTTGCGACTCAGTTTCCCTTTTGTGTTTTAGCTTGTTTCACAACGTTCAGATTGCTAATTTTAGGTGTCCATGAGAATGTAATCATTATAATTAAGATTTTATACATTTTTAAACTTGTTTACTAATTGTCCGATCATGCTTACTTCTTTTTCTTCAAAAGAAATTACAACAACTGAAATAAGACCGCAGATAATTCCGCTGAAGTCGGATGACTCGGCCTAACGGCGCAAGAACGCAGCTCTGCTGTAAACAGACACAACGCAATCACGTCCGGAAAAAAAAAAAAAAAAAAAACTCCGGATGAACGCAGAAGAAGAAGAACACCGATAAGAATACTGAACGTACCAAGAGGAGAGAAAATTAGAAATAAAGAAATCAGACTAAAGTGGGCGTAATTAAATGGAACAAAAATAGATCATGAATCTTAATACCTGAAGCCCAAACAACAGGCAGAGATGCGGCGCCGGCACATCTTCTACCCCATACTGCAGCTGGGTCTTTGAGGGCTTGGTTTTACTGAAATATAAAATAATCATAACTTCGCTTTCCTTATAATCAGGATGTTATTTCAGTAATTAATGTTTGATATCCCTCGTTTACAGGCATTGTATCTGGTTATTATGATGATGATGATGATGATGATGATGATGATGATGGTGATGATGATGATTAAATAATACTAATAAAAGAATACTATACATTTTATACATCAGCAGCCTTCTATCAACAAACGAATACTATACATTTTACACATCAGTAGCCATCTGTCACCAAAAGAATACTATACATTTTACACATCAGTAACCTTCTATCAATATAATAATACTATACATACATTTTACACATCAGTAGTCTTTTATAAACCAAAGAATGCTATACATTTAATACAGCAGTAGCCATCTGCAACAAAAGAATACTAAGAATGTTACACATCTGTAGCCTTCTACCAACAATAGAATACTATACATTTTACACATCAGTAACCATCTGTCAATAAAAAAAATACTATACATTTTACACATCAGTAACCTTCTATCAACAAAAGAATACTATGAATGTTACACATCTGTAGCCTTCTATCACCAATAGAATATTATACATTTTACACATCAGTAACCTTCTTTTAACAGAAGAATACTATACATTTTACACATCATTCTAGGGGAATAAAACCGGGTGTTTGTAACGTCTCACTACACTGTGTATGTAGAACAAATTTGAAAAATGTAGTACATGATGTCATCAAACAATGTGCTCCACAATCCATAGTGAAGAAGCAGTGAATGGCTGCTTGAGTAATTCTTTGCACTCCACACAGAATGGTGTTATCAATGGAAGGAAGAATATTTTTCAAATTTGCTCTACGTACAAAGTGTAGTGAGACTTTACATACACCCTGTATAAAGGTGAGCGTATAATGTATGAAACAATGCAGTCAAAGGCCATACGGAAAACCCCAAATGCGATACAAGGATGTGTGTAAACCAGATTTGAAATCCCTTTGCATAGATCTAGTCACGAGGGAAAGAGGTGCAGCAGACAGATGTTCCTGGAGAAGAGATGTACGAAACGGACTGGGCTTTTTGAGGGCATTCTGATCCAACAAACTGAGGATAAGAGGTACACAAATAAATTGCAGTCACTTACTGCGATACCTGCTTCGTCTAATATGCGGACATTGTGACAGAGATTATCACCCTCGCATTGAACAATATAGTCACCAGCGGCGCTGTCAGGGGCCTTCCGAGCGGCACAACTCTATAGTCCTACAGACTCAATGAGGCCTACGACTTGTGTGCTGGCTAAAATAGATCAAGCGAAACATCTTACCTGCTAATTGTCTTGTCATCTTTATTCTTGTCATATTTCACAACAGTTTCAGCAGGCAGATTTGAACAGCAAAGCGCTGACATCTGTAAGGTATCAACAGGTAGAACATTTACCAGTATAGGTGGGACATGTATAACTCTGTAACAGGACGGAGTGGTTTCTACGTCACCTGCCGTTATTTATAGGATCTAGTGGAATGTTTTTCTGCCTCACTTTGTTTTTTGTATAATCAGTTGAGTTTTTCATTTGCCTCTTGCAGAACTTGGTTATTGATTGTTCGTCCGCCCATGGTATTCTGTGCATTTTTCTCAGAAGCCACATTTCCACTGCCATTAGATGTATTTGAGCTTGTCTGCTCATTGTCCATACTTAGCATCCATACAAAAGTACAGGTAATTTCTATATAGCACTTAAACACCCTTAGTGTCGTGCGGTTTTAGGTTCCCTTTTATGTTCTTATTTACCATGAGCCTTGGTCGGCAATTGGGCTAGGATGGAAGCTCCGGCAGTCGGACAGCTAGAGGATTGCTTTTCTGACACGGCAGCTTCTGCAGCTTGTCTTGTTCTAGATGTATTTATGTTACCTTTCCTCTGGAGTGAACTAGGCAGGCTAAGAGAGGGATCATGCTGCATGGGCAACACATGCTCTCTTCAATTCAGCTCAGGCCACCACCGTGGGTTGTAGTTATCATTCCTTCTTTGAAGCACAATGTAACAAACTTTCAACTGTTAGGATGTCCGGGTGGTTTCTTTGGCAACCTCCTCGTTAGTGTAGTAGCCAGACGCTGGCCTGGTAATAGATTCGTATCCTCCATGGGGCGGATTTTTAAATAGACCTAAGCTACCAAGCCTGTTGAACAAGGTCGACATTTTTATTTGTTTGTTTGCTTCTCATAAATACATAACCGAACCGACAAGGAAGAAATAAAACCCAAGTTTATTGTGCACGGTGTTTGTAAAGTCTCGTTACACTTTGAATGAAGAACAAAATTGAAAAAAAGAAAAGAAGTCTTTGTTCCGTTGATAACACTATTCTGTTTGGAGTGCAAAGAATTACCCCAGCAGACAAAAATTGTCATTCGCTGCATATGGCTGCACGATGGAATGTGGAGCACTTATTTTTATGCCATGACTTCATTCGTAAATTTTCTTGTACATACAAAGTGTAGTGAAACTTTACTAACACACTGTACGTTTTTCAAAATGAATACAAAAATAAATATGAAGAAACATATTAAAAAAATTAAAATACACAAAACACACAGTACTCGTACATTAAAAATAATTGTAAAGTTTATACATTTTGATAGCAATTTGTGCATGCCCAATAGAAGCAATAGTTTCCAAACAGACAGCAATTATTGCGGCTAAGACCTTTCATAAACTCATTGTTTCGTTAATACCCCGTTTATACTTTTTTCTCTCCATTGTAACACATCAATCAATCAATCATGTGCCATGCCGGAAAGCGTGGGCGTTCTTGACTCGCCATTTCACTCGATCACCAGAGTCGTGGATCAGCTCAGTGTTCCTGTCTCGTCCATGCCATGTGGCCAAGCCATCCAGATATTTTCCTCTCGGTCTTCCTCTTGGTCTGTTCCCTTCGATCTTGCCAGTTGTCACCAAGTTCTCCATCCAGTTCTTCTCATAACATGTCCAAAAATTGTTTGACTGTCTACGTCTAATTTCTCTAATCAGTTTACGATGTTCATTTGTCTCCTGTAGTACTTGTTCATTGGTTTTTCTGTCTGTCCATGGTATTCTTTGCATTTTCCTCTGAAACCACATTTCTGCAACATATGAATATAGTAAATAAATTACCCTCGTACACCCTACGAGCGCTTTGGGAAATGGTGATAGACCCATATTTCATAGATCAATCAGCTCTCAGTGGGTGATGATGTGAGAACCACACGGGAAGCTTTTACTTTCCAAGCCATTTCTGGGTACCCAATATAGCCTGGATCAAGCTAGGAGACGAAGTAAAATTTAAAAACTCGAATCTGCCTCGATATGGAACAAACCCATGATTACCGGGTTGGCAGACGACTGTCTATCCATTACGCTAACATGGTTGTCTACTACATCAATATAAGAGGGGGCTTCAAAGTAACACCTTAAATGTTTATTTGTCTTCTGTGAATATATTCTGGAAAAGTACAGAACAAATGTATCGTTTTTCGATATAGTCACCACTGCATTCAATGCAAATCCTCCAGCGCCGATAAAGTGCTTGGATTCCTGTAGAAAGAAATTCTCTTGGTCGCGTGTGTAACCATTCATGCACCACCTGCTGTACTTCTTCATCGCAAACAGTTTGTAAACTTCCTACTCCACTCATACACTTGCTGGACTGACAGGCATGCATCACCATACTGGACCTTCATTCACCGATAAATTTCTATAGGTTTCACCCCTTCACTGATAGAAAACGAATAACAAAACGCTGCTCCTCTTTGGTGCATATTAAAAATATGGCAGCCATATTTAAACTGCACTTATGACGTCACCGCGTTCGTCTGCACCATGATGTCATATGCTTAACACTCTTGACATCCTTAACAGCAATATTGACAGATTACCAGACAATGTCATGGTTATTGTAATTTCTATCACACTTTTCAGGTTTTGATTTGAAGCCCCGTCGTAGTTATGAAAAAAAAACAACACACACACACACACACACACACACACACACACACACACACACACACAAACACACACGCACACATAGTCGAAATAAATTTAAAACCTCAACTATATATGAAAATTCAAAGCGACGGAACAATCCAGAACATGAGTAAATCCCACAGAAGTTAAGAGTTAAAGACAGTTTTGTCAGTGACGCTCAAACAGCATTCGGCTGTTTGACAGCTACCTTACACAGAGTTACACAGAGGCAGCACACCAGGACAGCAGCTGTAGTCATGTACACACTTGTACTACCATGACAGATGTTGACTCAAACCTGTCGAATTCATACAAATGCATGCCCGCATACACACATCGCAACTTATAATAATAATAATTAACTGGTCAAGAGTCATGGGATGATTAATCGGATAAAGTGACTTCCCGTATCTGCCATAGGCTTACATATCGTTGAAATGTCAATGCGCAATGTTGACTAAATTGAAATACGAGAAGGCTTCAAATGAAAACCTTAAAAGTGTGATAGAAATTACAACAACCACGCCATTGTCTTGTAATCTGTCAATATTGTTGTTACGGATGCCAAGAGCGTTAAGCAGACGAACACGGTGACGTCATAAGGACAGTTTAAAGATGGCCGCCCCACTTTTGACATGCAGCAAAGAGAAGCAGCCTTCTGTTACCCGTTTATTCTGTAAATCAGCGAAGGAGTGAAACCTATATAAATTCATCGGCGAATGAAGGTCCAGTATGATGATGTATGGCTGACAGTCCAGCAAGTGTATGAATGGAGTAGGAAGTTTCAAAACGGCGTGACCTCTGTGACAGACTGTTCACGACTGGATCAGGCACACCGAGTAGTGACCCAAGAGGATTTTGTTCTACAGGAATCCAAGCACTTTATCGGCGCTGGAGGACTTGCATTTTAACGCAGTTGCGAATGCATCGAAAAATGATACATTTGATCTTTACTTATTTTAGAGAATATTCACGCCCCCCCCCCCCCCAAAAAAAAAAAAAACATTTCAGGTTTTCATTTTAAGCCCCCGAGTGTCAATATAGTAGTTTTCCCTAAGCAACCTCCTTTAATTTGATATATAATATAACATTTATGTTACCATATTAATAACTGTTAGGTCATAACTTATGACACACCCCTACTTTTCATTTCCACACATCCATTTTTGTTTGGTCGAAACCTAATTTTTGATTGGTCCAAACCTACGTTTTGTGTTGGTCCAAATCTACTGTTTGTTTCGTCCAAACATACGTTTTGTGTTGGTCCAAATCTACTTTTTGTTTGGTCCAAACCTGCTTTTTGTGTTGGTCCAAACCTGCTTTTTATTTGGTCCAATCAACATTTTGTTTGGTCCAAATCTACTTTTTGTTTGGTCCAATCCTACTTTTTGTGTTGGTCCAAGCCTGTTTTTTATTTGGTCCAAGCAACATTTTGTTTGGTCCAAACCTACTTTTTGTGCTGGTCCAAACTTGCTTTTTGTGTTGGTCCAAACCCGCATTTTGTTTTTAATTTGTACCGAAGCAGTTGCTTGCCACGGGTCTGTGATGAGATAGCGCTAGCACAGTCTGTAGACCTGACCACAAGGGTGAATCACTGGCCGGTCTTTCTCTCACTTTGGCAAGCGACGAGTCCGGGAGTCGAACTCGCGAAGGACCGTGCTCACTTCATTACTAGTGCAGTTCCCCAGCAACCTCGTTAGCTCCACCATCCACAATCTATTATTACATTTGAAAACATTTTGATAGAGAATTCATGACATTGTCTGAATTATTCAATACATGTTCATCCTGCATTATGTCATCATCATCTTCCACTTTTGCCGCAAAGCGACGTGGGTTAGGAATAGTTCACGCTCCAGCGCCCGATAGGTGGCATTGGATAGTATCATTCCGTGTGGTTGTACAATGTATTTGATGTCGTCAATCCATTTTCTTGTCGGGCCTCCTCTTGCTCTCGTATCAGCTCGTCTTGATGTAGGGCCAGTGCTGGTAGTTGATGGTGGTGCATTATAACGAGATGGCCAAACCATCTGATCTTCTGTTTTTCAATGTATGTGGCACACGGTGTTGATCACACTGTCTGTTTGATAATATCATTTCTTATTCGGTATCGGATAGTTAAGTTGTCAGCTCTCGTCAAGCATTTAATCTCACAGGTGTTGAGTTTTGCGTAAGTGTGGTTTGGATAATGTCCAAGTTTAACATTGGTAGCATAGGGTTGGTGTCAATATGCTATTTATTATGTGCCGTTTTGCTGACAGAAGTACATTTGGATGTTTCAGTTTGGGTGTTTAAATGTCCAGTGAAAAGTCCCAATACTACATTAGCATTCTGATTATGTGTCCATCTGGCCTTTTATTGGAGCACAGAGTTGGTCAGATCTTCTGGTCACTGCCTGCGGAATCATTTTCTAAAGATCATGAGTGATCTCTTCCTCTATTCTATACACAAGATCCTTTAGATATGAACGTACTGCAAAAACTAATTGTCATTGCTCTCATGACCAAGTGTGATGAATGGGTCCTTGTAGTGTCAATGTTAATCTTAGAGTCGACATTACATGTTCTGGTTACAACACATCTACGAACTCCAAGTCCAGTTATCCCACAAGACCGATTCATTTTATATATTTAACTAGCTGACCCGGCCCGGCTTCGCCCAAAACCCTGGTGAGGAGCATCTCATTTAATTCATATAAGTAGTCATATAAGCTCCCGTTCCCGTTCCCGACTATCTATCTGTCTGTCTGTCTGTCTGTCTATCTGTCTGTCTGTCTGTCTGTCTGTCTGTCTGTCTGTCTGTCTGTCTGACCCGGCCCGGCTTCGCCCAGAACCTGATGGGGAGCATCTCATTTAATTCATGTAAGTAGTCATATAAGTTCCCGTTTCTGTCTGTCTGTCTGTCTGTCTGTCTGTCTGTCTGTCTGTCTGTCTGTCTGTCTGTCTGTCTGTCTGTCTGTCTGGCCCGGCCCGGCTTCGCCCAGCGCCTGGTGGGGAGCATCTCATTTAATTCATATAAGTAGTCATATAAGCTCCCGTTCCCGTTCCCGACTACCTACTGTCTGTCTGTCTGTCTGTCTGTCTGTCTGTCTGTCTGTCTGTCTGTCTGTCTGTCTGTCTGTCTGTCTGTCTGTCTGTCTGTCTGTCTGTCTGTTATTAGAAAGAGCACTTGAAAGATCTTTACATCTTCTCCCAACAATTAACTTGGGTAAATGGAGCGTCTTATTTAATTCATATTCGGCCCCTGCTCCCGTTCCCGTTCCCAAAAAAGACGACCCGGCCCGGCTTCGCCCAGTCCCTGGTGGGGTGCATATCATTTAATTCATATTCGGCGGAGGGAGGAGGAGGAGGAGCAGGAGGGAGGAGGAGGGACAGGAGGAGGGGGAGGATGAGGAGGGAGGAGAGGGAGGAGGAGGGATTAGGAGGAGGGAGGAGGAGAGTATGGAGAGGGAGGAGGAGGGTTAGGAGGAGGGGAGAGGGAGGAGGAGGGAGGAGGAGAAAGGGGAGGAGGAGGAGGAGAAGAGGGAGGAGGAGAAGGAGGAGGAGAGACGAGGAGGAGGAGTAGGAGGAGGGAGGAGGTAGGAGGAGGGTGAGGAGGAGGGAGAGAGGAGGGATGGAGAGGAGAGGGAGAAAGGAGGGAGAAGGAGGAATGAGGAGGAGGAGGGAGGAGAAGGAGGAGAGGAGGAGGGAGGGGAGGAGGAGGAGGAGGAGAGAGGAGGAGGAGGAGAGGAGGAGAAAGGGAAGAGGCGAGGAGGGAGGAGGAAGAGGAGATGGCGGAGGGGAAGAGAGGAGGAGGAGGAGATGCGAGATGAGAAGCGAGGGAGTGAAGAGGAGGAGGAGGGGAGAGATGAGAGAGGAGGACGGCAGAGCGGATGAGGAGGGAGGAGGAGGATGCGAGTAGGAGGAGGAGGAGGAGGAGAGGGATTAGGAGGAGGAGCGTAGGAGGGAGGAGGAGAAGCGCGGAGAGGGAGGAGGAGGAGGAGGAGCGAGGAGGAGGAGGGAGGAGGAAGAGATGAGGAGGAGGAGGAGAAGAGGGTAGGAGGAGGAGGAGAAGGGGGAGGAGGATTATAAGGTATATGCCTGTAGATAACTGCAGCGAAAAGGTCCACCTGATTTGAGAAATATGCAACAATTTTATATATATAGCAATTCTATTAGAAGTTATGTCCCCTCGCTGTATATACATTATAATGTAAACTAAATATTAAATAATAATAAGAAAATATGTTTGTACACTAAAAAAAAACTATGACAGTTGGCAGCACGGGAATGATTAGAAGACGTGTAGAAAATTTCATCTCAATCGGATGGACCGTTCGCGAACACATAAAGGACATACATACAGACGGAGATTCTCTTTTATATATATAGATTTATTTCTTACTTTTGTACAGTTTTATCCTCACTTCTTCAAAGCTCAAGAACTATCACACATGCGTTCGAATACATTCAGATTCAACTAATTATTCAACAAAGGCGGCAGTGTCACTGTGCCATTGCCACAATCAATCTTGACCTATCCGACTCGGACTACGGTCACATCCTAAATGCCGCTTCGAGGACCAGCGACTGAAGGTGTGTGTTAGGCCGTGTGATCGGCGCTCACAACTGAGTCACTTTCCACACAAGTGCGTGAATATAATTTGACTCCTGAACTGAGTCATGATTCCTGAACTAAGCTGAACTGAGTTATGGCTCCTGAACTGAGTTATCACTCCTGAACTGAGTTATCACTCCTGAACTGAGTTATCACTCCTGCACTGAGTTATTATTCCTGAACTGAGATATATTTCCTAATCTGAGTCATGACACCTGAACTGAGTTATCACTCCTGAACTGAGTCATGACTCCTGAACTGAGTTATCACTCCTGACCTGATTTATATTTCCTGAACTGAGTCATGATACCTGAACTGAGTCATCACTCCTGAACTGAGTCATCACTCCTGAACTGAGTTATCACTCCTAAACCGAGTCATGGCTCCTGAACTAAGTTATCACTCCTAAACTGAGTTATGACTCCTGAACTGAGTTATCACTCCTGAACTGAGTCATGACACCTAAACTGAGTTATCACTCCTGAACTGGGTCATGACTCCTGAACTGTGTCATGACTCCTAAACCGAATCATAACTACTGAACTTCTCATCACATGACCAAAGAAAGCTGATAGTTGTATGTGATGTTCCACTTTCTGTAGCCTCTCTCATGCAGTCGTTGTTATTTACTCTGGCAGTCCAAGGTAGTCGCACCATTCATCCCAGGAACTACATTTCTGTTTCTTCAAAAGCCGTTAATATTTTGTTCATTTATTTCATTGATTCACATTCCATAATTCACTACCTTTAAAGAAAGAAACGTTAGTTGCAAGTCCTTTACACGACATTGCAGTCAACACCAGCATTTTTTGCCGTTGTGGTCTCTTTGGTAAGTTTACGCTCATTAGTTTTACCATTGCTTTCTAAACGACCGGCAAACATACCACATCGTTAAAAAAAAAAACCAGCGCAACGCCGTCTGCTGCCAAATCGCGCACAGCTGTGTTTCGAACGTGAGCATGCGGGATCACGAACTGCGTCCGTAACGTCTTCGCCACGGAGTCGGTACCTTTAAAGAAAAACAGGTTCTGTTTAACATTTCAATACTCACTTTCCGACATTCGGTGATTTAGCATTAGTTTTTACACACACAATTAAACCATTGAATTTACATACAGACCAAGGCAATAGGAAATACATACATATGAACACAGTAGGAAGGAAGAAGTGCCACAATGTAATATACAAGTAAATGGAATTATTCTTCAACAAGTGAATCGGTACAATTATCTTGGAACAGTTATAACATCTGATGGGAGATGCCTTGAAGAGATTAGAACAAGAATCGCCATGGCGAAAGTAGCCTTTAGCAAGATGAAAAACATTCTGACCAATAAGAAGATGTCAATTGAAACGAGAAAAAGAGTGTTGAGGGGATACATAGAGCCTGTTCTTTTGTATGGATGTGAAACTTGGACAATGAGCAGTCAAGCTGAAAAGCATCTGATGGCTGCAGAAATGTGGTTTCTGAGGAAAATGCAAAGAATACCATGGACAGACAGAAAAACCAATGACCAAGTACTACAGGAGACAAATGAACATCGTAAACTGATTAGAGAAATTAGACGTAGACAGTCAAAAAGTTTTTGGACATGTTATGAGAAGAAATGGATTGGAGAACTTAGTGACAACTGGCAAGATCGAGGGGAACAGACCAAGATGAAGACCGAGAGGAAAATACCTGGATGGCTTGGCCACATGGCATGGTCGAGACAGGAACAATGAGCTTATCCACGACACTGGTGATCGAGTGAAATGGCGAGTCATGACCGCCCACGCCTTCCGGCATGGCACATGATTGATTGATTGATTGAACACAGAGCTTACACATAAATCGAGGCAATTGCGAGTGTACGCACATGAACACTGAATTTGTAAGCAGATCGAGACAATAGCAAGTGCATAGATATGCACGAATTAGAAATTAAGGCACATAAATGACAGCATTTGAATTTATGCAAAGATGAATGCAGTTGCGGAATGGGTCTAACAATTGTGGTTCCCTGAATACACAGCTACTAAAAGGTTATTTACATTGTTAGCATATACTGTTTTCTTTCGCTCGCTTTGAAATCTGGCGTAGTCCATACATGTGCTACTATTGCTAGTAGATCGTAGTACTTGGGAGTGTAGAGGACTGATGTTTGCGTGAGGATTAGCTTTCCTCATCAGCAGTGTCCCTCGCCATCAGGCGAACGCATTCCAACTTCTGAGGTAGTTGGACTGCAACGTTAATGTCTCTTTAAAAAAGCAATGGCAAACTACTGCATGTAAAATCGCGTAGTTAATTAATCTGAGGTTGAGGTTGATCACGGTGTCCTGCAAAGGAATGCAAGATTTGATATCACTATATCTGGAAGCAGTCAATATTTTCCCAACATTGCTAAATCACCGGGGCAGTGTGTTAAGTGCTTCTAGAATGTTAAGTGATACGCAATGGTTGATGATTAGTTCACAATCACATATACGCACAATAAATCTACATCTAAGAGATGAGCTGGCTGTGAAGAGCTGCCAGCCTAACCCTCGAGACGAAATCACATATGATGTTATGAGAGACACAGTGGTATCAACACCTTGTGTCACATATATTGAAAGGCAGAAAATCAAATGGTACGACCACCTGGTTAGAATGCAACAACACCATTTACCAGCACTGGCACTGGCACTGCACTAAAGAATATCTGATACGAGAGAAAGAGGCCACCCTAGAAGAAAATACATTGACGACATCAAAGACATCGTACAATCACATGAAATCACACTATCCAATGCCACTCATCAGGCGCTGGAACGATGACTATTCCTCCCCACGACGCTTGACATCGTGGAAGATGAAAATAATTTTCATGAAGATGATTAATTGACATTACACAAGCTTACGTTTCGACTTCCTTGTACCACTGTCTTCAACGAAGGCCTAATCAGTGTTGACACCTGACTTCTTTTTCTACGGTACTAAACAGTAATCGTATCAAATTTATTCGAAAGTTTCCAAAACTTGACATGCCTGACTGTATGGATCCAACCGCGACTTTTAACTTATCTCTGATCAACAAGCGAATCGGTTGCTGCTTAAGCCATCCCCCTGCATTTCATGTAAATCAGTCAACCATGACACCCCCTGGGAAGTCTTAAGAACATGCATTTGACAAAAGAGAAACAAAACAACAAATGCATGCTTCAGCTGCTTCCCTCATTCAAAGAAAAAGGCAATTTAAAATGTATGATCTTCTTAAAACATTTTCTGACCCGATGTGTTTTAAACACTTTTCTCTCAATAGCTGCATTTGTTTATTTAATCTTGAAACGAATTTGAACCAGGCATTAAAGTGTACACCTGTTTCCTCTTTAGCAATTGTAATTTATGATAGAGCTTATGCATAGACGCCGCTGTGCAAAATGGATTACTAACGCAATTCGTAATCTTGCATATCGCGTTCGAAACGCAGCTGCGGACAATTTGGGAGCAGACAACCATGTGTTGGCTTTCATAAAGTGGTATGAGCACGGGTATTTCAGAAATCAATGGCAAACTACTGAACGTAAACTTGCTAAAGATGGGGGGGGGGGGGGGAAGAATGAGTGGTCTCGAGGTATGGTGTCCGCCTCGAGTGCTGGAGGTCCCGGGTTCAGGCCCCGGTGAGGACCGGGAATTTTAAAAAAAGAAATCCACGTGGACTTCCAATAATAAAATTTACCCTGTCTCTGGGTAGTGAGATCGGACGCCCGTGTGTATTGTTGAGCACGTAAAAAAATCCCTTGGCAGTTGGACATCAAAAAAGAGTAGCCTAACGGCGCTGCCCGGGCAAAGTTTCGAGTTAAAAATCTACCCAAAGTATTTCAGCATCCTCGCCGATACTACGGAGTTCGTGCATTGAGCTGAGTTTCTCCAGACTCAGGTTTGAGTTAGGAGGAAACCGGAGCACTTATGGGTTAAACCGTGTGCCATGATGTTGATCCAACGACTAAACGACTAAACGTGCTAAAGAAATCACAAACAGCAAAAAAATGATGGGGTTGCCTGCGATGTGCTGTAAAGGATATGCAACTAACTTATACATAACTTGATATATTATTACGAGGATAGGTCAGAAATTTATACACCACAATTATTATCTCAGCTAATAATAAAAATAGAAGCATTACATATGCACCAATTTAAGTTTATAATCTCTTGAAGTTGTGTGTCATTCGGTTGACCTTTGCTTGTGGCCCTGGTAAAGGCAGATGTGGATACAGCACGTAGTTCTTAGCCAAAAAGCCGAGTACAATTACAAGGTACACAAGGGTACCTGTCAGTGTATACCAAATTGCACCCATGTAACCCAATTCTAACCGCGATACAAAACCGTTGAAATGACAGACATGAATGGCGTAAGTTAAAAGCAGAGGACTTTTATAGAATTGTTGATCCCAGAAAAAAAACGTATTAACATTCACAAACGTTTGGGTGCTGTTTATGGCACTTTTTCAGTCTACAGAAGCAAAGTTAGTCGCTGGTTGCAGAGAGTTTTGGTTTCTGCAAGTAGAGATGTACTGGCTGATAAGCCGCGCTCTGGACGTCCTGCCACAGCTGCACGAACTATTTCATGTATCATCATCATATACCAGGAACATTGCAGAGCACCGCTCTCATCACAGGAAGTCAAAAATGCCTTCGATCCCTGGCCATTGCAACCGCCTCGTGAACCCTCATGCCCAAGATGTCTGCAAGTCCTGTGTCCATCTTCGTCTTTGTCGAACCCTGGCTCTTCTTTCTTGAACAATGCTTCCATCTCTGTCCTCTCCAAGCCGCTGTGACGTTTACTTTGGCCAAAGTATTGTAGTTTCTCAGATATGATGTTCATTAAAAGCCAGATTTCTTCCATCTTCAAATCTTGTAGAATTTCAGTGTGTTACATATATATTTCTTTATTTGGTCTATGACATTCTAAGAATCGGTACAACAATCTAGGAACAGTCATAACATCTGATGTGAGAAGCCTTACAGAGATTAGAACAAGAATCGCAATGGCGAAGGTAACCTTTTGCAAGATGGGAAACATACTGACCAATAAAAAGATATCAATTGCAAAGAAAGAAAACAGAACGAACGAACGAACGACGAACGAAATTTATTTTCGAAGGGTAACAAATTGGGCACGCAGGCCCTTCTTACATTCGGGTGCTCAATAGAGCCTGTGCTTTTGTATGAATGTGAAGCATGGATAATTAGCAAACAGGCTGAAAAACGTCTGATGGTTGTGGAAATGTGGTTTCTGAGGAAAATGCAATGAATACCATGGTCAGACAGAAAAATCAATGATCAAGTCCTACAAGAAATAAATGAAAATCGTAAACTGATTAGAGACATTAGACGTAGACTACCACAGTATTTTGGTCATGTTATAATAAGAAATAAATTGGAGAACTTGATGACAACTGGCAAGATCGAGGGGAAGAGAACCAGGGGATGGCAGAGTAGTAAATACCTGGATGGCTTGGCCACGTGGCATGGTCGAGACAAAAACACAGAGCTGATCCACAAGTCTGGTGATCATGTGAGATGGCGAGTCATGATCGCTTACGCTTATCGGCATGACACATGATGATGATGATTTCATGTCCCGAGACATGACAATGTTTATGAGCCAGATTTCTTCCATGTTCAGAGCTTGTAGAATGTAACTATATTTTTTCCTTTGGTCCACGATAGCCTAAGAACCTTTCCGTAACATTTAAACTTAAAAGCCCCACATTTCTTCTTTAGTCATTGCGAAATCGTCCATGCCTCACATACATAATGTTACCACGGGAAAGATGCATGTCCTCTAACATTTTACTTTAACTTGTTGGTTGGTGTTGTGCCACAGGCTCTTCATGCTGCTTAACCTCTGCTGTGCCATGGCCAACCTGCGTCTAATGTTTTGTGAATACTCCCCATTGTTGTTGTTATTTTTGTCTTCGCTCGATTTGAACTCAGGCGTAGCCCACACACGTGTTATTACTTCTTGTGCACTGGACTGATTTTTACGTGTGGGTTAGCTTTCCCTATTACCGGTGTCCCACGCCATCACGTTACCCCATTCTGACTTCTGCTGTACTTGTAATTTACTTCCCCATGTCAAGGGCGAGAAGTCAACATTTTAGTCCAAGTGACCGGTGTAGGGTTTGAACCCAGTACCTCAGCATGCCGGAAGTTGACGAGCAAGGGCTCCTATCAATTTAGCTATGCAGACCTCTTCCACTGTTGTTGATTGTAGAGTGAAGATATTCAAAGACTGTGACATTATCAATGTCTTCACTGCTAATTGTGTCCCTTTATTGGTGTGTTTGTGTGGGTGTTGGTGGATAATGGCATGTGTGGGTGTTTTTGGGTGGGAGATGTGTGGGTGTTGGTAGGTGGAGATGTGTTGGTGGTGTATTGAGCGTTTGTAGGGGGTGTTGGAGATGTGTGTATGCGTGGAGGATGTGTGTGTCGGTGGGGGAATGTGTGTGGCTGGGGGATATGTGTGTGGGTGAGATGTATGTGTGGTTGGTGGGGTGTGTGGGTCGACGTGAAATGTCTGAGTGGGTGGGGAAATGTGTGTGTGGGGATGTGTGTGTGTGGATGGGAAGATGTGTGGGTATCGGTGAGTGATGTGTTAGTGGGTGAGGGATGGTGTTGGTTGGTGCGGGATGTGTGTGTGTGGGAGGTGTATGTGTGTGTGGTTGGGGTGTGTGTGGGTGGGTGGGTGGGTGGGTGGAGCACGTGTGTATGGGTGAGTGTGTGTGGGTTGGGGTATTGTGAGTAGGTAGGAAGATTTGTGTGGGTGGGTGCGAGATGTTTGGGTTGGTGGGGGAGATATGTGTGGATGGAGTGATGTGTACTGGGTGGGGATGTGTGGGGGATATGTGGGTATGGGTGGGTGATGTGTGTGTGTGTGTGTTTGTGCGGTATGTGTGTGTGTGTGTGTGTGTGTGTGTGTGTGTGGGAGGGGGGATGTGTTCACATAACATGATAATATACATTGTTTATGCTTACAACATTCATTTGACAATGTTCCACCCCCCCCACCCCCCCCCCCCCCCCCCCCCCCAATGTAAATGTATCATGCACTGTTGATGAACGAAAGATGAGTGATTAGAAGGGCCAAATGTAAGACAGGCCTATGTCCCCAATTTTTAACCATTTTAAAATTCAATTCAACTCTCTCTCTCTCTCTCTCTCTCTCTCTCTCTCTCTCTCTCCTCTCTCTCTCTCCTCTCTCTCTCTCTCTCTCTCTCTCTCTCGTAAATTACAAGTGTCTCAGAAGTCGGACTGGGGTAACTTGATGGCGAGGGACACTGGTAATAGGGAAAGCTAATCCATACACATAAAAATCAGTTCAGTGCATTAGAAGTAATAGCACGTGTATGGACTACGCTTGAGTTCAAGCGAGCGAAAGAAAAAAAATACATATATTTAAGATAGAGGTGTTATCAAAACAAATGTTTCGGGTGAATACACAGATATATTTTTGTCCGATAGGGAATCAAAAAGCATATGAAGCAATATTCTCATGCATGAATGCGAATACTGGACAATTTGTAATGAAATGCAAATCAAACTGGAGGGACTCCGATGTAGTTTTAGAGAAAATCAAACAACCGATGCAGTGACTTAGGGAGAGTGAATGCGTTTCACAATTCCCTGTCGAACCGAGTAGAGCAGTGGTTCTCAACCGGTGGGGAATTCCCCCCCCCCCCCCAGAGAGGGGGGGGGGTAATTTTAGGGTTTCCAGGGGGGGGGGGAATTAAGATTATATCATGATCTCGTTAACACAGGAACCGATTACTTGATATTGTTTTTCTCTTCATACTGTACGGTTCTGTCCGTCTCACCCTTCTAAAATTCAATTTATAAAGTAAGTAGACCCATAAATCATGTTTGATATGGACGTCTAGACTTGTTTTAGCATGTGCTATTAAATTTAGCTTCCATTATTACGTATACTGTGTAGGGGCTGGGGCGGGATCTTTAGGTAGGAAATACGAAAGGGGGAATGACGCTATGAAAATAAAATATGGTGAAAGGGGGCACGGGCCAAATTTTTAGGTAGGAAATGCGAAACGGGGGTGGGGGATCACCTTCTGAAAATATGGTGAAGGGGGGCACGGGCCAAAAAAAGTGGAGAACCACTGGAGTAGAGGATTCGAAGTCCGCTACGGGCAAATTGGATGCAATTCCTCTTGGGTTGATGTCGATAGCATGAGGCGTCGGTCGATGAGATAGTAATGGTAAACTACTACACGTAAGAATGCATAGTTAATCATAAACAATTACTAAACGTAAAAAATTGCCTTGTAAATCATAAACAATTATTAAACGTATAAAATTGCCTTGTAAATCATAAACAATTATTAAACGTATAAAATTGCCTTGTAAATCATAAACAATTATTAAACGTATAAAATTGCCTTGTAAATCATAAACAATTATTAAACGTATAAAATTGCCTTGTATATCATAAACAATTATTAAACGTATAAAATTGCCTTGTAAATCATAAACAATTATTAAACGTATAAAATTGCCTTGTAAATCATAAACAGTAAATAAATATAATAAAGTTCCTAGTAAGCCGGCTCCCTGGCCGAGGAGTTAGCAGCTTTCTCCGTTAATCCCGAATACTCTCTTGGTTGACGTGATCGCACGAGAATTAGAAGTGGTTCCAGTCGCGCCAGTGACTTATGAGAGTTTGGAGCTGGTCGCTCAGAAAGTCGTGACGTGCTGATGAGCGTAATCTAGCCTTGGAATCAACATACAGCTGAAAGATGCTGATGTTGACCGCAATATCCTGAAACAGGATGGAAACGCGGAAAAAAAAGTTCCTAGTAAATCATAAACAATTATTAAACGCAAAGAATGCCCAGTAAATCATAAACAATTACTAAACGTAAAAATTGCCTAATAAATCATAAACAATTACTAAACATTTCTTGTTAATCATAAACAATTACTAAACGTATAAAATTGCCTTGTAAATCATAAACAATATATAAATGTTAAAAAGTTCATTAAAAATACACCCTATACGTTATTACCAGCGCCTGCTAATGTATGTATAACAGAATCACTCAAACTATATTCTTGTGGGGAAGTTTGATCAATTTTAAATTCAACACATTTTGACATATTTGCAGTTGTCAAGGGACTGTTATCGTATGTACGTACACACGAGTGCTCCTTTTTTAACCCTTGTCGAATTAAACTGGATGCCGGGTATTTGTAAAGTCTTAGTACACTTTGTATGTAGAAATACAATTGAGAAATGAAGTAAATGATGTCATCAAAATATGTGCTACACAATCCATCGTGAAGCAATATGCAACGAATGGCTATCGCCTGCTAGAGTAATTATGTGCACTCTAAACAGAATTGTGTTATCAACGGAAGAAATAATTTGTTTGGTTGAACCAGTGTTTCGAAATGGCAGTCGATACACACGGATGGACGTTCAAAGATTTAAAGCAAGATTTGCTGATAATCAACACCCTCATCGCATTATGGTTAAAAATTTGTTGAATAAGTTTCTTGCTACGGGAAAGGAATACTTCATTGCTACTTTCCAGATTCCCCAAAAACAGCTGTTAAACCATTGCAGTGGCTATTGTAACTCATTTAATGAATTTTTTAGCACATGTTTTAATGACATCATGTATTTCATTTTTCAAATTTATTCTACATACAAAGTTTAGTGAGACTACAAACTGCCTGTACAATCTACTATATCATTATTTACAAGTACGGATATACCATAAAAGTCTTAATAAATTCCTAAAGGATCATGGTGTTTACATAACCAAACCTGCACTAGTTACAGGGGGTTTCGCGTCCCTTGTCATTACCTTCGTTTCATCTTTACGCATGACATAACCCAGAATAGAAAACTATACATGGGTTATATATGATACTCTTTGACATGTATGTATGAAAAGCTACTTAATGTATGATGAAAACCCCGTTTATGGCGTGTAATGCGAAAGTCGATACTGTGAGAATACGTGCAAGTTGTTCTTTGAATCCTCTTTAATTCGCCCAGGGAGTCACAGTGGCCAACTGGTTACACCTGCCTCGTTCTCGTCCTAAGTAGCTACGTCCGCTTCGAGCTCCGAAGGTTGTGGGTTCGATTTCGGAACACGTCGTTCGGTTCACAAGTGTAATTTTCCTATAAGACTCCTGGGTGTCGTCGTTGGAGCTACGGAGTTCGTGATTTGTGGGACGCTTTCGGTAGGACGCCCTGCTGAAAGAGACAGAGCCATATGGGATAAAACCGGCGCAATGAAGTCGTGTGCCGATTTTATGGGGGTGGGACTGAGGATATAAGAAAGATACACTATCATCATTATCATTTAGTGGTATCTCTGCAGTGAATGTTGATATCCAGTAGTGTGTCTCTTGAACCTTCGCTGTAAATTTTGCTGGGCTGTATCGTGACCATCTGTTATGTGTCTGCGCATTTCTATGTTGTAGATGACACAGTTAAAAGTCAGATATGTTGCTCCGAATGTTGGGTGGCGCTCACGACACCTGACAACCCAGATGTGCATATGGAAACTGGGAGGGTACAAGGATGTCATTGATGTAATTGTTGTCATTGGTGTGATTGTTATGTCATAGATAAGATTGTTATTTCATTAATGTGATTGTTGTCATTGATGCGATTGTAATGCCATTGATGTGATTGTAATGTCATTGATGTGATTATTACATCAAAGACGAGATTATTATGTCATTGATGTTATTGTTGTGTCATGTAATTGACATGAATCTTATGTCAGTGATGTTATTGATATGACATTGATGTAATTATTACATTATTGATGTGATTGTTATGTCATATATGTGATTGTTATGTCATATATGTGATTGTTATGTCATTGATGTGATCGTTATGTCATTGATGTGACGAAAGTATTTTGTCTGGCTCTTTTATATATATATTAGAAATAAACATTAACAATAGCAGTATTCTGATTTTCTGATTTTTAAACGGAATTGCACTAGAACTTTCTTATTTGTCAAGCTTTTCAATCAAAATTCTCGTCTCATTGTTCTAAAGACCATAACCCCATTCAGTAGTGTTGGTAAGATGATAGTGCTTGTATTTTTTTTCTAGATAAATCGGGACTCCATTGGTGATGTGGTCACTATCATGCCAGTAATCTTTCAGTGAAACAAAATCAAAATCACACATCATCATCATCATCATCATCATCATCATCATCATCATCATCATCATCATCATCATCATCATCATCATCATCATTCATCATCATCATCATCATCATCATCATCATCATCATCATCATCATCATCATCATCATCATCATCATCATCATCATCATCATCATCATCATCATCATCATCATCATCATCATCATCATCATCATCATCATCATCATCATCATCATCATCATCATCATCATCATCATCATCATCATCATCATCATCATCATCATCATCATCATCATCATCATCATCATCATCATCATCATCATCATCATCATCATCATCATCATCATCATCATCATCATCATCATCATCATCATCATCATCATCATCATCATCATCATCATCATCATCATCATCATCATCATCATCATCATCATCATCATCATCATCATCATCATCATCATCATCATCATCATCATCATCATCATCATCATCATCATCATCATCATCATCATCATCATCATCATCATCATCATCATCATCATCATCATCATCATCATCATCATCATCATCATCATCATCATCATCATCATCATCATCATCATCATCATCATCATCATCATCATCATCATCATCATCATCATCATCATCATCATCATCATCATCATCATCATCATCATCATCATCATCATCATCATCATCATCATCATCATCATCATCATCATCATCATCATCATCATCATCATCATCATCATCATCATCATCATCATCATCATCATCATCATCATCATCATCATCATCATCATCATCATCATCATCATCATCATCATCATCATCATCATCATCATCATCATCATCATCATCATCATCATCATCATCATCATCATCATCATCATCATCATCATCATCATCATCATCATCATCATCATCATCATCATCATCATCATCATCATCATCATCATCATCATCATCATCATCATCATCATCATCATCATCATCATCATCATCATCATCATCATCATCATCATCATCATCATCATCATCATCATCATCATCATCATCATCATCATCATCATCATCATCATCATCATCATCATCATCATCATCATCATCATCATCATCATCATCATCATCATCATCATCATCATCATCATCATCATCATCATCATCATCATCATCATCATCATCATCATCATCATCATCATCATCATCATCATCATCATCATCATCATCATCATCATCATCATCATCATCATCATCATCATCATCATCATCATCATCATCATCATCATCATCATCATCATCATCATCATCATCATCATCATCATCATCATCATCATCATCATCATCATCATCATCATCATCATCATCATCATCATCATCATCATCATCATCATCATCATCATCATCATCATCATCATCATCATCATCATCATCATCATCATCATCATCATCATCATCATCATCATCATCATCATCATCATCATCATCATCATCATCATCATCATCATCATCATCATCATCATCATCATCATCATCATCATCATCATCATCATCATCATCATCATCATCATCATCATCATCATCATCATCATCATCATCATCATCATCATCATCATCATCATCATCATCATCATCATCATCATCATCATCATCATCATCATCATCATCATCATCATCATCATCATCATCATCATCATCATCATCATCATCATCATCATCATCATCATCATCATCATCATCATCATCATCATCATCATCATCATCATCATCATCATCATCATCATCATCATCATCATCATCATCATCATCATCATCATCATCATCATCATCATCATCATCATCATCATCATCATCATCATCATCATCATCATCATCATCATCATCATCATCATCATCATCATCATCATCATCATCATCATCATCATCATCATCATCATCATCATCATCATCATCATCATCATCATCATCATCATCATCATCATCATCATCATCATCATCATCATCATCATCATCATCATCATCATCATCATCATCATCATCATCATCATCATCATCATCATCATCATCATCATCATCATCATCATCATCATCATCATCATCATCATCATCATCATCATCATCATCAACATCAACATCATCTTCAACATCATCATCATCATCATCATCATCATCATCATCATCATCATCATCATCATCATCATCATCATCATCATCATCATCATCATCATTATCATCATCATCATCATCAAAAACTTATTCTGTTTACAACATCATCCATGGGTTTAAGAAATAGTTAGCTGTTTGCACTTGCATCGGTACGTCGCAACATTAAGCCTAGCATGTCTGTCCGTTTGTGAGTTCGTCAGCTCTGTGGCGAAGTAGCGTTTAAAAACAAAGATGCGGGCGATTAGCAGCAGACCACGTTGAGTGGGTCTTAATGAAAATGGCATGAGTGCGGTCGTCTAAAGAAATAGCAAAATACTACTGAACGTAAACTCGCAATAATCACAAACAGCCAACAAATGCTGGGGATGACTGCGACGTCATGTAAAAGGATATGCAACTAACTTCTTTTTATGCCTTCAGTATAAGCCATCTGATTTCTGAACGACCGGCACTCATTCTCGCATAACTAACAGCGCAAGGAGGTTTCTTCAAAGCACACGTACTGCTGTCTTCGTACGCGGTATGCCAGACTGCGATTGGCGTTCGTAACCTTTTTCAGCACAGTTTACCATAGGCAACCACCACCCTGACTGAAGCGGGCGCAATAATGGACCGCTAGTCGAGAGTATGACAATATGTGTTCAGTCTAGCAGTTGCTCTAGACACGCTCATTTGTATACTCGGGGATTTTTTCACTGTGTGCGAAATACTTGCAATGACAATTATACATGGCAAAACTCGGACACGAAACTTGCTTAGCGGCTTTTCACTTAAACAACACATATCAATGAATAGTACGCACATGCAAGTATTACGAAACAGCGCACCGCTGTTACAGGACACGCAGGTAAACAAAGAGTATGACACTACAGTAACCTGTCATACATGTCGTAAGAGGATGCAGAATGGAGGTTTGCGTGAGGGCTGGCTTCCCCATACAGTATAAAACCTTTAGCTGTAAGATCCAACCAATTATGAACAGTCTAAAGTTAAGGAAATAGGAATAACAAAGGGAATCAAAATGGAAGAAGGTTCTTGTAGAAGATGGATGTCGCGATGTGTCGATAACCACAAGAGTCCGGATAGCAGATGTTTTTCCCTCCACTTAGATACATTTCCAAGCTGGGCACCTATACTGTTAGAACTATATACATTGAAAGAAACAGCACAGGTCGCGGAGGAGATAAAACACGATGAGATTAGCATTTTGGGAAAATGAAGAAACACGGTGGAATGAAGCAGGCAAAATGTTTCTAAGCACAGATGAAATAGTTTTGTTTTTAAGGACCATACACAGGAAGAGAAGAGACGGATAGATAGGCAGACAGAGGGGAAGAGAGCTGGAGATGGAGGGAGAGAGACGGAGAGGGGGGGGGGGGAGAAGGTGGAGAGGGAGGAGAGAGAGGGAAGGCAGAGCTGGAGAAAGAGGGAAGGAGACGGAGATAGAGGCAGAGAGGGAGAAGAGAGGGAAGAGAGAAAGGAAGAGAGGGAGGAAGAGAGAGTGGGAGAGTTAAAGAGAGAGAGGGAAAGAGACTGAGCTAGAGGAACAGAGCAGGAGAGAGAGAGAGAGAGGGTGGGAGGGGGGAGGGAGGGAGAAGAGAATAGGAATTAGAAACACAGAGAATGACAAGAGAAGGAAGAGTTCTGGATATCTATTACAGCCAAATTTACTAAAGTGATGGAATCACCTTAATGCTATCTAAAGAAATTACTAATACAATGGGAATATGTGAGTTGAAAATAATATCAACATTTAAAACCATATAATATTCATGATTGTAATGTGGGTGAATGTGGGTGTGAAGCACCCATGAATGACTAGGTTGAATCAGTTCAGGTGGAACTAAAGAGGAAAAAGAGAACAATAAGGAATCGGAGTTACAGAAATACCAAAATTGTAGGTGTTCCCTTGAATACCAAGATAGAATCGAATAGCATGTGCTTTGAGGAGATTATAGTGAAACATGGACATGGTGTATTAAGCGAAAATTGAGTGTTATTCGACAATTTGTAAATCAATACCTCATAGACGGGAGAGTTTTCTACATAAAACAATACATAAAGTAACGTATTCTTCACAAAATCACAGCATACAAAGAAAATCAAATTGACCATATTTATATGCACACAAATAAATTAGAATATTTCTACACGAAGTAAGAGCTTTTAATACGCAGACGTAGGTGCAGATCTTCATCCGCTGGTAAAAAAATAAAAGTTAGTTGCATGTCCTTTACAGGATGTGGCAGTCGATCCCAGCATTTTCTGGTTGTTTCTGATTTCCTGGCAAGGTTACGTTCAGTAGTTTGCCATCGCTTTCTGAACGACCGGCATTCATGACAGTAGTTGTCAGCAGGCGACAGCAAGGGAAAGAGAGGGAAGAGAGAGATGGAGATAGAGGACGACAGAGGAAGACAGAGAGGAGAGATAGAGAGAGGAAGAAAAAGGTCAAAGAGAAAAGGAGAATCAGGAGAAAGAGAGAGGATGAGAGAAGGTAAGAGCTAGAGAGAGAGGGGAGGAGGAGGAGGAGAAGGAGGAGGAGGAGGAGGAGGAGGAGGAGGAGGAGGAGGAGGAGTGCTATCCATTGCATCCAAAGTTTCTTAAGGAGATAGTACCTGACTGGCTGACCGAGTCGTCATGAACATCTCTATACAAGTATCACTCCTATTGAAGAAAGTCATTTCGAGGGCTCAAACGTCAATAAATTAAAACTACAAAGTTAAAAGTCAGCATTCCAGAGGATTCACAGACCAACTAATCAATTAATCAATCAACCAATCAACAGCCAGGCGACAAACCAGCCAACCAGGCAGAAAACCAAACAGTCATCTAGCCAAATAAACAACCAATCACCAGCCAGACGACAAACCAGCCAACCAGGCAGAAAACCAAACAGTCATCTAGCCAAATAAACAACCAATCAAGATCAAACCTACTATCTAGACAGCAAGCAAACCTAAGCCAACCAACAAGCCACTAACCAACCATCCAACCAACCAACCAACCAACCAACCATCCAGCTAACCAAACATCAATCAATAAACCAACAACTTAGCCAGCCAACGAACAAACCAACCCCATGTAACCAATAATCAATAAAGAAACCAACCAGCCTCTCAACCAAACAAACAACTAATCACTCAACCATCCAATCATCGAACAAACCAACCAGCCGATCAACTAGCAAGCCAGCCAACCAATCAATCAACCACCGAGCCCGCCAACTAACAAACAACTTAACCAACCAGCCAACCAATCAATCAGCCAGCCAAACAATCATCCAATCAACTAACTAACCAACCAGCGTACCTATCAACCTAACACTCAACAAGCCAATCAGCCAGACAACCAATAAACCAACATAATAATCAATTAACAACCAACCAACCAACTAACCAACCATCCAACAAATTAGACAACAAACCAACTAAACAACCAGTCAACGAACCAACCAACCTACGATATAATCAACCAACCAATCAACCAACCAACAATCCAATCATCCAGCCAATCATCTAACCAACCAACCAACCAGCCAGCCTGCTATCCAATTAACCAACCAGCCAGCCAGCGAGCCAACCAACCAACCAACCAACAACTCAACCATCGAACCACTAACTCAACCAATTAACCAATCAGCCAACCAACCAACACCTCTTGCTATCGATGTTAATCACACCAACATTTGACAATGTACAGGATAAGAGAAAATGAGAAAAGTACAATTATCCCGACGTCTGTGAAGCCAGTCTGCCGTTATTGTTCTTTCATGGAAATGTGAGAACACATACAACACAATCCGGACACTGCAATTCACAATGTGTCTGTATCCTTGTTGAACATGGTCGGTATATTCCTGCATTAGTAATCGTATCCGGTTCCTACGTAGAATATTTAACTCTAATATTAAACCAACAATCAGCTGACATGTGCTAATGTTGACAGCGATGTCCTGTTAAAGGATACGTGAACAAAAACCTTTTAATAAAAATGCTAAACCATTTATACCGTATTCATCAAGGTGTCAGATCTGAGCTGCATACGACAATAGACATTTCTACCTGATTTCTGTTAGCGCCGAATGTTGAGGGGCGTTCACCAAACCCGACACCCCACATTATGACAACGGCTTTGGGCGGAGGAGCGCGATTGGGAGGGTACAAGCCTTAGAGTAGTGCAAGGAAATGCAACCTGAAGATTAAAAGTCATGGCAGAACAGACCACTCCCTAAGCCTTGGTCGGCAACTGGTCTATGATCGAAGCTCATACAGGCGGACAATTTTCCCTCTCCACTCTTAAATATTTGGTTTGGTATTGGATATAACCCATTTCCATGGATGGACACACCGACTTTTGAGGTCCACAACTGTGTGTAATGCACGCCTTTGAAAGAGCAAGGTAAAATATTATGACTATTACTGTTATTGTAATAGTTACAGTGTGTTTTGTTCCAGAGTTTTCTCCTTGGTGAAGAGGTAACGGACGCGGTTCGTGATCCCGCATACCCGCGTTCGAAACACAGCTACTCGCGATTTGGCAGCAGACTACCTTTCGCTGGTTTTTTTTTTAACGAAATGGTATGGATGCCGGTCGTTCAGAATGGCAAACTACTGAAAGTAAACTTGTCAAGACATAAACAACAGCAAAATAATAATTTTAAAAAAAAAAACAGTGCTGGTGTTTACTGGTAACGTCCTGTAAAGGATATGCAACTAACTTTGTTTGTGTGTTGTTCCAGAAGTAGGCTATTGGTGCTACCTTTCCTCTGGAGTAAACTATGCAGGCCGAGAGAGGGAGAGAACATGCTGCATGGCCAACTCATGGTCTCTAAGTTCAGTCCAGGCTTTGTGCTATGGAGATATATAACTCCGTGTTACAAACTATCGTCTATCTAGACGGCCAGGTGCTGGTTAATTTATATTTATAAAAGTCCTCTAAGTAAACAACCTTTTGAGCGACTTAAGTCGCGTTTCGCATTCAAAACTAGATCCATATTTTTATAGACCAATGGTACGCGATGGGTGATACGGTTACAGGGTGACACAAGCGGAAACAACAAATCTTTGAATAATTGAGAAAGTTGTGGGCATCTTTGGGACGACGCAGAGGATTGGATCAAGATCAATTGTGGTTCCAGCAAGAAGGGGCCACTCCACACAATCAAATAACTCCCTATCCTGGCTTAAAGCGCGATTTCAGGGGAGACTGATCAGCATGAAATGTGACTTGGAGTGGGCACCGCATTCACCTGACTTTAACCCTTTAGAGTTTTACCTATAAGGATATCTCACTGATAATGAGTACCAGAACAACCCTCAAACAATTGGTGAACTGAAGGCAGTAATCACAGCAAAGGTCAGGGAAATCCCCACAGAGAAATGCGGTCGAGTAATTGACAGTTTAACGCAACGTATACAAGTGTGCATACTTTGGAAAGACGATAACTTTTATGCAAGGCGACCGATTTCATTGAATCTTTAGGAAATGATTGTAGAAGATTACGTTCATCACATGTCTAGAAATTTGCTTGACCTTTCTTTGATTTAATAAACTTTTTTTATTTGTTCTTTTGTTTGTGTCACCCTGTAGTTTCACGCCAGTCGCCTTTACTTCCCATGATATTTTTGGTACCATGTAACGATGGGTCGACTTTGGAGCCTAGGTAAATTAAAAACAAATTGAATTCGCCCATATGTGGATCGAACCCAAGATCCCCCCAGGTCTGCAGACGTTTGTCTAATCACTACGCTACCAAAGCTCCATGATGACCCCATTGAGTCTCCAGCAAAAAAACTGCACTAAACCACGCAGCTACGCAGCCGCAACCTTTAGAGCTATGGGAATACAGCTTAAAAGTGAAAAAATAGTGGGTTGAAGTACTGGAATACATGACGGGCTGGCACAATGTAATAGTGACACTGGGTCGTGAGTGCAGAGAATGGGCAGTGGGATACACGGAGATTGAGGTGCAACACATGATTCAGAGTAACACACATCAAGGTGACATAGTGATCTATACTGATGGGTCAGTGGTAAGTATTAGACGTAGTGGTTGGGGTTTAATTGCAAAGGCTAATAATGGGCGGATCGTAAAAGAGGAGAGTGTGGAATATGAGGCTACGACCTCCAGCATGAGAATGGAGATGGAGGCAGTCACAGCGGCATTCCATTAGTTAGAGGAGGCCACTGCAACACACATTGTCTTCATCACGGACTCAAGGAGTATGCTTAGTAAAGTGGAGAAAGGAATGTTTCGTGTGGAACGGCTGACATCGCTTCAGAGCTCACAGATTGTGAGAATTGTATGTTTCTTTCTTCTTCTTTTTTTTACCCTGGTCACGGGGGAGTGTGGGGGAATGATCAGGCTGATAGGCTGGCGGGGCAGGGAATGCATCTCTTGGTGGTAGATTACTTATGGACAAGAAAGGGGGGGGGGTGGTTGTGCACCTGTGGGACCAGGTGGAGAAGGTGGGGGTACAGATTGAGAATCCGTATGTGAAAAGGATAAGATTGTGGGGGGGGGGGGGAATTGGCAGGGGTTCAGGTAGAATTTGAAAATGGAGAGGAAAGATCAGGAGAACTTTCAATCAGACAGCAGTAGGAACGATTAGTAGTGTGACTCTTCATTTGTTTTGGTGGAGTCATCTACTTCATTTTTCAAATGTGGCCTACATACAAAGTGTAGCGAGACTTGAGACTTTATACACACCCGGTATTATAAATCATGTTTCATGCCCTTCGCAGGACGTGGCGTTCACCCCAAACCCAGCTTGATCTTCTAGGCAAGTTTACGTTCAGTAGTTTGTCATTGCTTTTTGAGCAGCAAGTCAGCTATATAAATATATAGTGGTACCTCGGGTTACGAACTTAATTCGTTCCAGAACTCGGTTCGTAACCCGAAACATTGATATCAATGAAATAAAGACAATCCGTTTCAAGATGAAAGAATCGTTGTTTTATTAACATCCGGATGTTTACCTGACAAAACGCAAAGTATACGTGTACTTCACGTTTTAAATAAAGAGAAAGAAAACAACCAAATTAATTAAATGTAAAATGAAAAGAGATTTAGTCTATCTTTATTATCAAGAAAACGATCATGGGAAATTTGTCACTTTCTTTGTTATTCTGAATCATTAGTTTCAGGAGTATCTTGCCGCTGGTTCTTGGCAGCCGACAAGGAATGTTTCTGCACCTAGGAACTATCAAGGGAAATTTGTCGCTTCCATTGCTGGAGAATCTTTCTGAAGTGGGCCATCGTGTTATCATTCATCACATTTAGGGGCACAGGGCTTGTTAGCAACAAGTTTGTTTGGATGATGGTTCACAATGAAGTCTTCGACGTCTGCCCACTTACTGCAAATTTCTTTAATCCTGGCAGTTGAAACGGTCACTGACTCCTCATCATCGGACGACTGCTCCTCCTTTAATGTCTTTAGCTGTTCATTCTAAAGATCCACAAGCTCATCTGTAGTACTGTTTGTACTGTACGCGATCGTTTGTCTCCAACGTTACACCTTGCTCTTTCTCGCTCGCCTTCGTTCGTAACACGAGACACTGTTCGTTACCCGAGACATAAAATTTTCGAAGCTGTTGTTCGTAACCTGAATTGTTCGTGACCTGAGGCGTTCGTAACCCGAGGTACCACTATATAAATATGCTGTTGCCTATTACGTATGCTGTTGTCCATTAATTACATGATATTTTGTTCTCTGTTAGCTCTATGCTGTTCTCTATTATCTATATACCATTCTAAATTATCTATATGCATTTTCCAGTTATCTATATGCAGCTCTCTATCATGTATGCTGTTCTCTCTTATCTATATTCTTTTCTCAATACTCTATATGCTGTTCTCTATTATCTATGCCCTGCTTTCCATTATCGATATGCTGTTCTCTATTATCTATATGCTGTTCTATATTATGTCAATGATGTTCTATACTACCTATATGCTGTTCTAAATTATTTCTTTGCTGTTATATATTATCCAAATGCTGTTCTCTATTATCTATATGCAGTTCTATATTATTTCTATGCTGTTCATATATTCTTCAAAGGTCATTAAGGATGTGCACAGTTTTATAGACGTACGTAAAAAGGACATGACGATGAGACGCGCTCAGATGAAGAACCATTCCCCATGTCGAGTGTGCAGGCAATCTGCGATGCTATTCAACGTTAGCCATGTGTGATGGCTACGCGAAAGTATGCAGTAAAGCGGAGAGCTCTTCAAATTCAAGACCTCAAATAACAACAGCCATCATAAAAACATTTATTGTGCTTTGCTTACACAACATACATTAACAAAATGCTTGTGTTGAAGTCATGAAAGAACGAAAGATCTTTATTTTCGAAGTGTCACAAACTGGCATACAGGTGCGTCTTATATTCGGTATTTCCAACCATTCATCTTTCGAGGTGAGTTGAGCTGAGTTGAGTTAAGTTGATTCAAGAACCGACGTCATTGCACTCGGGGAATTCCCATAAGCGCTCGGATATCATCTTCAACAGCCAGCGTAGAGTTATAACAATAATAGTGCCTATTATAATCTGATTATATATCAGTCTTGCTTTACCTCTGAGTGACGACTGTCGACCAGATCCTCTGACCACCCTCTTGCTGCTGCATTCTCTCTATAACATGATGGTCTATCTCTTCTACTGCATTATTCACATGCTCCCAGATGGCCTTCCCCACATCTGCCTTATCATGCATCAAGCCACACCTTAACGATGTGACACCAGCCAATGTATCTGACTGTTCATTTCCAAACATACCAGAGTGTCCTGGAGAAAATATCCAGCGAAAGCTCACAACCCACGGTCTCTGAATCGATGCATGTCATTCTACACGAAGTATGCCAGTCTTCACGCTTGACAGCATGCTTTGTGAATCAATTACAATCACAACTCATCTTTCGAGTGCTGAGTGTCCCCGTTTGTGCATTCATACCTAGAAATGGCATCGGCGACCCGGACGTCCAAACTCTGAAAAGGGATGAGGTTACATCGAGATGAGGTTAGTGTGGAACTTTCCTTCGATCAGATTCCAAAATATTGTACCCACGGGGAGTACGTTGTAGGTCTCCCCTGTTCTTGTCCAGGCTCAGAAGGCAACGGAATATGCAAGACCGGTAACGCAACTTCACATATGTGGATAGTCATGTCAGGGTGTAACTATGTCATGTATCAGAATAGCACGAAACGGCTTCAAATGAAATCCTTAAAAATGTGAATGACATTATAATAACCATGCCATTGTCTTGTAATCTGTCAATATTGTTGTTGATGACATCAAGGGGGTTAAGCACTTGACATCGCAGTGCAGACGAACACGTTGACATCATAAGGTCAGTTTAAAATGGCCGACCCACTTTTGACATGCACCGAAGAGAAGCAGCATTCTGTTTTCCGTTTTTTGATCAGTGAAGAGATGAAACCTATAGATATTTATCGGCGAATGAAGGTCCAGTAAACGGCGTGACTACTGCAAAGAGATCCAGCAGGTGGTACATGAGTTGTTACACACGCGAGAAAGGAACTTGTTTCTTCAGGAATCCAAACACTTTATGTGAATGGAGGGCTTGCATTGAAGACAATAGTGACTACATCGACAAATGATATATTTTTCTTTAATTTTTCAGAACATATTCATTCACTCACACACACACACGCGCGCGCGCGCGCGCACGCACGTACGCACGCACGGACGGACGCACGGACGCACACACACACACACACACACACATATCAAAATTTGAGGTTTTCATTTGGAGCCGCACCCTCGTACAAACTGTTATTTGGTTTAGAGAGTGATTAGAACGTCGGCTCTTCAGAAAACAATGGACAACTACTGGAAATAAAATTACCTAGAAAACTCCAAACAGCCTGGGGGTTGTTTACGACGTCATGTAAAGGACAAGCAACGAACTTAACCACAGAGTAAGGGAACCGCGTACCTCAGCTGGGTTATCGGCAGTATTTAGTACAACCTGAACTATGTCAGACCTTATTGTCTTCCCCAGTCCAATTGTATGACACTTTCCGCCAGGACCGCTCTACCAGGTAGGACGGGGATTCTTGTCAAGGACGATTCATGGTTTATACATCTGTCCTGGCTGTAAAAGTGACATACTACCTCAATTAAATATTTGCCTTCGTTGAGATGTTTTCTAGTAATGTTGTGGTAGGGGATAGATATTGTCTTGTGAGTTATCTATTGTAGATGATAGAGATTGTCTTGTGAGTTATCTATTGTAGATGATAGATATTGTCTTGTGAGTTGTCTGTTGTAGATGATAGATATTGTCTTGTGAGTTATCTGTTGTAGATGATAGATATTGTCTTGTGAGTTATCTGTTGTAGATGATAGATATTGTCTTGTGAGTTATATGTTGTAAATGATAGATATTGTCTTGTGAGTTTTCTATATATATAAAAGGCAATATGTATCTGTGTGTATTTGATGCGTTCGATAACGGTCCATCCGATTGAGATGAAATTTTCTACACGTCTTCTTTTCATTCCCATGCAATCGACTGTCATAGTTTTTTAGTGTAACATCGGCTACTTACTTACTAAAATTTAATATTTCATTTTGCATTATCATTTCCATATAGCAAGGGGACTTAACATAAGAAAAGTTATTTCAAGGGGCATAACTTTTAATACCATTGATATATACTTGATAGTCATATTGTTGCATCGTTTACAAAGATTTATAAACTCTTTGTCTATAGTTATTTATAGGCATATGAGTTATAATAAATAATGATATAATCTTTAAGGCATTTTCATAGTTTTCATACAAATAATGCATCTATTTAAATAGTGAAAATTTGTAAACTCATCTTTTTATTTTGCTTCAACAGCACATTTATTTTTTTTAACATTCTCATATGTATGGCGCGTTACACCAACGTTGGGTATTTCTGATGACAGTTGTCAAAGAATTGCTTCAAAAGATATGTTGAATGAAAGAATGTATGAGAGGAAATAGAGAAGAAGGGCAGAATGTAGGACGGGCCTGCGAAAGATTTTCGTTCGTTAAAAAAAAAAGTAATTTTTTGTGATAGAAAGTTAGTTGCATATCATTTGCAGTATTCTGCAGTCAACCTACCGCCCACCATTTATTAGCTGTTCGTGATATCTTGGTAAGTTTACTTTAGATAGATTTCTTCCAATCATATTTTCTGCTATCAATCTATCTATTCTTCTATTATATCTATATTTTTAACGGGAAAGGGCCGAACATAGAAAGATAGATAGATAGATAGATAGATAGATAGATAGATAGATAGATAGATAGATAGATCAGATAGATAGATAGATCAGATAGATCAGATAGATCAGATAGATCAGATAGATCGGATAGATAGATAGATCAGATAGATAGATAGATCAGATAGACAGACAGACAGACAGACAGGCAGACAGACAGACAGACAGACAGACAGACAGACAGACAGACAGTACGGGAACGGGAGCTTATATGACTACTTATATGAATTAAATGAGATGCTCCCCACCAGGGAATGGGTGCAGCCGGGCCGGGTCAGACAGACAGACAAACAGATAGACAGACAGACAGACAGACAGATAGTCGGGAATGGGAATGGGAGCTTAGATGACTACTTATATGAATTAAATGAGATGCTCCCCACCAGGAGCTGGGCGAAGCCGGGCCGGGTCAGACAGACTGACAGACAGACAGAGAAGCAGACAGACAGACAGACAGACAGACAGATAGATAGATAGATAGATAGATAGATAGATAGATAGATAGATAGATAGATAGATAGATAGATAGATAGATAGATAGATAGATAGATAGATAGATAGATAGATAGATAGATAGATAGATAGATCCCCGCCAGGGCCTGGGCGAAGCCGGGCCGGGTCAGCTAGTCTATTATAAATGATAGATATTGTCTTATGAGTTATCTATTGTAGATGATAGATATGGTCTTTTGAGTTATCTGTTGTAGATCTTAGATACTATCTTGTGAGGTATCAACTGTAGGTGATAGATATTGTAAATCGAATGTTTGCCCGGGCAGCGCCGTTAGGCTACTCATTTTTTTTATTTCCAACTGCCAAGGGATGTTCTACGTGCGCAACAATACACACGGGCGTCCGATCTCGTTGTCTGTTGTAGGTAATCGATATTGTCTTGTGAGATGTCTTTTGTAGATGATAGATATTGTCTTGTGATATATTTGTTGTAGATATAAGATATTCTCTTGTGAGTTATATGTTGTAGATGTTAGATATTGTCATGTGAGTTCTCTGTCGTAGATGTTTTATATTATCTTGTGAGTTGTCTATTGTAGATGTTATCATACTCAGCAAGAGGGATGAGTGTCTGTCCTGTGTTAAATTATCTAAAATTGCTTAAACATCCGATGTGCTGATGCCGAGGTAATGGTGTCAACTCAAACACCGGTCATTTGGACTAAAATGTTGACCTTTTGTACTTGACTTTTGCTTACAAGTACCTCTGAAGTCGGGGTGGGTTCGCCTTATGGTGAGGGACACTGTTAATAGGTAAAGCTAATCCACACGCACAATTCAGCCCAGCACTGCTCGAAGTAGTGTGTTTGGACTACGCTTGAGTTCAAAGCGAGCTAGTGCCAAAAATAATATCTAAAGTAGTGCCTCGAAGACTAAGATGTAGATAGAACATTCTTTAACCTTACTTATCTCTGTGGCGAAGGGCTTGTGGAGGCAATTCGTAATCCCGTATACCCAGTTTGAAACACAGCTGCAGGCGATTTGACAGCAGACCGCCTTGCGTTGGTTGTCATACCGTGGTATGTGTGCCGGTCGTTCAGAATGCAATGGCAAACTACTTAACGTAAACTTGCAAAGAAAGCACAAACAGCCAACAAACTGCGACGACCTGTAAAGGTTATGCAATGACATTTTTTCACTCCCGGAGATTCATTTACTTAAAATCTATTAGGGTATTTAACAGAGATATCTTGAGGTTACGAGGAAACATACTTCGTCATGTTACAACAGATAACAAATATAATCCCTGGAACGTTTCTACAAAGAATGACACAAGGGTTAGACACATCACTTACCTACTTCGTCCTGTTACAACAGATAACAATTATAATTCTTAGAACGTTTCTACAAAGAATGACACAAGGGTTAGCCACAATACACACCTAATTCGTCCTGTTACAACAGATAACAATTATATTCCTGGAACGTTTCTACAAAGAATGACACAAGGATTAGACACATCACTTACCTACTTCGTCCTGTTACAACAGATAACAATTATATTCCTGGAACGTTTCTACAAAGAATGACACAAGGGTTAGCCACAATGCACACTTAATTCGTCCTGTTACAACAGATAACAAATATAATTCTTAGAACGTTTCTACAAAGAATGACACAAGGGTTAGCCACATCACTTACCTACTTCGTCCTGTTACAACAGATAACAATTATATTCCTGGAACGTTTCTACAAAGAATGACACAAGGATTAGACACATCACTTACCTACTTCGTCCTGTTACAACAGATAACAATTATATTCCTGGAACGTTTCTACAAAGAATGACACAAGGGTTAGCCACAATACACACCTAATTCGTCCTGTTACAACAGATAACAAATATATTCCTGGAACGTTTCTACAAAGAATGACACAAGGATTAGACACATCACTTACCTACTTCGTCCTGTTACAACAGATAACAAATATATTCCTGGAACGTTTCTACAAAGAATGACACAAGGATTAGACACATCACTTACCTACTTCGTCCTGTTACAACAGATAACAATTATAATTCTTAGAACGTTTCTACAAAGAATGACACAAGGATTAGACACATCACTTACCTACTTCGTCCTGTTACAACAGATAACAATTATAATTCTTAGAACGTTTCTACAAAGAATGACACAAGGGTTAGCCACAATACACACCTAATTCGTCCTGTTACAACTGATAAAAAGTATAACTGCTGAAGAATGTCTACAAAGAATGTCACAAGGTTTAGACACAATACACACCTGCTTCGTTCTTTACAACAGATAACAAATATAACCCCCGGAACGTTTCTGTAAACAATGACACAAGGGTTAGCCACAACACACACCAATTTCGTCATATTACAACAGATATCAAAAATAACTCCTGCAGAATTCTTACAAAAGAATATCAGAAGAGTTAGCCATAATACACACGTATTTCGTCCTGTTACAACAGACACCAAATACAAGGTGTTTGTAAAGTCTCACTACACTTTGTATGTAGAACAATTTCGTAAAATTATGTGCATGACGTCATTAAAAAATGTGCTAAAAATTCATTAAATTAATTACAATTGTCACTGCTCTGGTTTAACGATGTTTTGGGGTGCTGGAAAGTATCAATTAAGTATTCATTATAACGTATTCAACAAATTTCTAACTGTAATGCTATGAGGAGATTGTTTATCGGGAAATATTGCTATAAAATTTTAAACAACCATCCATGTGTACCTACAGCTATTTCGAAACACTTGTTCAACCAAAAAAAATTATTTTTTCCTTTGCTAACACCATTCTGTTTGGAGTGCAGTGAATTACTCCTGTAGACGACAGCCTTCGCTACCTATTGCTTTACGATAGACTTTGGAGCACATTTTTTGATGACGTCATGTACTTTATTCTTCAAAATTGTTCTACGTACAAAGTGTAGTGAGACTTTACAAAACACCCGGGAGAGTTTCTACAAAGATTGATACAAGGCCTTGCCACAGACTGGCAGTTTTTGCTTGTCCTATTCTAATCTTTATCTCAGTGATGCACCTTCCATCTGAGATTATCTATGTTCCTAGATTTCTGAATTTCTGCACTTGCCCCAAAATAACCGCATTTACTTTAATTGCACATTTAAGCACAATCTGCTTCTTTGCTCTCACCATGACTTCTGTCTTTCTATTATTCAAACCAAGGCCCTTTTTTCACTTTCTACAGCCGCTGCATCTATCCGGCTTTCGGGATAAAGGCCCATTATATAAAATACTATTCTAAACATCAGAATTCTTGTCATTAACTAGGCGCTACGATTGGCTGCCTGTGTAACCATGTGACATAAGCGGTGCACACACCCACGGATATCAAGGTCCATAGTTGTAACAACATACAAGCTTCATCTAAAAAATGTCATGATTACACACAGTTCCAAAAATGGGATATTTATAAGTCGTTTCAGAAATGTAATACTTGTTCATCGTTCCAAAATTGTGATGGTTTACAACGTTCCATAAGCGTGACGTGTTTACGTAGTTCCAGAAATGTTATATTTATATATTATTCCACAAATGTGATGTTTGTATATAGTTTCAAACATATGTTTATAAATAGTTCCTAAAATGTGATGTTTATAAATAGTTCCAAACATATAGTAATGATAAATCGTTTCTAAAATGTGATATTTATGTATATTTCTAAATATATAGTGTTTATAAATCTTTGCAAAATGTGATGTTTATACATAGTTCCAAGCACACAGTATGTATAAATCGTATCTAAAATGTATTGTTTATACATAGATCTAAAGTTATAGTGTTTATAAATCGTTTCGAAATGTGCTTTTTATACACAGTTCTAAACATATGGTATTTATAAATCGTTCGATAAACGGGGTGTTTATATAGTTCCAAAAAAGTGGTGTTTATAAATCGTTCCACAAATGCGATGTTTATACATAATTCAAAAAATTTCGCTTACAAAAGTCACTTAAAAGTCGAAGGGTCGACTTCATTGCACCGCGTTTTTATCCCATATGGCTCAGTCCCCCCGTGTGTTGCCGGGGCCCATAAGGGAAGCAAAGAATAGCAACACTGTAGCCTACCACGCATGTCGTAAGAGGCGACTAAGGAGGCTTCATGGTTCCGTCGCCCTGCTACTGAGTGAGTGCGTGGCGCGACACTGTGAGTTGTGAGTTTCGTGTGAAATGCTTCTGAATCTGCCCGAGGTTTTTTGGAACGTGACTGCATGTTCGGAGCGATGGCAGCTGGACTATGTCCCAGAGTTGACCGGTTTTTGCCTTATGCAGAAATGCGTGGCTGCTGGTCTTCTGGTTGACTGCCACTGCCATCGACGATGAACTGTATTTTCGTGTACTGTGTGGGTGAACATCTAGGAAACATTCAGATGGGAAAATGACTGCCGATTCCATCAGAGATGAACTGGATGTTTCGTCGGGGGACTATTGTGTTGACATTCTGGCGGCGGCATTATGCACAGTGTATCTGTGCGGGCTGTTGTTTGTCGAGACTCCTGTCTTTTCCACTTTTCACATTGGGCAGTGGGAGGCGTTTTGTGTGATATTCACTGGCACAGGAACGGAGCATAATGGGGACGACCCGTTGCTGTGAAGTTGGAACCGCGACTAACTAACTAACTAATGGCTCAGTCTCTTTCCGTAGCCCGGAAAGCGTCTCGCAAAGCACGAACTCCGTAGCTCCAGCGACGACCCTCAGTAGTATCCGAAAAATGCACTCGGGAATCGAAAGACGCGGCCCGGAATCGAACCCACAACCTTCGGAGCCCGAATCAGACGGCTTGACCACTTCGCCACGGAGACTCGTAGACTCCCTTCAAAAGTCCCAAAAATGTTATATTTACAAATCGTTAGTTCCAAAGAGCGATGTTTATACATAGTTTAAAAAAATATGATGTTTATACATAGTTCTAAACATGTGATATTTATACACAGCTTCTAATAAGGGATATTTACAAATCGTTCTAAAAATGTGATGTTGATATATAGTTCCCAGAATTATGGTCAATCATGTTACTTTCTAACCAGACTCCAAGGTGAGTGTTTGAGCATTTAGTGTTGTCGATAATGTTTGGAAATACGATGTTTTTGCAGAGTTTCGTAGCGGGTGAGAGCTGGGAGCGGTTCGTCCCCCGCTGGTGACTTGCAGGATAACTGAGCCGGCCGCTCAGAAAGCAATGGCAAACTACTGAGCGTAATCTTGCCAAGAAATCATCAGACAGTTGAAACATGCTGCTGTTGACAGCGATGTCCTTTAAAGGATATGCGAATTAAAAAAAAAAATCATGTACATCGGTACTCTTATCCAATGCAACAGAGTACTACAAAAATTGTTTACTTGCATATTGAAGTTTATGCATCAAATTGTCACTGATCTTGTTAACACGTCTGACTACAGTTCTCCTTGATACAGTAATGTTGTCAAATCTGTGTTTTTGTTCTGGACACATAATGTTTGCTGTATCTAGCAAACATTCCTTGATGAACTCGCCATCAGAAAATGGCTTGTTCTGTTTTACAATTCTGAGTGACAGCACAAGACTAGCTTCAGTTGCAGCATCTTGAATTGAAGACTGTTTAGTGAAAACAGTTTGCTGTTTCTCCAGATTTTTTCACCAACTCAAGGCATTTCCTTTCCTTCTATTCGGTCGTTAAATTGTATCCGAAATCGGAATGTTTTGTTTGATAATGTCTTTTTAAATTGTACCCCTAGAAGACAGCCACTGACTCACGACACAACAAGCAAACTGATTTGCTACCAACTTTTATAAAACAGTACTTAGTTGTCCATTCATCATTAAAAACACGGCATTCATCTTCAATCTTACGTTTGTTATTGACAATTTTCTTAAATCTTAACGGTACATGACATTCTGTAAAATTAAACAAAATATCTTAAAAACGAATTTAAAATGTTTATTTCTAAATGCACTCGCGGGCTGCATAAAATCACTTGGCGGGCCGCATGCGGCCCGCGGGCGGTAGTTTGACCACCCCTGGCCTAGTATATTTCGCTGGATCTAGTATAACAGTGTGTAAGAAGACGAAGGCATGTTGTTTTCTTGTTGATAAAACGTTTATTGGCGTAATATGACAAAGCTTCGATGTTCACCTCCACTCACTACCAAGGCCGGGTCCTAACTGCCCTTCCCAATAACAATACGTCACGATTGAGCATCTCTCTCCCCTTTCACTCTCGATGCTCAATCGTGCTGTATCTGTTTCCCACTAGATTCTAATAATACCCCAATACTCCTCCCTTACTGTTACACCTCCCCATGTTGACTAAAGAATTTTCCTTTATAAGGAAAACTCTTTACTCCTAATCCCCATACTCCATTCCCTCTTTGTCTTCTAATCTTCCCTAAAAATCAAGTTTGAGTAAATAATATATCTTTTACTTCTTCTCCCAGTGATATGGTCTGCTAACAACCCCCCCCCCCCATATACTTCTTCTTCAACTTTTATTTATATAATACCACTTATGGTAACCCTGTTAATCCAAACAGTCCTTCTTTCCTTTGTATATCCCCAACATTATATAGTCATCTACTACATAATTCTTCATTTCTGGTTCTGTCTTGTTTCCTGTATCAAATATACATATCATAAGAACAGCTCATAAATTATTTATCGAAATCTTTGACCTTATAAAATTTCTCATTCTTTACTATTCTGGTTCTTTCTTGGCTCATCCAGTTTCCTGTATCAATTATACATATTATAAGAACAGCTCATAAATTCTTTATCGAAATCTTTTACCTTATACAATTTCTCATTCTTTCAAACCCCAGGACGTACAAAAACAATGTAGTTAGAAAAAGTAAAGAAGTGGTGCGCACCTAATAAGTAGCATAAAGAATGAATACACGACATGACCACATGGACATACAGTAAATGCACATTTAAGACACTCACCCTTTACCTCCCTTGCCAATAAAAAAAAATTTTGTAAAACAAAACTGCAGAAATCACAAAACATAAACTACAATAATTAGATAAATCCTTCAAGCTGAAATATACAACAGAAGTAATCAAATAGTAATTTGAAATGTTTTACGCGATAGTTTTAAACTGACTATCATGTCTTTTTGTGTGCACAAAGTTGATTTCTGTAAATGAATGGTCGCTTAATGAATGGTGATTGCCTCTGCCAGTTTTAGCAACACATGAAAAGCATTGATTCTATCAAGCACGTGACCGATTTCCAAAATGTGCCGTCCAATCGACGACATGGGAGATTTGCGGTCGGCTGTTAAACGAACAGAAAGCAGGTAGTACCTTCTAGTGTTGTACGCTATCTCAATAATATCTGAATAAAGCCTGACATTTTACCAAACAATACAGCACTGTCTTTCTTTTGAAATAACATTCAACCGTTAACACTGTCTTAAAAATCGAGAGGCTCGACTTCATTGCACCGGGTGTCATCCCATATGGCTCGGTCTCTTTCCACAGGGCGGCCATCCGGAAGCGTCGCACAAAGCATGAACTCCGTAACTCCAGTGACGAACCCCATGAGTCTCCGAGAAAAATACACTCGTGAACTGAAAGACGCAGAGCAGAATCGAACCCATAACCCTTAGAGCTCGATGCCGATGGCTTGACCACTTCGCTTTATTTATGAACCCCAGATTATATTTCTGTGTAATACGTTTACATTTTAGTATCTATCTTTTTCTTCTATTTCTATGAGAGTTAAACAAAAAGTGTCAGGTGTGAAATACGTGACATCTACAGAAGACAGTTGTATTAGTCAGAGAAGAATGTATCAATGGGCAGAACTGATTTACAAATGGAAGACATAACGTCATTGATGAAGCGCTTAGTGTAGACCAGCAAGTGTGGCAAATGACACAGTGAAACGGCAGATCGATCAGCTGGTCCATGGCTATAGAAGACACGTTATTGGTGAAAATTATGTCCTGTAATATTCTACGATCATCCATAATCCTAATGTGTCAAGTTCACATCACATTCTTTTACCAGTTTATAAAACTTAAATTACATAAATCTTATGATAAAACGCCGACATCTGTGGCGAAGGGGTGGCAAACGATATTCGCAATCAAACATACGGCTTTCGACATCAACTGCAGGTGATTTAGAATCCGACCAGCTTGTGCTGATTGTTAACAATGATAAGAGCCCTAACCAAGTGATTGATAGAGACAATGTGTTTTGTGTGTCTTGTTTTACACACAAAATAGTCGCTTGTTAAAGATCGCAGAAGCCATTAATGATTAATCTACATAGGCCAGTTTTGTGCAAACATACAGTCATGATAGTCAGCTTAAAATTACCATGGTAGACAATTTAAATTACTGTGCGAATATGTGCATATTTCAGCTAGAAGGATTTATCTAGTTACTTTACTGAATGTTGTTTGAATTCTGCAGTATGTACCTGGCGAGACGCAGCGAAATATGCCAGGCAATAAATCATGCAATCTATTGTTTGTGTCTTTCGCTATTAAAAAAAACACACACACACACAAACAAAAACAGTATGAGCGTCTATCGCTTAGAATGCAATGACAAACTTCTGAACGTAAAATTGCCCAATAAGTCACAAATAGGCACAGATACAGGAGCAGACTGCGACGTCCTGTAAAGAACATGCAACAAATTTGTTTAAGATGATAAAATGTTCGACAACCCGATACAACGCTGAATGTGAAATGTAAGACAAGCAGTTAAATAATTGATCCCAGCGTGTTAAATATATGGCAGGGCAGCCAGCAGATTAAATAGCTATTCGGTTATGCTGTTTTATTAACTGCTGAAAGTCTGGATTGTGAACTTGAGCAGTGTAACGGGATACAAAAGGTGACATGGGGAATTGGTGTTACACAGCAGGGTACCACAGTTTACCCGCTGTTGTGCTGTTACGGCTCAATGCTTTCTTCAGATGTAACCTGTGTAGATAAAACACGGTGTTTATTCTTCTCCTTCTTCTTCTTATTCTTCCGCCCTGTATTCCGCATAAGTAAGGTGGGGAAAGCCGGCTTCCTGGCCTAGAGGTTAGCGACTTTTCTCCGTAATCTCGTATATACTCTAGTACAGTGGTTCTCAGCCGGTGGGGAATATTTAAGAACCGATTATTGATATTGTTTTTCCCTTCATCTGTACGGTTCTGTACGTCTCACCCTTCTAAAATTCATTTTATAAAGTAAAGTAGACCCACAAATCACGTTTTATGTGGACGTCTAGACTTGTTTTAGTATGTGCTATTAAATATAGCTTCCATTATTACGTATACTGTGTAGGGGCGGGGCGGGAATTTTAGGTAGGAAATTCGAAAGGGGGGAATGACGTTCTGAAAATATAGTGAAGGGGGGGGGGGGGGCACGGGCCAAATTTTTAGGTAGGTAATACGAAAGGGGGGGGGGGGAATGACGTTCTGAAAATATGGTGAAGGGGGCACGGGCCAAAAAAGGTTGAGAACCACTGCTCTAGTAAGTGACGTGACGACGGTGAGAATCAGCAGTGGTTCGAATCGCGTCGGTAACTTACGGGCTATGTGAGCCGGCCGCTCAGAAAGCAATGGCAAACTACAGAGCGTAATCTTGCCAAGAAATCAACAATCAGCTAAAAGATGCTGATGTTGACAGCGATGTCCTGTAAAGGATATGCAAACATTTTATTTAAGGTGGAGAAAGGAATGTTTCGTGTGGACTGGCTATCGTCGCTTCAGAGGTCATAGATTGTGAAAATTGTGTGGATATTTTGCCCTGGCCATGCCGGGGTGCAGGGGAATGAACAGGCTGATAGGCTGGCGGGGAATACGTCTCTTGGTGGTAGATTACCTTTGGACAAGAGGGAGGTGGTCTTGCGCTTGTGGGACCAGGTGGAGAAGGCGGGGGAACAGACTGAAAATCCGTATGTAGAAAGAATGAGATTGTTGGGGATCGGAAGGGGTTCTGGAAGAATCTCAAAACTGAGAGGAAAAACCACGAGAACTTTAAATCCGATAGCGGTGGGAACGATTAGTAGTATGACTCTTCGCTGGCTGTTGAACGAGGGGACGGAGGACGTATGGAAATGTCCTAAGTGCAGTGATGTCGGTTCTTAACTCATCTCAACTCAACTCAACTCAACATAAGCCCTCAACCACACCATACCAAGCGTTCCTATCTGTTGATATCTCTTGCAGCTCCATCCGTCTCATCTCATAATATTCTGATCTTTCTTGTCCTTGCGATGTCGAGGTGAAGCATAAACATCTAGAGAGTGCCCGTTCATCATCTCGTCTTGCTTCTCTTCTACCTTGCGATGTCCAGGGGAAGCATAAACATCTGGAGAGTGCCCGTTCATCATCTCGTCTTACTCCTCTTGTACCTTCCGATGTCCAGGGGAAGCATAAACATCTGGAGAGTGCCCGTTCATCATCTCGTCTTGCTCCTCTTGTACCTTGCGATGTCGAGGTCAAGCATTAGCAAGTTGTGTTTTGCTATCTTCATTGACAGTATTGGCTCGTGTCTCTAATTTCGATTATTGTATAGAATGTCCACAATCTCACATTAGTAACAGCTCACACGACTGGCTCTCAAATGGAATATCAACTGACCAACTGGTCAACGGTAAAAGTGTTTATCAAATAATGCCGTGCACGTGAATCCTAATCTGTTCCAGTTTTATTGAGACACAGTCTTCAACGATCTCCACAACATGCTGGACAATTCAAATAATCATCCATTCTCGCATTTTCATTGTGCCTGTCGTTCTGCTCTCGCAACCAAATACAAATTATCATCAATCTTGCCATTACTATTTCACACTAACCTATGTTGAACGTACATATCGATATTATTGATGCCCTAGCTGCTTATCGGACGATTCTGTATATATCTTCTCTGTAGTTGGTTAACTTCAACAATGGCGCATCAGCCCTGCTTGACCTTCGTGCCCAATTCCTCTGTTATTAAGTTGTGTATCGTGCTCTATATTCTCTCCATTGGTTTGCTGTAACTATCTTCATATATTCCTTCATCTTGTCTTCAAACTATCTCTTCCCGATGTTAATATTTCAACATAAGCACTTAGGATTCTCTTGTGATGATCTATCTTCTTGCCGTCCTTCCTTGATCTTTCCCCGTCTCTATCTGTCACTCTCTGACGTCTTATCTCCAAGTCAGCTCTTGTGCGTTCAGTGTGCGCTATACTTTTCTATTTCCCGATAATCTATATGTGTACGCGCACTTGCCGCATTATTTGTCTTGCGACACATGGCAAGCATAAACATCTGGAGAGTGCCCGTTCATCATCTCGTCTTGCTCCTCTTGTACCTTGCGATGTCCAAGTGACGTATAAACAGCGGGAAAGCGCCCGCTTAAGGACTTCATATATCGAGATTCCCATGGACTCTGTTATTCCCACTGTCCATCGTTTACACGGTCGACCTCTTCTTCTGGTCACCAGTGTGTGTGTGTATGTGTGTGTGTGTGTGTCTTCTATTAATCATAATCATCATCATCATCATCATCATCATCATCATCATCATCATCATCATCATCATCATCATGCGCCTTGCCAAACGAAGTCGACTTCCTTGTCACTCCAACGATCTCATCCTTATCCTCATCAAGTGCTTTGCCGATTGGCGTGGGCGATCATGCTTCTCCACATCTTGCTAGCTCCAACGGCATGTATCAGTTTGTGTGTAGACTACCTTCCATGCCATAACACAAAACTGTCAAAAATGCTCTCTCGTTGTCTACATTTATCTCTTTTCCCAGTTGTCACAATTGTTCGAGTTTTGTCTTCTCATTATGCGACCAAAAAAAGAATGAAGTGTGCTTCGTTCTAATGTTTACGATAAGTTATTTTTGCGACTGAACCTCCCTCAAAATGTCCTGATATTGCAAGTTAGGGTCAAGTCCCTCTAATCGTGTTGCATGAAGGGTAAATATCTGAAATGGAATTAAGACAAAGGGGAAAATGATTGCAGATAGTTCACATACTAAACGTGTGAGACGTCAGATGATGCGTGAAAGTTGAAATGACCATGGATTCACATGCATATATTATGGATGAACATTTACAGTGCGAATTAGTCTGATCAGTCACATTCGCTACCGCCGTGGGCTGTAGTTAACATGCCTTTTTTTTTGAAGCACAGTGTAACAAACTTTCTTCTGTCAAGACGACAAGGTAACAGTAGTGCAGTAGTATTTATTGAGTTATTGTCGAGTTCACCGAATGCCGATTGGTCAATAAAAATTTGGGTTGGGCACCATATACTATTTACATCAAAGACTGTGAAAGAGTCCTTTACATTTTCTATGTTCAGTTATCACTGGGTGAGAATGAAGAATCATCAGTCCGGTGTAAATTCAGCTATCATTCTGTTTCATGTTTAGCTGTATTTCTGGTCTCTTGCTCCGGCCATGCGGGAGTGCGGTGGAATGAACAGGCTGAAAAGCTGGTAGGGAAGGCACCTCTTGGTGGTAGATTGCCTATGGACAAGGGAGAGGTGATCGTGCCCCTGTGGGACCAGGTGGAGAAGGTGGGGGAACATACTGAAAACCCGCATGTGGAATGAATGAGATTGCGAGTGACCGGCAGAGGTTCTAGAAGAATCTCAAAATTGAGAGTGAAAACCAGGAGAACTTTCAATCAGATAGCGGTGATAACGATTAGTAATGTGACTCTTCGTTGGCTGTTGAACGAGGTGGCGGAACGCGTAAAGGAATGTCTTGAGTGCAGTGATCTTGGCTCTTAACCCAACTCAACGCACCATTCAGGTCTTAATGAAATGCTTCCAACGGTTGCAGAACCGCTGGAAGAAGCGTGAACAGTTCCGATGAGAGTATTTTGAATGGGACTACGTTTCAGACCTCCAGATTAGTAGTTGCATTGTTTTTACAGCCAAAGGTAAGATATTTTATGAACAGGCCTCGTATGTAACATCTGTCTTGAGTGTTTATTTTAAACTGATTCAGTGTGTCGAAGGATAATACATTGCCAAATGTGACCTTCTACTTGGTCAGTTTAGTTGCAGATCAGTCACAGGACGTCGCAGTCAACCAGCATTTTTGGCTGTTTGTGATTTCTTAGCAAGTTTAAGTTCAGCAGTTTACCATTGCTTTCTGAACCACCGGCACTCATACCATTGTGTAGAAACCAACGCTAGGCGATCTGCTGCCAAATCGTCTGCAGCTGTGTTTCGAACGCGGTATGCTGGATTATCAATAGCATTCGTAACCCCTTCACCAAAGAGCCGTAGTACAGTAGGACGATATATCGCCGTACAGGGTCATCGTATTATTTACTTTGTTTCGTTGCTTATCGTTTTATTTGCTTTGCTTCGTTGCATCTTCCGCAAATTCAATGCTCATTCATTCAGTAGCATGTCCTTTGCAGAACCTCGCTCCCATGACAACCTTCCGGAAAACTTCTCGATCACAAGCAAGATGTCCTGCCTCCGATACACCCATCTGGAGATCATCCGCCACATCCTGCACCCATCTTCTCTTTGGCCTTCCTCTTCTTCTCTTCCCAGGCATATACCCCTCCATTATTGTTCTCTCCAAACTTTCGTGACGTTTCAAGTGACGAAAATATTTCAGTTTGCTTTGTTTTATCGTTTTTAGTAGCCAACCTTCTTCAATATTCATCTCTTGAAGTATTGATGCATTTGTTCTTGTCTTTACCCAAGATATTCTTAGAACTCGTCTATAACATTTATATTCAAAGGCATTTATGCGCTGCTCAGTGAATTCAAATTTACATTATACTTTGTTCGTGTGACTGCGTATCATGTTTAGTCTAAACCTACTTTTTTCTTGGCGTTGAATCAGTTAAGTAGTACAAGAATAACCCACTAGAGTAGGTCGTGTGTTCAGCTTGATGACAGACCTGACTAATGAAGACACCTTTTATTTATGGGTGTCTATTTGGTCAAGCATCGAAGGATACGTGTTCCTGCAGCACGGCGCTGTCGTCATTTGGAGGTGACAGGTTCGAATCGCGGACGGTAATTATAGCTTTCAGGTTTTATGTTGTCCAGTGTGTTCTCTAGTCTCTATGTCTTTCTTCTACTTCTGTGAGTCAAAGAATATATGTGAGTTAATTTATGAACTGTTCATGACATCACCATCATTAAACAAATCAATATTAAACAAAATAACAATACAAATAATAACCACAAGGACAACAACAACAAGACAACAACAACAAGACAACAACAACAACAACAACAACAACAACAAGACAACAACAACAACAAGACAACAACAACAAGACAACAACAACAACAAGACAACAACAACAACAAGACAACAACAACAACAAGACAACAACAACAACAAGACAACAACAACAAAGACAACAACAACAAGACAACAACAACACAACAACAACAAGACAACAACAACAACAACAAGACAACTAGAAGAAGACGAAAAGAAGAAGATTAAGACGAAAAGAAGAAGAAGACGACAACAAGAAGACAATGACAACGACAACAGCAGCAACAACAACAACAGCCGCAACAGCAGCAACAACAACAACAACAGAAAGAACAACAACATAAAGAACAACAACAAAAGGACAACCAAAAAAATAACAACATAAAGAACAACAACATAAAGAACAACAATAAAAACAACAACCGCAATGACAACTACGAGAACAACAGTAACAACACCTGCAGTAACAACAACGACAACGTCAAACAAGAACAATAACAAGAACGACGAGACAACAGCGACATCAATAACAACAACAAAACAATAAAAGGAGCAACAACAACAACAACAACAACAACAACAACAACAACAACAACAACAGTCAGGCGTATCAGAATAAACCAGACAATATAGTGACAACTAGCTAAATTGATAGGAAAAAAAGCAATAGGAAGGCTGAGAGATAAATATCTTTATTGTTTGGCTACATGATATGGTCTGGACAAGAACAACGACTTGATTCAAGTCTCTGATGATGGTCTAAGATGGCGAAACATAACATCTCATGCTTATCTACATGGCACCTGATGATGATGACTTAATACGTTGACCAGATTTTAAAGCACTGTATGTCATTTAGAACTTTTCGATTGTTTATTGTTTAATGTGTTTGTTTGTTTGTTTGTGTGTTTGTTTGTTTGTTTGTTTGTTTGTTTGTTTGTGCGTGCGTGCGTGCGTGTGTGTGTGTGTGTGTGTTTTTTTTTTTTGTGTGTGAGGTGTTCACTCTTTTTGACCTCAAACGTAGTCCAAATACGTGATACTACTCCTAGTGCACCGGAATGATTTTGCGTATGGGTTAGCTTTCCCTATTACTAGTGTCCCTCGCCATTAGGAAAACCCACTCCGATTTCTGAAATACTAGTAATTTACATCCGAAATAAGTCAATATCATTGAATGTAGGAAAGATATTGCTAGGGTGCTATATAGAACCATGTTTTTCTGTATGGCTGTTAATCTTGGAATATAAATGAACAAATTAGGAATAGATTGGGAGCAGCAGAGACGTGGTTCCTGAGACGAATGTTCCTTGGACTGCCAAAGTAACTAACAACGAATGCCTGAAAGAGGCTAATGAAACTAGAACATTATATACAACAATAAGAAAGAGGCAAACACCATTTTTTGTTCATGTGAGAGAAGAGGGGCATTGGAGAACATCGCGACAACTGGAAAGATCGAGGGGAAGAGAAGCAGACCAAGAGAAATAATGCTGGATGGATTGTGACGGTGGCGTGGAGGAATATCAACGGTAGGGTTGATCCAGAAAACCAAGGACCGAGATCTGGGGGGGGGGAGTCATGAACGCCTACGCCAGTCGGCATGGCACTTGATGATGATGATGATGATGATGAAGTCAAGGACGAGAAATCAACATTTTAATCCAGCTGACCGGTGTAGGGGTTGAACCCTCTACCTCGACATCAGCACAGCGGGAGTTTAAGAGCAAGCGGTCTTAATCATTCGGCCACGCTACCTCCACGATCTGGAGAAATTCAAAATGTACGCACTCTTGGAAACAGGAAGAGGATCAGAAAACAGGATATCCGCATTCCTCAGAAGCAGGCGGCATCACGTCTGCTGTGCCAACGGTTGGAAACTTCTGGATACACATGACTTCCCGTGACGTTTTGTTGCTGTTAGTTCATCTACTTTGTGTTTACAGAATGACACATATGGTGCTATAAAAGTGCGGATTATGTGTCCGTGTTAAATTCCGCTGTCTGCTTGAGGGGGAAACTTGGGCACCTTTGATAAACTGTTTTACCATGTCTATCTGGTTACGTGTCGAAGTGTATCTGTTTACTTAATGAAATTGTGTCGCTATTTGGAGATTTCATTTCAGGTATGGTGATATGTTTTATATTGGTTATTATTTCATGCATCTTTCCCGTTGCAACATGCGCCTGTCAGACATGGATACTTGTTAAACAAGCTGAACAGCGCATAAATGCCTTTGAATATAAATGTTATAGACGGGTTCTAAGAATATCTTGGATACAGAAGAAAATGAATGCATCCATACGAAACGATCTGAATACTGAAGAAGCCTGGCTACTAAAGACGACAAAACAAAGATAATTTAAATATTTTGGTCACTTGGAACGTCGCGAAAGTTTGGAGAGACCAATCATGGATGGGTATGTGTCCGGGAAGAGAGGAAGAGGAAGGTCAAAGAGAAGATGTGTGCAAGATGTTGCTGATGATCTAGAAGGGTGTATCGGACGCAGGACATCTCGCTAATGACCGAGTTTTTCGGAAGGTTGTTATGGGTGAGAGATTCTGCAAAGTACATGCTACTGAATGAAGAATGAATGAATGAATGAATGAATGAATGAATGAATGAATGAATGAATGAATGAATGAATATTGTTTCATGGGGTCAGTTTCCTGTGCAGTGATCGTGGGTTAAAGGGGTAGTTTTCTCCAGATATCAGTTGGACTTAAAGGTTGAATTCTTGTTCAGACAGCAATGTCAAACTACAAAGTCAGTTGCAAGTCCTTCACTTGACTTTATAATCAGCCCCAGCATTTTTTTTATGTATGTAATTTACCAGGCAAGTCAAGGTTGAGTAGTCTGCCGTTGATTTCTCAACTGCCGACGCCATTACCATAATTAAAAATCAACACAAGGCCATCTGCTTCCAAATCTCAAGCAGCTGATTTTGAACTCAGCATGCGGGATTGCGAATTGCGTGCGCTACTGCTTCGTAATAGACACAGGCAATGGTAAACTCATCATCATCAAGTGCCTTGCCGGCTGGCGTGGCCGTTCATGTCTCTCTACAGATCTCGGTCTTTGGTGTACTGGATCAACTCTGCTGATATTTCTCCATGCCACCGTCTCAATCCGTCCAGCATCATTTCTCTTAGTCTGCCACTGACACCCTTCCCCTTGATCTTTCCATTCGTCACGTTATTCTCCAATGCCTTTCCTAGCATCACAAAACTAAAGAAGCTGTTTGCCTCTTTCTTATTTTTGTATATAATGTTCTAGTTTCATGTGTCTCTTTCAGACAATCATTAGTTACTCTGGCATTCCGAAGAATTCGTAACATTTTTCACAAGAACCGCATCTCTATTGCTTCCAAGTTCTTCCTAATTTGTTCATTTATATTCCAAGATTCACTGTCATACAAGAAACCAGATTCGATATAGCATTTCAACACCCTCTTTCTTACATTCAATGATAGTGACTTATTGCATAGGATACTCTTCATTTTCTAAAATGCAGTTTTTGCTTGCCCTGTTCTGTTCTTAATCTTCGTTGTGCATGTTCCATCTAATGCCCCTAAGCAAACGATTTAACATAAAATTGCTTTATAATAGTTTTGGGGTTTTCTGGCAACGTCCTGCCAAGGACATGTAATGTTAACTTTTTTTTTTAAATTGTCGGGTGCCGCAGTAGTGCTGGGGCTAGACTGCTTGCCTAATGGCACAGAGGGCGAGTGTTAGAATCCGCATAATGGCAACGATTATCTGTCCTTCTATCTGGGCTCCGCTAACATGTATGACTCAAAAGCAGTAAGTGGTTTTATAATCCCGCTTTAAAAAAGTCTTTACACTCGAGAGAATCGACTTCATTGCCCCGGTTTTGATCCCATATGGCTCGGTCCCTTTCTCCAAGACGGCCTGCCGAAAGCGTCACTCAGAGCACAAACTCCGTAGCTCTAGAGACGACCCCAGAGGTCTCCGAAAAAAATGCACTCGCGCACCGAAAGACGCAGCCTAAAATCGAAGCCACAACCTTGACCACTTGGCCATGGAGACTCCGTAAAAGTAACGTAAATCCTTCTTTATTTTAATCCAGCATATCAGGCTCAAAATCAGCGGCAGGTGTGCTGCAAGCAGACCGCTTTGCGTTGGTTTTCACAATGGTATAAGAGTTGATCGTTGAAAACGCAATGGCAACTTTGTTATTTAAATTGCATACCCCTTACAGGACGTTGCAATCAACACCAGCATTTGTCAGCTGCTGTTGATATATTAGGCAAGATTACGCTCAGTAGTTTGCCATTGCTTTCTGAGCGACCTGGCTCACATACCCCTAAGTTACCGACGCGGCGAGAACCGCTACCGTTTCTCGCGCACATCACGTCACTCACGAGAGTATGCGGGATTACGGAGAAAGACGTAAACCCCCAGGGAGACCGGCCATGGCAACTTACTGAATGTAAAATATTTCTATAACATCACAAACGGCCTAAACATGCTGGGGTTGAGTGCAATGTCCTGTAAAGGAATGCAGCTAGCATATCTTGACTTATGTGTTGATACAACCTTCAATGGTACCAGAAAGGTTTGAGGAAATAAAGGCGTCCGGCCTGATATTGATCATATCACTAATGGAGTGACGATCGGTTTAAGTATTTGGAACTAGCGTCATGTACCTAAAAGGTATCATGACGGGATAAGGGCTAGTGTATATTTGCGTTAATTTTGTCTTATGATACGGGAAAAGGCATCCATTGAGAAAACATGTTAATTATGTAATTAGACAGTTCTTCATGGAGAATATTCAATGATAGTGAATTAGAAGATCAGGGGAACACAATGGGGAAGAAACAGACAGAGATTGGTAATTTGTGAAAGACAAGGAAGGGGCTACTGGATACAATATTGGATGAGAGGGTTTGCGGTTGGATGGTTGAAGTGTTTTGATTTATTAAGAATAGAGACGAAAACGAAGAAGAAGAAATAAGGAGGAGGCGAAGTACGAGAGGGAGAAGAAGAAGTAGTAGGAGGGGGAGAGGAAGAGGAAGAAGAAAGAGTAGGAAGGAGAAGAAGAGAAAGAAGAAGTAGGGAAAAAACGTAGCCTATGAAGAACATATTTCCATATCCAATGAACGAAGTGTATGAACGAAACAAAGGGAGATGGCGTCTCTACACAAATACACATTCCATAACCTGGTAGATACTTGTGAAACCTTATGACCTCCAGATTGTAAATCAAGGATAGGTTACGTTTTGGCAATTAGTATACAGCAGCTTAACGGATTTACAATGCTGCCACTTAATAGAATATGTAAATACATGTATTGTAAATCAGTTGTCAAGACAGGAACCTAAAGTAAATCGCCCTCTTTTAAACTCTGATTCTTATGGTGTCCGTGGTGAGTTAAAAACACTTTTGTTAATAATTGCGCCACGGAACAAGTACGACAGGAGATTTCTGATCGTCAGACGGTAACCCACTTCCTAGAATGTTTCGGTCCTCTACCTTCCCGACACTCTCTGGAGGCGAATCCACCCGAGTCATGACTCCGGGTGTCTTTCTTCTCCCCCCTTGAGTTTGTAACCTGCTTCCAGACGTGCGCTGGTCTCCCTGGCCCTAGGGGTTAGCGACTATCTCCGTAATCCCGTATACTCTCGTGAGTAACGTGACGACAGAGAGAATCGGTAGCGGTTCTAACCGCGCCGGTAACATATGGAGGGTATGTGAGCCGGTCGCTCAGAAAGTAATGGCAAACTACTGAGCTTAATCTTGCCAAGAAATCAACAATCAACTGAAAGATGCTGATGCTGACAGCGATGTCCTGTAAAGGGTGTGCAAACATTTTTTTTCCAGACGTATGTCGTTTTCCCAAGAACGAGGAGGCTTCAAATGAATACCTTAAAAGTGTGATAGAAATTATAATAACCATAACTTATCAATATCGTTGTTAAGGATGTCAAAAATGTTAAATGCGTGACATCACGGTGCAGATGAACACGGCGAGGTCATAATGACAGTTTAAAGATGGCCACCCCACTTTGGACATGCACCGAAGAGGAGCAGCGATTAGGTATCCGTTTTTTTTAATTATCAATGACCTAACCCCAAGTGATTTCCACAGAATTTATTTTCTACAGAAATCCAAGCACTGTATCGGCACTGGAGGACTTGCACTGAACGCCGTGGTGACTGCATCGAAAAATGACTCATTTATTGTTTACTATTTTTTGTTTTAGAATATATTCATCAAACACAAACATTTTAGGTTTTCATTTGAAGCCTCTCGTAGTAAAGGACGGTTATACAGGTCTGGAATCCCTTTAAACTAGTGGATAGGCTCTCCTGGTGGTGTAATGGCTAGACGCTAGCTCATCTACCCTGTAGTCATTGGTTTGAGTTAGTATGGACACTGATATGCCATGCAAAAAACCTACAATCTATTTTCTGTGTCTTCGTTATTTGAAATATTCCTTGTTATAAATACAACATTTCCCTTCTTTGACATTATCTACAGTTTTTATTTAATCCACAGGTTTTTAACTGCCAAAAATGTTGCGAAGAGTGCCAAAAATGTTGCAAAGAGAGCGCCACTTGGTGACATATAAAAGTGTCCATTTGACACCCTGTCGAACTTTGACCTTGTGTGTGTTTGGGTTTACCACAGGTGTTTTGCTAGTGAACATAATCCAGATCATTATCGGCAGCAAAACGATCACCTGTAGTTTGCAAAGACATCGACACAATACTCCGGGTGCCAAGACGCCATACGGAAGCGATTCCGATGATAAGTTTCTCTTCGTTGGTATAATGACAGCTAGGAAATATCTGAAAACCCGAGCTATGGCGAGTAGCAGGACGTGGGCAGCGGGAGTTCCTGGAAAGGTTGTTTATTTTCTGGAAAAGGGCGAGGAATACCAGGGTGAGTGGATCCTTGGGCAGTACAACTTGGTGCTTATGTAGCTCTAATTGCATCCTGGGGGGTGTGTATCGTGGCGTATTTC
>JACEFZ010027485.1:0-80000 GCA_014155875.1 Cepaea nemoralis
GCCATTCCACCCGGAGTCTACAGGTTTTAAAAGGGGGAGGGTTTAAAAGGGGGCCGGAAGATCGACTTCAATGCACGGGGCTGTATCCCATATGTCCCAGGTGTCTTTCCACAGGGCGGCCTGCCGAAATCGTGGCACAGAGCACGAACTCCGTAGCTCCAGCGACGATCTCCAGGAGGCTCCGAAAAAATGGCACTCGTAAACTGAATGTCGTAGTTCAGAATTGAACCCACAACTTTCGGAGCGAGAGTAAGGCGGCGTGTCCACTTGGCCACGGAGATTTCCCTGGTGAGATCTACGGGAGAAGACCGAGGCTCTGACAGCTGATACCGGTGTGCAATGAAAGGAAGCCTTAACAAACCTAGACATAACTAAACACGGCGTGTCAGTGCGGACACACGTCCACGTCGCAAATGTGTAGTGGGCCACAGGATCACGTGAATCAATTAAACCTGCTGATCCTTCGATCGTCGATCAGCAGACGTAATTGTGAACATTGCCAACTTTTGCTGTCATCCATGTTGCCCTCAGATCCACTGACTCACTGCTGTTTGTTTGCTGTCTATATTAGGTCAAACGGTGTGCTATTTTTATCGCAATCTGCTTATTTCTGACCGGACACTGGAGCCAGCAAATGTCACAAGATGGGGAGGCTGTAGACCAGTGCTTCCCAAACTTTTCACTTTCGCGGACCGACATACAATTTTTCTTTTGCACCAGGGACCGGTGCCGTTCAAAAAAAATTTTCTGCTTGTAATCTGGAATTTTATATGACCATTCAGGTGATTGTTGATTTCTTGGCAAGATTACGCTCAGTAGTTTGCCATTGATTTCTGAGCGACCGGCTCACATACATTGTAGCTACCGACGCGGAGAGAACCGCTATCGATTCTCGCGCAACGTCACGTTACTTACGAGAGTATACGAGATTACGAGAAAGTCGTGTAACCTCTAGACCAGGAAGACAGGCGATTTATTTAATGGTGGTCCCATTTTCATGAGTAAAAATTTTATTGTAGAGATATACAAATCAAAATAATTTTCAAATGTCAAAACTACATTTAGGTCTTCTTGTAAAGGTGTATATACTCGTATACACCGACAGTAATGAACACCAATATCAAATAAAAATAAAATATATCTTGGAAAACGATACCAAATCAGATTTTAAACAAGCTGAATAAATTACAGTATGTTGTAATAAAAGTGATTTTATGGTTTTATGATTTTTTTTTTTTTACTGATCAGCTGCTAACAGTAACTATTTAATGCGAAGGGAGGGCCTGTTTATTATTGACAAGCTTATCAAATCGTGGCTCGATTGTACCCGCAAAGGAGAACAAATGTCCATACTGTTTCTGTATTTTGTCTTAATAATGCTCATTGACTAAAAACCAGTTTCGCAGAGGCACGTCGACGGAAATAGAAGGAGAACTTTCACGGCGATTTCAGTAAGTTAGGATATTCTGCTTCGACATGTATCCAAAAAGAGGCTAGTGATGTCATGGTTTCGAAAACCATCTTCAATCCTTCGTCAGACTTCAGATCCAGCAGTTTATACCGGACCGGCAAAGAAGGGCTGGCGGACCGTCACGGTCCGCGGACCACCACTTTGGGAAGCAGTGCCTTAGACCGCCCTGACATGTCCCGCGCGCCGACACAAAGCATTTATCTTCAACAATGGCAACGGTAATTCTTAATTCGTGGACACCAGCCAGCAATTACATTAACTGATTCAGCGCAAAAGGATAATATACCGCCATATGCGACCTCCGATTTAGACAGAAGGTCGATATATCGCCATACTAGGGTCATCGTGTTACCTGTTTTGTTTCTTGGCATCTTACGCAATTTCAGTGCTCTGTGAACGTTAATTCCCATTATATTAGTTGTTCATTTGATTGTGCGGCATGTTTGGCCCAAGCCGACTTTCTGTTTGGTACTGAATCAGTTAAGCCACAATAAACAAGCAAAGTAATGGCTGCGGCAGGATGTAACAATATTAAAAACAACAACAACAACAACAACAACAATCAAGTGCGTGCAACTCCTGCGGAAAAAGGTGAGACATAATAAACACAGACATAGCGTAAGGTATGCACGCTGTATCTATGTTGATTATCTCTCACTTTTTCGCAGGAGTTACACACACCTGACTGGTTTTATTTTGTATTAAGTCGCTAAACCCTCGTAATATGCAGTGTGCGTGGTGTGTGTGTGTGTGTGTGTGTGTGTGTGTGTGTGAGAGAGAGAGAGAGAGAGAGAGAGAGAGAGAGAGAGAGAGAGAGGGAGAGAGAGAGAGAGAGGTCTGCCTTTCAGGCCCCAGTGGAGCATTGGTTCTCAAACAGGTAACGCTAACCTCTCCTGTCATTTTGCCACCCCTTGCAGCTACCCCAATGTCATCATCAGTTCTACCTCTAATCCTCTTCTCTCTGTGTTTTAGGGTCTCCCTTGTATTTCTTTTGGCATGTAAAACACAGATGGAAAAAATAGTTACATATCAATTACAGGACGTTGCAGTCAACACCAGCATTTTTTTGCTGTTGTGATCTCTTGGCAAGTTTACGTTCAGTAGTTTGCCATTGCTTTCTGAACGACCAGCACCCATACCATTTTATAAAAAACAACGCAAGGCAGTCTGCTACCAAATAGCCAGCAGCTGTGTTTCGAACCCCGGGTATGCGGGATTACGAATTGCCTCCGTAACACCTTAGCCACGGAGCCGGCACCCAGAGAAAAGACTTTCTAATCATACAACGGACAGGCTGTCTCCATGTGTCTACTACCCAACGGTGTTTCCTCACCTTTTGATTCGCTAGAATATGTTTCATTTTGTTTTCAATAAGTTTCCCATCAGTGATTCTGTCACACCATTTTAGTCATTTTAGTCTCCGCAGCCATTCGTTAGTCGTTAGTCGCGATTCCAAACTTCACGGCAAAGGGTCACCCCATTAATGCTCCATTTATGTGCCAGTGAATATCACAAATATGCTCCTCGCTGTCCCATGTGATAAGTGGAACAGACTGCAGTCCCGACAAACCAACAGCACGCACAAGCATACATGCATAAGGCCGCCGCCAGAATGCCGACACAACAGTCCGCCACTAACATTACCGCAGGTAGTTATTAATGAATATTTGTAGTTTATTAGTCATTGCCAAGAAGAACAGAGCTGGTCATCCTAGTCTCTGCTTGCACTTAGAAAGAGAGATGCACACAAAAGTAAGCTATTTCAAAAAACTGGTCAAGGTGGTTAAAAGCGAAAAATGGGCAGAGGTGTGTCAAAGAGTAAGCACAGACAAGTCACTGAAATTGTTCTGGCGACTACATAAAAGCATGAGTGGTGTAGTCAAGAATAAGAGCATTTCAGACTTCCAAGGTGCTGACCTCACCTGGCAGAGGACTGACGAGGACAAGGGCAAAGCCCTCTTTGAACGCTACCTTGAGCAGGGCAACCAGACAGACATGGGAGGCCGAAATCTGGCCAAGGAGGTCACCTCAGACAGATGCAAGGCCCAGAACACTTCGGAGGAAGACACAGTGACAGTGAAAGAAATCAAGGCTGTGCTTCGACGATCAAAAAACAGTGCTCCAGGTCCTGATGGCATAAGATACGACGACATAAATAGGTGTACCGACAATGAGCTAGAGAAACTAGCAGACATGTACAACAACAGTATAGGGAGTGCTAGCATCAAGGAGGAATGGTTACACAGCTATCTGATTCCCTTGCCGAAGCCTGACAAAGACCACAAAAAAATTCAGGGATATCGAATTATAACCATGCAGAATACAATAGGCAAGCTGCTGGAGAAGGTAATTGCCAGGAAAATATCAAGCCAACTAGAGAGGCAAGGTGTTTTCCCACCTACCCTGGGTGGGTACCGTCCAAAAAGAGAAACCTGGACCAATGCAGCAGTCTTTGCCCATGATGTCTATGAAGGTTTCCACTCAGGCACTGAAACCGTTGCTGCAGCGATTGATCTTGAGGACGCATACAACAGAGTACCACTGGATTTTTTAATGTTTCAGCTTCTTGAACTAAACGTAAGTCCATTCCTCCTTAGTTGGATCGCTGCAGCCCTCTACCAACGGAAAGTAGTTTTTAGATGTGGCAGTTGGACTTCGGAACCAACAACAATATATCCTGGCCTACCACAGGGATCACCATTATCTCCGGTACTGTTCAACGCCTACACAGTGAGAATCACCAGTGAGCAGATCACTGGACCTGGCAGGACATTGTCGTATGCCGATGATGTTTTAGTGTATCGTCAGGGTAAGGATAGAGAGGAGGTTGCTGTGGAACTACAAACCGAACTCAATCGCATAAGTACTTGGTGTGATGAAGCTGGGGCAATGGTCAACCCAACAAAGGCAACAGTGACTTGGTTCTCGTTGAATAATCATATTGTCAACAATCCAACACCAACTGTAATGCTGTGTTCAGAGACGGTGGAAAGAACGCAGGCAATGAATTACCTGGGGATACGGTTTGATCGAAGCCTTGCTTATAATGTGCACATAGACCAGGTGATAACAAAGGCCAAGCGGGGTTTGGCAGCGATGCGGGTGATGGCGGCAGCAAACTGTGAGCAGCGCCATCTATGTCTTCTGTACGAGGGGCTGGTCATGTCTGTTTTGGAGTATGCAATGGCAATCCTGACTCTCAGCCATAAGCAGATAGAAAGGATGGAAAGGATACAGAATGAAGCTATGCGCATTATTCTTGGATGTACAAGAGATACAGCATGCAGGGCGATGCGCTACCTTCTTGATTTTCCAACCATTGAAGAGAGAATACAAGTTTGCAGGGCACGCGCCTACCTCAGAATTAACGCAAACACACAACATCCACTGCATAGTGAAATTAGGAAGGTGAAGGGCAGCAGGTTAAAAAGAGGACGGTCGTGGATGGGTCAAGCCGAAGACATTCTTCAACAGGTGTGTTCACTTGAGGACTTAGAACCTGGCGAGGAGTGGGTGCAAGTGCCAACAGACTTCTGCACATCCTTTTCAGTTTGCATCCAACTAGATAGAAAATGCAGACAAGAAAATCCGGCTGCTGTTGAGGCTGAAGTACAAGCGTTGATTTTCGAGAATTCGCTAGACGGTGACGCGGTCATCTACACAGATGGGTCGGTCGTCCGACATGTGAGAAGCTCATGGGCCTTTACAGCTAGGGCCGGAGGGAGAATTGTGAAGGAGGACTCTGGTGCTTTCACTGAAACCACAAGTAGCCTGACCATGGAAGTCATGGCAGTAAGTAAAGCAATAACATGGCTCGAGACACAGACATTCACTAGGGCTTGTTTCCTTAGCGACTCAATGAACATGATCAAGAGGATAGAGGAGGGGTCGATCCGAAGAGAATGGTTGCTGCCTCTGAAGCGGTCTCGGCTGGCAAAGATTAGTTTCATCTTCGTGCCAGGTCATGCGGGAGTACAAGGAAATGAGCGGGCTGACAAGCTCGCAGGTGAGGCTACTGTGGAGGGCGGACGTGCCATGGACCAGGCTGACATTCTGAATGCTCTACGAGAAGTGAGACTTTTGCGAGAACCAAGTGATGACTGTGAATCTACAACAATGGCCAGACTGCGGGAGCAGCAAATTAAAAGAGGGGTGGCCAAACAAGAACACTACGCAGGAAGCCAAAGAAGATTGATAAACCAACACAGAACTGGCGTCGTTAGCCGCTACACGCTGCGGGATTTGCTGAGGAGGGGATCCGAGCACTTATGGACTGAATGGTTCGATGTGCAACGAGGATGATCTGTCGACTAACTAACTAACTAACTAACTAGTCATTGTTTTGGTCGTTCTCCATGTTCCTTATCCACATGCCAGTACTGATAACTTTGGTAGTAGATTTAGTTTCTGTTCACTTCAAGGAATTTCCTATTTTTTTCTCTCGTTTTCTCCCTTTGAACTCAAGCGTAGTTCATATACATGCTACTACTTCTAGTGCACAGGACTGATTTCTGTCTGCGGATTAGCTTTCCCTATTTTCCTATCACCATCAAGCAAACCCACTCCGACTTTAGAGGTATGTGTAATTAACGTCCGCAAGTCAAGGATGAGAAGTCAACATTTTGTCAGGGCTCTTGTCAGGACTCATAGACCCAAAAGTAAGTGCATGGAACTCAAGAGTTACTCACAGTCTTCCCCAAGACCAACCAGCCAGTCAACCTGCCAATTATGCAATTAGTCAACAAACTAACGAGCCAGATAACCAGCCAACCAATTAGCCAACAAACCATCTAATAATTAACCAACCCACAAACCAACAAACCAAACCATCTATATAGAAGCAAGCAAACGCACTGATCCCCACACCACCACAGATATTATAATATTTACACTGTCAATTAACAATCCGGAATATGACACAAACATCCAGTGAAACGATAAAACTATCTCGCCGGACTACAACTTAATGAAGAAACACTGACTTCAAACCAGAAGCAAGTCTCATAACGTAGGCAATTGAATCAGCTTACATGGGAATTCCCTGTCTTATTTTAATATCAAAATACATCACGTGATTAACGCCTTTGGGAATGTGTCACAGGCACGAAACGGTTCATGACAGCACAATAGACTGCACATAGAAACAGGAAGTGTAACATTTTATTCTATGCCTGGAGTAGGGGCGTCTCCGTGTGCTTCGCTGATGACTTACTGCACTGTACACAGCAAATATACCAGGAAGTTATTAAGTACATGGTGGTGGACTGGTCTCAAAATATTGGTTGCGTGGAGACAAAGCTACAACACGACATTGACATTTCGGATATATTATTACAGTTGCAGAAGGCCCCCTTTATCAGGTGCTCACAGCGTTCACTTGCCATCGGGCAATCTGATACCCTCTCCGCTACATTAAAAGTACAGGAAAAATACAGTAGAAGTACAGTTTACAATACAATAAAAGTACAGTTAAAAATGCAGTAAAAGTACAGCAAAAAACAGTAAAAGTACAGTAATAAAATACAGTAAAAGTACAGTAGAAAAGGTACAGTATAAGTACAGTAAACAATACAGTAAAAGTACAATTAAAATACAGTAAAAGTACAGTAAACAATACATTTAAAGTACAATTAAAAATACAGTTAAAGTACAGCAAAAATATAGTAAAAGAACAGAAAGAATTACAATAAAAGAACATCAAAAATATAGTAAAAAATAAAGAAAAAGTAGAGCCAAAATATTATGGACTATAGAAGAAATTAAACGACGACTATCAATTGCTCTTCAAAGATTAAAACAACTTAATAAATTATGGAATGGGACAGATAGAACTACAAAAATTAGATTTTTGAGAGCATGCATCTTCCCCATTGCAACATACGCCTGTAAGACCTGGACACTTACTAAACAAGCTGAACAGCGCATAATTGCTTTTGAATATAAATGTTAAAGACGGGTTCTAAGAATATATTGGGGAAAGAAAAGAACAAATGCATCCATACTTCAAGAGCTGAATATTGAAGAGGGTTGGCTATTAAAGACGATAAAACAAAGAACATTGATATAGTTTGGTCACTTCAAACGTCATGAAAGTTTGGAGAGAACAACAATGGAGAGGTATATTTAAATATTGAGCACAACCCACTACTGGCAACGCCGATCGCATTCTGGTATGAACCTAAGGCCTATCCACGTCAATATGGAAGCACTATACTCGAGTTTCGCACTCATTTGAGCTCGTCAGTAGTGCATATCCTTGACCGGATCCGGAAACAGTCCCGGATCACGCGTGTGAAGCGGGTGTGTAACCACGCGGCACACACTGGACACACCAAATTATCACAACAGAATATCACAACGCTACCCATCGTAGGCTATGCTCAAGATTGCCCAATCGCCGCGACCGACGTCCGTCAATCGATGGGACCCGAACGATCAGGACTTCTCACTGGCAAGGAACACCAGACCTCCTAAATCCAGTGAGCAATAATCAATTGATTATGTGGTTGTTTCGGGATTTGAAATTTAAATATTGAGCACAACCCACTACTGGCAACGCCGATCGCATTCTGGTATGAACCTAAGACCTATCCACGTCAATATGGAAGCACTAGACTCGAGTTTCGCTCTCGTTTGAGCTCGTCAGTAGTGCATATCCCTGACCGGATCCGGAAACAGTCCCGGATCACGCGTGTGAAGCGGGTGTGTAACCACGCGGCACACACTGGACACACCAAATTATCACAACAGAATATCACAACCCTACCCATCGTAGGATATGCTCAAGATTGCTCAATCGCCGCGACCGACGTCCGTCAATCGATGGGACCCGAACGATCAGGAGAGGTATATGCCTGAGAAGAGAGGAAGAGGAATGCCAAAGAGAAGATGGGTGCAGGATGTGGCGGATGATCTCCAGATGGGTGTATCGGACGCGGGGCATCTTGCTTGTGATCGAGAAGTTTTCCGGAAGGTTGTTATGTGAGCGAGGTTCTGCAAAGGACATGCTACTGAATGGATGAATGAATAAGACGACTGGCAGTACACTAGACAGAAGGCTGTGGACAGACACGATCACCAACGCCACACGACATGGACTATAAGAAGATTGGCAGTACATGAGACAGAAGGTTGTGGACAGACATGATCACCAACACCACAAAGTACAGCCTGCTGTAAGCTTAAATAAGGGAGATAACACATAGAAATAAAGTGAAGAATATTTCAGAGGTTACTTTTCTTAGCAAGAAATAGCAAATAAGGAAACACTTTAAGCAGCATGTCTTGACGTGTGTATCACACCGACTAGTTGGGGGGGGGGGGGGGGGGGGGGGGGGGGGGGGGTGGGGGGGGGGGGGGGGGGGGGGGGGGGGGGGAGAGAGGGGGGGTGGAAAGTGGAGGAGGTAGAGAGAAAGAGGTGAGAAAAGAGAAAAGAAAAAAATATAGCGAGATAATGCAAGAGAGACAGAGAGAAAGACGCAGAGAGAAAGGCGTAGAGAGAGACACATATAGAGACACACAGAGAGACATACATACACACGCACACACACACGCACACACACACACACACACTCAGAGCGAGACACACACCCAGAGACAGTGTGATAAACACACACACACATACAGAGAGCGATAGAGGGAGAGAAAGAGTGTGTGTGAGAGAGAGAGAGAGAGAGAGAGAGAGAGAGAGAGAGAGAGAGAGAGAGAGAGAGAGAGAGAGGGAGAGAGAGATAGATGGGGTCATGACTGATGAGTGTTGTTTCCCTGCATTTCTGTCATCATTTATGCTTTTACTTGTGTTCATATCTATAGATTTATATTGACAAGTTCATGTTAACATGTTCACAATTTCATCTTCATATGTTCATGTTTATAATGAGACCTATATGCCAGAGATCGGGGTCGCTGGTCATGAGATAATCTTCACGTTACGCGGACAGAAGGATCTACAGGAACAGGCTAGATACAGTGGTTGTAGAGAATGTGAAACCTGCGCATTAGGTTGAGCAATAGGAAGAGAGAAGTCGTGGCAGTATCAAAGAAATGGACCGTGTCTAAATATGCAATTCCAGTAATGGTATGCATTTAGGGAAAGTAATGGAAATCATGGCTGTATCACAGAAATGGGTCGTGTCTAAATATATAGTTCCAGTAACGGTATGCATCTAAATAAACACTTAAAGTAATGGTATGCATTCTAAATATACACTTAAAGTAATGGTATGCATCTAAATATAATTTAAACTAATGGTATGCATTTAGGGAAAGCACTGGAATTCAAGCTGGCGTCTGTGTCGAAGGAGCGGCGAGAGCGATTCGCAATACCTCATACCGTGTCCGAAATCAGCTACAGGAGATTTGAGAGTAGACCGTCTTGTGTTGATTTTTAACAAAGGTATGAGCATCGGTCGTTCAAAGTGCAATGGCAAACTACTGAAGGTAAACCTGACTTGCAAATCACAGACAAGTAATGTTGGGGTTGATGTTGGGGTTGATTGTAACATACTGTGAAGATTATGGAGAAAACTTTGTAAACAGAAATTCAAATATTTGGGAACATGGTTAGCACCAGATGGGAGATAAATCACAGAGACAAAGTGACATGGATAAGATCAACTGGGAGATGTATCAAGTGACATAGATAAGACCAGCTGGGAGATGTATCACAGATATTAAGTGACATGGATAAGACCAGCTGGGAGATGTATCACAGATATAAAGGGACATGGATAAGATCAGCTGGGAGATGTATTGTATATATAAAATGACATGGATAAGATCAGCTGGGAGATGTATCATAGATATAAAGTGACATGGATAAGATCAGCTGGGAGATGTATCATAGATATAAAGTGACATAGATAAGATCAGCTGGGAGATGTATCGCAGATATAAAGTGACATAGATAAGATCAGCTGGGAGATGTATCACAGATATAAGGTGACATAGATAAGATCAGCTGGGAGATGTATTACAGATATAAGGTGACATGGATAAGATCAGCTGGGAGATGTATCGCAGATATAAAGTGACATAGATAAGATCAGCTGGGAGATGTATCACAGATATAAGGTGACATAGATAAGATCAGCTGGGAGATGTATCACAGATATAAAGTGACATAGATAAGATCAGCTGGGAGATGTATCATAGATATAAAGTGACATGGATAAGACCAGCTGGGAGATGTATCACAGATATAAAGGGACATGGATAAGATCAGCTGGGAGATGTATTGTATATATAAAGTGACATGGATAAGATCAGCTGGGAGATGTATCATAGATATAAAGTGACATAGATAAGATCAGCTTGGAGATGTATCGCAGATATAAAGTGACATAGATAAGATCAGCTGGGAGATGTATCACAGATATAAGGTGACATAGATAAGATCAGCTGGGAGATGTATCACAGATATAAGGTGACATGGATAAGATCAGCTGGGAGATATATCGCAGATATAAAGTGACATAGATAAGATCAGCTGGGAGATGTATCGCAGATATAAAGTGACATAGATACGATCAGCTGGGAGATATATCACAGATATAAGGTGACATGGATAAGATCAGCTGGGAGATGTATTGTATATATAAAGTGACATGGATAAGATCAGCTGGGAGATGTATCACATATATAAAGTGACATGGATAAGATCAGCTGGGAGATGTATTGTATATATAAAGTGACATGGATAAGATCAGCTGGAGTTTTCATCACTGCTCTAAGTCGATCTTGTACTCGTTTCAATACATCGTCCCCATGAAAGGTCAGCTGAAGAAACACTTGCAATTATATGTCCTCTTCAGAAAAAATACTGACATTTCTCTAATTCTGATTATGGAAGGAAACTATCTCATTGATGTTAACTACGGAGTCAATGTGCTAAACGTTTGTGACTTGTTCATTTTCTCTATTGCTGATGTTAAGTTTGTCTTGAAATTACTTCACTGAAACTACGGAATTCTAGCTCTGTGATGAGCTTCTGCTTGTGTGACCCTTGCGACAAAACTAAGGCCGGACAACGACCCTAGCAGCTGCCGACATTTCACTAGCAGATAGACAAGACAAGATCAGGCCCGGAGACGTCGCTTGATGTCCCCAGCACAACTGTTCCGCGCTTGTATCACGTGTGTCGACAAACTGACAATAAAACATGCGGCAACTAATACATGACCGGCCCTGGTTGACGTCTCGCTGACACCTGTCTATTATTAAAACCAGGAGGAAACCCCGTAATCTTACCGATTGTCACGACTGACTTAATGCCTTCACTTTAGAAGCTTCGCGGCTTCTTTTTATTGACCCCTTGAGGCTTGCTTGCTTGTGTTCGTTGGCTTGAGCTCCAACGCGAAGTCCTGTATGTCGGCATCCTGTTGTCCAACATCAGTGTGATGTCATACAAGACCTGAGGTTTGCGTGAGTATCCGTTGTCCCATGTCTGATTTATTGGTGTGCAGACTGGTGGTTCCTCGCCGTACAGGCAGACACTCTCCGACTTCGGAGGAATCGGCGATCCTACTGACTTTAGCCAGGACCCCGAAGGGACCTGTTGCCCAGGACGCTCGACGAGGACGCGTCAATATGTCTTGGCCAGTATCTAACCCGGCCCTGATGCCTTGGAAACACCTCTGCGTCCCACCCCTTGAGGCGAATTGGTCATATGGTATTTGCCCTATATTTTTGTTGTTGTATAGAACAGTCGGCACTCGATGCGTGATGGTATCTATATAGATTTTGTTGTTGTATAGAACAGTCGGCTCTCGATGCGTGATGTGATCTATATATCTTTTGTTGCATAGAACACTCGGCTCTCGATGCGTGATGTGATCTATATAATGCCGGCCGTCTTTACCTTCAAGGACATTCTCTGGTACCCATTCTGGTCTGCTTCAGGATGGGAGCTCAGGTCCATTCCGCATTAATGAGTATTCGAACATTCGCACATCAGACTTGCAGGCAGGCTTCCTTCCCACTGGGCCACAGCGGATAACTTCCAGGGTGGGAAGCAATACATTCTTAATTCGTGCTTTCATAGTCTCATTCAGATCGCAAATAATAAAGTATTGGAAAGAACGGGTGGTGTGACGGTTTGTTCCATGCTCAGTCTTTGTAGACTTAGATGGATAGGACACATAAGGAGGATGGATGATGGTAGAATACCAAAGGATATCTTTTTGATGAATTACAGATGGATGAAAGATCTCGGGGGCGGGGGGGGGGGGCGCTAATGCGATACAAATATGTATGTGAGCGGGACATGATTGATACAGGCATTGATACTGCACCTTAGATGCAAGTCGCTGCTGATCGCTTTGCATGTGGGGGGAGGGGGGAATCAGAAATGGAATACAGATAAAGGAGAAAATGATTGCAGATAGGTCAGGCACTGTACGTGTGAGACGTCAGATGGTGCGTGAAAGTGGAAATGACCATGTTTTCACATGCATCCATTGTGGACAAACATTTACAGCGTGAATTAATCTGATCAATCACATTCGCTACGGCGATGGCTTGTAGTTATTATTACTCCTGTTATTTGAAGCACAATGTAACAAAATATCACCTGTCAAGACGGCAAGGTGCCAGCACGATGTAACAAAATATCGCCTGTCGAGACAAGGTGCCGGTTATTTATGTATATCTTAAATAAGGAGCATCTATTGGATCGTTTCCCACGGACATGCTGGTGTGTTGAGAAACGAGCAGGCTGAGAGACTGGGTGGATCTGCACGCCTCGGTGGGGAATTGGTGCATGATAAAGCAGATGTGGCTGGAACCTTCTGTGGTCGTGTGTGTAGTGTAGTTAGTTAGTTAGTCGAGGTTCCAACTTCACGGCAACGGGTCGTCCCCATTATGCTCCGTTCCTGTGCCAGTGAATACCACACAAAATGCTCCCCACTGTCCAATGTGAAAAGTGGAATAGACAGGAGTCTTGGCAGTCCAACAGCCCACACAAGTACACTGTGCATAATGCCGCTACCAGAATACCAACACTAAATTAATCCACGAAAACCACAGTTCATCGTCGATGGAATCGGATTGACCCGGGTTTTCTCACATGGCTCGGTCTTTTACCGCAGGGCGACCCGCCGAAAGTGTCGCATAAAGCACGAACTCCGTAGCTTCAGCGCCGACTCCCGGGAGTCTCCTGAAAAATGCACTCGTGAGCCGGAAAGGCAAATTAGTCTATTCAGCAACAGCCGGTAACCATTGTTCCGGAAGTCCGTGTGTAGTGTAAAGATAGAGCATGATGGCCTGTAGAGAATGATGCGACAGGGAGTGACCATAGTACCTGGTCAACACTCGGAACTCTGAGGAAAGGCCAGTCTGACACATAATCAGACTGCTGCTGGTACCTTTAGTATTGGAACTCATCGCTGGCTGTTTAAAGTGAGGATGGAGTACGTGTGGAAATGTCCTCAGTGCTGTGATGTCATTATGTGACTCAGCTCAACGTAGCAGGGCTAGACATAACAGGTTGTTTTTTTTTTTTTTCATATCCTTTACAGGACATCGCTGTCAACACCAGCATCTTTCAGCTGTCTGTTGATTTCTTGGCAAGATTATGCTCAGTAGTTTGCCATTGCTTTCTGAGCGGCCGGCTCAGTATCCCGCAAGTCACCAGCGGGGGTCGAACCGCTCCCAGTTCTCTCCCGCTACGAGACTCTGCGTGATAAACGGGATCACGGAGAAAGTGTAGACATAACAGGTAGACACTATATAATAATGTAAACTTCACCATGCAGCATGTTAGAAGTCCACCCCGTGGCCTTTCAATAAATTAATCAAGTGTCATCTCCACAATGAAGGTTCGCTACAATGGACTTCCAACATTGTCTGTCTCTGGCTCTGACTGTACATTCTGTCAGATTGTTGTTCGTCAATCTCTTAATGTTATCTTCCCACTTGTATCATTTTCTACCTCTTGCTCGCTGTAATATTTTACCCTACAATATGGTTTTCATAACTGTCTTTTAACATGGTCAAAATATTTCACTTGCCTCTGTTTTATTTCTGTCATCAACTTTCTGGTCTGTAAACCCCCTTAATCCCAATATGCACGAATGCAGTAAAAAACTTCAGTTTCCCTTCTTGATCCCTATTTCCCTTCTTGATCATGTCTGTTTCCCTTCTTGATGTCCGTTTCCCTTCGTGATGTCTTTTTCCCTTCGTGATGTCTCTTTCCCTTCTGCTATCATATAGTCTCGTATAAGTCCAGGATATACAATGTTGATGTGCTGGGAAATTAAAGGTCCGATTACTGCACAGACCAAATAGAAGAGCTTCATACGCCAGTGATCCGGGGCTTGTTTCCGGTCAAGGATATGCACTACTGACGAGCTTAAACGAGAGCGAAACTCGAGTATAGTGCTTCCATATTGACGTGGATAGGCCTTAGGTTCGTACCAGAATACGATCAGCGTTGCCAGTAGTGGGTTGTGCTCAATATTAAAATTTCAAATCCCGAAACAACCAAATAAATCAAATAGAAGAAGCCGACCATGTAAACGTTGGACAGGGGGAATAACAGAGTCCATGGAAATCGCGATATATAAAGCGCACAAACGGGCACTCTTCCACTGTTTACGCTTTACCTCGACACCGCAAGGTACAACAGGAATATTATGAGATTATGAGATGAGATACGATGATATTACTGGCTGTGACGTAAAACCCAAAGGTTTAACAAGGAAATTCGTGATCGTCTATTTCACGGGGAAACATAACACCAATAACTACACATGTCTACAACTGATGGGTTCAGGAATTCAGTTCTTTACTGGCAGGAAGAATCGTGGTAGAGGGCGAGGCAGAGGCGCGTGTAACCAGCTGCTCACTGGTACTTCTTATTCTGCTTCGCTTCTGTTCACATTGAGACTTCAGCATAAACAAATGCAAAGGAACCAGCAGTCAACTGAAGTAGGGTGCGATCTCCGTGTAGTTTGTCCTCCAGTCGATAGGCTGCTGATCACAATAGTTTTCTCTGTTTTGCTTATGTTGACCACTTCCTGTACCAAATATTTAACTGTTATTTTACCAGTTCCACAGTCACATACATCAGTGTCTCCTATCTTTAGTTTATGCAACATGTGGTATTTCATCGTGTTGTGTCCTGTGTGAAGTCTGGGCATTGTATTACTTGTTCTCTTCGGATGAGATGGAAATGTGCATCATTACTCTGGTGACCTGGATGCTTTGATGTCCATTTACTGCTATAGGCTAATTATAGCACTTTAATTACTTCTTATGAATCGGTTACTGAGACTTTAAGTATCCATACTCCTGGATCTTTCCGATGAAGACGGTGCACACATGGGCATGTTCTGAGTGTCATGACGTCGGTGGTAGATGAAAGAAATATGACTTGTTCGAGATAAAATTTTATTATATACTACACGTTCCTGAAACGAATGTCGCAAATACCTTGGACTGCCACAACAACCAACAACGATTGCCTGTAAGAGGCTAATAAAAATAGAATATTACAAATAACAATAAGATACGGGACAATCTTGGGAATCTCCCGGGAAATAAGCGCAGAAAAGACAAACAGAACTTTATTTAAGCCGCCCCCAAGCCGAAGCAACTGCCCAAACGGGAAAAAACAGAGCCGTATCCATATCATGAAGCAAATATGCAATCCTCACCCACAACAAATTACCCATCAAAGGACAAAAAGGAATAACTGTTATCCGATGACCTTTAAAAACACGATGGACGAAATTTAAAAAAAATATTAAATAACGCAGCCCGACACTGTTCCGAAATGGAGGAGAAATTTCTAGCCCCCCACTAGATGCCTCCGCGAGTCATTTACCATGGAAGGGTTAAAACAGCCCTAAAAAATTTAAGAACAACAAAGCGTTGGTGAAGATGAAACTAGGAGAAATGCTCAAAGAAGCAGATGAGAAAAAATTAAAAAGTTTTTTCGCGTCAATGAAATCTGGCAAAGCGAATCCCCACACAACAGTGGAAAAATGGAATTTTCAAACTCCTAAAAAGGGCGATAGTCGATTGCAATAATTGGCGACGGTACATCTATTATCAGTAACAGGAAAACTTTTTTGTAGCATGTTATTTGGGAAGATTGAAAAAGGGCGATAGAGAAAGGTCAGAGAAGAAAAAGCAGGCTTTCAGCCAAAAACGGTCGTAGACCACATTTTCACCCTCAAAATAACATTGAGGACCCCGTAAAATTTCCCATCAAAATTAATCACCAACTTTGTCGACTTTCAAAAAGCCTTCGACAGCATCCACCGTCCTTCACTTGGAATCTACTAAATCTAGGTTTTTCCAAAAATACCAACTCATAAAATTTTTCTACAAAGAGAACGTTGCGCGTAAAAACGAAACAGACAACTCTGATGTTCTCAGGGCGAAACAGATGAAAAGGGGTTTTGGGCTTTTCCCGATGCTTTTTGGAATAGCTATCGATTGGTATGCGCAAAGACAAACAAAAAAAAATGGGTATCCATTGGGTTGACAAAATTCTAGAAGACCTGGACTTGCCGACGACATAGTGCTTTTGAGTTCAACACACCGGATGACCCAAAGAAAATAAACCACCTCCAACAATGTTTCGGGCAAATTGGTCTCAAAAGTTAACACCACACAAACAAAGACATTGATCTTACCAACGTTAAAGATACACCAAATTGAACAGCTACGTTCTTGAAAAGGTCAACACTTCACATACCTAGGAAGCAAATGACAATCTACAGGGGACGCACACAGAAATATCATCTAGAATCGCATTGGCATCTAATTGCCTTCATAAAACAAAACACAAAACTTAAAATCTTCATCTCTTGTGTGATTCCAGTGTTAACGTATGGATGTGAAAGTTGGAATCAACGGTAGCTTTAGATAAAAAATTAGACAATTTTGAGAACAAATGTCTTAGAAGACTTCTAAACATCCACTGGACGACTTCAGAACCAATGCGCAAATAAGACAAGAGACTAAGCAGATACAGTATCCAATTTCATAAGAAGACGCCGTTGGAACTACATCGGCCATGTACTCAGAATGGACAAGACAAGACTCCCCTACCAAGCCCTCATATGGTCACCGGTAGGGAAAAGAAAACGGGGAAGACCAAGAGGACCCTGCGTAGAACCATCATTAGAGAAGGCTCATTCAATGGCCAAGTAAATATCCAAGATCTACAACAGGTAGCAGCGAACCGCCAGGCATGGAGAGACAGGGACTTCTGCCCTATGCGCCGCTGAGATCAAAGGAAGACGAACCTAACTATCTCTGGGCAGGCAGTGACACAAGAGGCATTGGAAACATAGTGACAACTGGAAAAATCATCGTTAGAAGACGCAGAGACAGCCTGAGAGATATAATGCCGGATGGCCTTAATATTGTGGCATGGGGGAATATCACAAATGAAATTGATTCAGAGAACCTAAGGTTTTAGATCTGTGGAGATACTAGAGCACCAAAGGTTCGAGATCTGTGGAGATGCAAGAGCACCTAAGGTTTTAGATCTGTGGAGATACAACAGCACCAAAGGTTGTAGATCTGTGGAGATACAAGAGCATCCAAAGTCTTAGATCTGTGGAGATACAAGAGCACCAAAGGTTTTAGATCTGTGGAGATACAAGAGCACCAAAGATTCGAGATCTGTGGAGATACAAGAGTACCAAAGGTTCGAGATCTGTGGAGATACAAGGGCACCAAAGGTTTTAGATCTGTGGAGATACAAGAGCACCTAAGGTTTTAGATCTGTGGAGATACAAGGGCACAAAGGTTGTAGATCTGTGGAGATACAAGAGCACCAAAGGTTTTAGATCTGTGGAGATACAAGGAGCACCAAGGTTCGTAGATCTGTGGAGATACAAGAGCACCTAAGGTTTTAGATCTGTGGAGATACAAGAGCACCAAAGGTTGTAGATCTGTGGAGATACATAGAGCACCAAAGGTTCGAGATCTGTGGAGATGCAGAGCACCTAAGGTTTTTAGATCTGGGAGATACAACAGCACCAAAGGCTTGTAGATCTGTGGAGATGACAAGAGCATCCAAAGTCCTTAGATCTGTGGAGATACAAGAGCACCAAAGGTTTTAGATCTGTGGAGATACAAGAGCACCAAAGATTCGAGATCTGTGGAGATACAAGAGTACCAAAGGTTCGAGATCTGTGGAGATACAAGGGCACCAAAGGTTTTAGATCTGTGGAGATACAAGAGCACCTAAGGTTTTAGATCTGTGGAGATACAAGGGAACCAAAGGTTGTAGATCTGTGGAGATACAAGAGCACCAAAGGTTTTAGATCTGTGGAGATACAAGAGCACCAAAGATTCGAGATCTGTGGAGATACAAGAGTACCAAAGGTTTTAGATCTGTGGAGATACAAGAGCACCCAAAGTCTTAAATCTGTGGAGATACAAGAGCACCCAAAGTCTTAAATCTGTGGAGATACTAGAGCACCAAAGGTTTTAGATCTGTTGAGATACAAGAACACCTAAGGTTCGAGATCTGTGGAAATAAAAGAGCACACATGCATTTTGACAAGCCTCACGATGATGATGATGATGATGATGATGATGGATGATGATGACTCTAAATGCCCCTGAAGGCTAATGCTGGTTCACTACTCTGGGCACTTAGAGTGGTGGGGAGGCTCGAAGGTTCAAGCCTAGGGGTCCACAGGTGCATATAGCATTGTTTGCCTCAGCGACAAGTGTGACATTAAGGCGAACCCAGTGCTTGATTTATCTACAGGCGTGTAGAAGCCTGTACTGCGACTGCTACCGCCTTCTGCTGGAGCCATTTATCTTTTCCGCTGCATCCACGGACAAATGGTAGATAATTTATATATAATGTATTCTGTATTCCGCCTTGTGTTGCAATTTTATTTAAGTATAAGGTATTCTAGCTGCTGCATGAGTTTACACAATAGTCATTGCATGGATGTTAGTAACAGATGTATTTAATTAATTTACACAGTAATTATTGCATGAATTTACATAAGTAATGTACTGCATGAATTTACATAACCGATGAACTATATGAATTTGCTTAACGGAAGTAACAATTTCCAGAAATGGCACCTGGACTACTAAAACTATTTTTGACGTGGGGTAAGGCAGCTCAGGGGGTGGAGGAGGTGACATGCATTCAGACAGGGGGTGGAGGAGGTGACATACATTCAGTAGGGGGTGGAGGAGGTGACATACATTCAGTAGGGGGTGGAGGAGGTGACATACATTCAGTAGGGGGTGGAGGAGGTGACATACATTCAGTAGGGGGTGGAGGAGGTACAACATTCAGAAGGGGGTGAGGGGGTACAAAATTTTTCAAGGGGGTGAGGAGGGACATACATTCGTAGGGGTGGAGGAGGTGACAAAATTTCAAGGGGGGGGTGGGGAGGTGCATCATTCAGAAGGGGTGGGGGAGGTGACATACTTCTAGGGGTGAGGATTTTTATTTCAGAAGGGGGTGGGGAGGTGCATAATTAAGTAGGGGTGGAGAGGTGCATAATTCAGAAGGGTGGAGGAGGTGACATATTTCATAAGGGGGGAGGAGGTAAACCTAATTCAGAAAGGGGGGTGGAGGGGTAAACAAAATTTCAGAAGGGGGTGGGGGGGACATACATCAGAAAGGGGTGGGGGGTGACATACATTCAAGGGGGGTGGGGGGGTTACATCTTCATAGGGGTGGAGGAGGTGACATACATCAGAAGGGGGGGGGAGGTAAACATTTTTCATGGGGGGGGGAGTACATTTTCAAGGGGGTGGAGGAGGTGACATATATTCAGTAGGGGGTGGAGGAGGGTGACATATATTCAGTAGGGGGTGGAGGAGGTGACATACATTCAGTAGGGGTGGAGGAGGTGACATACATTCAGTAGGGGGTGGAGGAGGTGACATACATTCATTACAGGGGTGGAGGAGGTGACATACATTCAGTAGGGGGTGGAGGAGGTGACATACATTCAGTAGGGGGGGGAGGAGGTGACATAATTCAGAAGGGGTGGAGGAGGTGACATATTCAGAAAGGGGTGGGGGAGGTGACATAATTCAGTAGGGGGTGGGGGGGGAAATCTTAAAAGGGGGGGGGGAATAATTTCAGAGGGGTGGAGGGCTTCATAATTATTAGAGGGGGGGAGGAGGTGACATACTTCAAAGGGGGGTGGAGGGGGTGACATACTTAGAGGGGGTGGAGGGGTGACATAATTCATAGGGTGGAGGAGGTGCCCTACATTCAGAGGGGGTGGAGGAGGTGACATACATTCAAAGGGGGTGGAGGGGGTGACATAATTCGAAAGGGGGGGAGGAGGGACAAAATCAGAAGGGGGGGAGGGGTGACTAATTCAACAGGGGTGGAGGATTTGACATAATTCGTAGGGGTGGAGGAGGTGACATACTTTCAGAGGGGTTTGGGGAGGTGACATAATTCGAAGGGGGTGGGGGAGGTAAACATACTTCAGTAGGGGGTGGAGGAGGTGAAAACTTGAGGGGGGGGGATCAAATTTTCGATTGGGGGTGACTAATTCAGAGGGGGTGGAGGGGGTGACAAAATTTTAAAAAGGGGGGGGAGGGGGTACTACATTCATAGGGGTGGAGGAGGTGACAACATTCAAAAAAGGGGGGGGAGGGGGAAACTACATTCGTAGGGGGTGGGGGGGGTTTTTTTCGGGGGGGGGGAAACATTTAAAAAAAAATTTCGGGAAAGGGGGTGGGGGGGGAAACTTTTTCTAGGGGTGAAAATTAATTCAGGGGGGGTGGGGGAGGTGCAAATCATAGGGGGTGGGGAGGTGAAAATACATTCAGAAGGGGGTGGAGGAGGTGACTACATTCAGTAGGGGGTGGAGGAGGTGACATACATTCAGAGGGGTGGAGGAGGTGACATACATTCAGAGGGGTGGAGGAGGTGACATACATTCAGTAGAGGGGGGAGGAGGTGACATACATTCAGACAGGGGGTGGAGGAGGTGACATACTATTCAGTAGGGGGTGGAGGAGGTGACATACATTCAGTAGGGGGTGGAGGAGGGTGACATACATTCAGTAGGGGGTGGAGGAGGTGAAATATATTCAGACAGGGGGGTGGAGGAGGTGACATACATTCAGTAGGGGGTGGAGGAGGTGACATACATTCAGTAGGGGTGGAGGAGGTGACATACATTCAGTATGGGGTGGAGGAGGTGACATACATTCAGTAGGGGTGGAGGAGGTGACATACATTCAGTAAGGGGGTGGAGGAGGTGACATATATTCAGTACAGGGGGTGGAGGAGGTGACATACATTCAGTAGGGGGTGGAGGATGGTGACATTACATTCAGTAGGGGGTGGAGGAGGTGACATATATTCAGTAGGGGGTGGAGGAGGGACATACATTCAGTAGGGGGTGGAGGAAGGTGACATACATTCAGTAGGGGGTGGAGGAGGTGACATACATTCAGACAGGGGGTGGAGGAGGTGACATACATTCAGTAGAGGGTGGAGGAGGTGACATACATTCAGTAGGGGGTGGAGGAGGTGACATATATTCAGTAGGGGGTGGAGGAGGTGACATATATTCAGTACAGGGGGTGGAGGAGGTGACATATATTCAGTACGGGGGTGGAGGAGGTGACATATATTCAGTAGGGGGTGGAGGAGGTGACATACTATTCAGTAAGGGGGTGGAGGAGGTGACATACATTCAGTACAGGGGGTGGAGGAGGTGACATATATTCAGTAGGGGGTGAGGAGGTGACATACATTCAGTAGGGGTGGAGGAGGTGACATACTATTCAGTAGGGGGTGGAGGAGGTGACATACATTCAGGTAGAGGGGTGGAGGAGGTGACATACATTCAGACAGGGGGTGGAGGAGGTGACATACTATTCAGTAGGGGGTGGAGGATGTGACATACATTCAGTAGAGGGTGGAGGAGGTGACATACTATTCAGTAGCAGGGGTGGAGGAGTGACATACATTCAGTCAGGGGGTGGAGGAGGTGACATATATTCAGTAGAGGGTGGAGGACGGTGACATATACATTCAGTAGGGGGTGGAGGAGGTGACATACATTCAGTAAGGGGGTGGAGGAGGGTGACATACATTCAGTAGGGGGTGGAGGAGGTGACTACATTCAGTAGGGGGATGGAGGAGGTGACATACATTCAGTAGATGGTGGAGGAGGTGACATATATTCAGTAGGGGGTGGAGGAGGTGACATACATTCAGTAGAGGGTGGAGGAGGTGACATATATTCAGTAGGGGGTGGAGGAGGTGACATTACATTCAGTAAGGGGGTGGAGGAGGTGACATACTATTCAGACAGGGGGTGGAGGAGGTGACATATATTCAGTAGAGGGGTGGAGGAGGTGACATACATTCAGACAGGGGGTGGAGGAGGTGACATATATTCAGTAGGGGTGGAGGAGGTGACATACATTCAGTACAGGGGGTGGAGGAGGTGACATACATTCAGTAGGGGTGGAGGAGGTGACATATATTCAGTAGGGGGTTGGAGGAGGGTGACATACATTCAGTACAGGGGGGTGGAGGAGGTGACATATATTCAGTAGGGGGTGGAGGAGGTGACATATATTCAGACAGGGGGTGGAGGAGGTGACATATCATTCAGACAGGGGGTGGAGGGAGGTGACATACATTCAGTAGGGGGTGGAGGAGGTGACATACATTCAGTAGAGGGGTGGAGGAGGTGACATACATTCAGTAAGGGGGTGGAGGAGGTGACATATATTCAGACAGGGGGTGGAGGAGGTGACATACTATTCAGACAGGGGGTGGAGGAGGTGACATACATTCAGACAGGGGGTGGAGGAGGTGACATACAGTCAGTAAGGGGGTGGAGGAGGTGACATACATTCAGTAGGGGGTGGAGGAGGTGCATACATTCAGTAGAGGGGTGGAGGAGGTGACATATATCAGTAGAGGGGTGGAGGAGGTGACATACATCAGTAGGGGGTGGAGGAGGTGACATACATTCAGTAGGAGGGTGGAGGAGGTGACATACATTCAGTAGAGGGGTGGAGGAGGTGACATACATTCAGTAGAGGGGTGGAGGAGGTGACATACATTCAGACAGGGGAGTGGAGGAGGTGACATACTATTCAGTACAGGGGGTGGAGGAGGTGACATACTATTCCAGTAGGGGGTGGAGGAGGTAGACATATATTCAGTAGGGGTGGAGGAGGTGACATACATTCAGATAGTGGGTGGAGGAGGTGACATACATTCAAGTAGGAGGAAGGTGGAGGAGGTGACATACTATTCAGTAGGGGGTGGAGGAGGTGACATATAATTCAGACAGGGGCTGGGAGGAGGTGACATACTATTCAGTACAGGGGGTGGAGGAGGTGACATACATTCAGACAGGGGGTGGAGGATGGTGACATATATTCAGACTAGGGGGTGGAGGAGGTGACATACATTCAGACAGGGGGTGGAGGAGGTGACATACTATTCAGTAGGGGGTGGAGGAGGTGACATACATTCAGTACAGGGGGTGGAGGAGGTGACATATATTCAGACAGGGGGTGGAGGAGGTGACATACATTCAGTACAGGGGGTGGAGGAGGTGACATACATTCGGACAGGGGGTGGAGGAGGTGACATATATTCAGACAGGGGGTGGAGGAGGTGACATACATTCAGACAGGGGGTGGAGGAGGTGACATACATTCAGTAGAGGGTGGAGGAGGTGACATATATTCAGTAGGGGGTGGAGGAGGTGACATACATTCAGTAGAGGGTGGAGGAGGTGACATACATTCAGTAGAGGGTGGAGGAGGTGACATATATTCAGACAGGGGGTGGAGGAGGTGACATACATTCAGACAGGGGGGTGGAGGAGGTGACATATATTCAGTAGGGGGTGGAGGAGGTGACATACATTCAGTAGGGGGTGGAGGAGGTGACATACATTCAGTACAGGGGGTGGAGGAGGTGACATACATTCAGTAGGGGTGGAGGAGGTGACATATATTCAGTAGGGGGTGGAGGAGGTGACATATATTCAGTAGGGGGTGGAGGAGGTGACATACATTCAGTAGGGGGTGGAGGAGGTGACATACATTCAGAAGGGGGTGGAGGAGGTGACATACATTCAGATAGGGGGTGGAGGAGGTGACATACATTCAGTAGGGGGTGGAGGAGGTGACATACTATTCAGTAGGGGGTGGAGGAGGTGACATACATTCAGACAGGGGGTGGAGGAGGTGACATATATTCAGTAGGGGGATGGAGGAGGTGACATACATTCAGACAGGGGGTGGAGGAGGTGACATACATTCAGTAGGGGGTGGAGGAGGTGACATACATTCAGTAGGGGGTGGAGGAGGTGACATACTATTCAGTAGGGGGTGGAGGAGGTGACATACTATTCAGTAGGGGTGGAGGAGGTGACATATCATTCAGACTAGGGGGCTGGAGGAGGTGACATACATTCAGTAGGGGTGGAGGAGGTGACATACATTCAGTAGGGGGTGGAGGAGTTGACATACATTCAGTAGGGGGTGGAGGAGGTGACATACATTCAGACAGGGGGTGGAGGAGGTGACATACATTCAGTAGGGGGTGGAGGAGGTGACATATATTCAGACAGGGGGTGGAGGAGGTGACATACATTCAGTAGGGGGTGGAGGAGGTGACATACATTCAGTCAGGGGGTGGAGGAGGTGACATACATTCAGTAGGGGGTGGAGGAGGTGACATACATTCAGTAGGGGGTGGAGGAGGTGACATACATTCAGTAGGGGTGGAGGAGGTGACATATATTCAGTAAGGGGGTGGAGGAGGTGACATACATTCAGACAGGGGGTGGGAGGAGGTGACATATATTCAGACAGGGGGTGGAGGAGGTGACATATCATTCAGTACAGGGGGTGGAGGAGGTGACATATATTCAGTAGGGGGTGGAGGAGGTGACATAATTCAGTAGGGGGTGGAGGAGGTGACATACATTCAGTAGGGGGTGGAGGAGGTGACATACATTCAGTAGGGGGTGGAGGAGGTGACATACATTCAGTAGGGGGTGGAGGAGGTGACATATATTCAGACAGGGGGTGGAGGAGGTGACATACATTCAGTAGGGGGTGGAGGAGGTGACATACATTCAGTAGGGGTGGAGGAGGTGACATACATTCAGTAGGGGGTGGAGGAGGTGACATATATTCAGTAGGGGGTGGAGGAGGTGACATACATTCAGTAGGGGGTGGAGGAGGTGACATACATTCAGTAGGGGGTGGAGGAGGTTGACATACATTCAGTAGGGGTGGAGGAGGTGACATACATTCAGTAGGGGTGGAGGAGGTGACATACATTCGATAGGGGGGTGGAGGAGGTGACATACATTCAGTAGGGGGTGGAGGAAGGTGACATACTATTCAGACTAGGGGGTGGAGGAGGTGACATATCAATTCAGACAGGGGGTGGAGGAATGTGGACATATCATTTCAGTCAGGGGGTGGAGGAGGTGACATACATTCAGTAGGGGGTGAGGAGTGGACATACCATTCAGTAGGGGGTGGAGGAGGTGACATACTATTCAGTAGGGGGTGGAGGAGGTGACATACATTCAGTATGGGTGGAGGAGGTGACATTCATTCAGACAGGGGGTGAGGAGTGAAATACATTCCAGCTAGGGGGTGGAGGAGGTGACATACATTCAGTACGAGGGGGTGGATGAGTTGACTATACATTCAGTAGGGGGTTGGAGGAGGTGACATATATTCAGATAGGGGGTGGAGGAGGTGACATACTATTCAGTAGGGGGTGGAGGAGGTGACATATATTCAGTAGGGGGTGGAGGGAGGTGACATACATTCAGTAGGGGGTGGAGGAGGTGACATATATTCAGTAGGGGGTGGAGGAGGTGACATACATTCAGTAGGGGGTGGAGGAGGTGACATACATTCAGTAGGGGGTGGAGGAGGTGACATACATTCAGTAGGGGGTGGAGGAGGTGACATACATTCAGTAGGGGGTGGAGGAGGTGACATACATTCAGACAGGGGGTGGAGGAGGTGACATACATTCAGTAGAGGGTGGAGGAGGTGACATACATTCAGACAGGGGGTGGAGGAGGTGACATATATTCAGTAGGGGGTGGAGGAGGTGACATACTATTCAGTAGGGGTGGAGGAGGTGACATACATTCAGTAAGGGGGTGGAGGAGGTGACATACATTCAGTAGGGGGTGTAGGAGGTGACATACATTCAGTAGGGGGTGGAGGAGGTGACATACATTCAGTAGGGGGTGGAGGAGGTGACATACATTCAGTAAGGGGGTGGAGGAGGTGACATACATTCAGTAGGGGGTGGAGGAGGTGACATATATTCAGTACAGGGGTGGAGGAGGTGACATACTATTCAGACAGGGGGTGGAGGAGGTGACATACATTCAGTACAGGGGGTGGAGGAGGTGACATACATTCAGTAGGGGGTGGAGGAGGTGACATATATTCAGTAGGGGGTGGAGGAGGTGACATATATTCAGTAAGGGGGGTGGAGGAGGTGACATACATTCAGACAGGGGGTGGAGGAGGTGACATATATTCAGACAGGGGGTGGAGGAGGTGACATACATTCAGTAGAGGGTGGAGGAGGTGACATATATTCAGTAGGGGGTTGGAGGAGGTGACATACATTCAGACAGGGGGTGGAGGAGGTGACATACTTCAGTACAGGGGTGGAGGAGGTGACATACATTCAGACAGGGGGTGGAGGAGGTGACATACATTCAGACAGGGGGTGGAGGAGGTGACATACATTCAGTAGGGGGTGGAGGAGGTGACATACATTCAGTAGGGGGTGAGGAGGTGACATACATTCAGTAGGGGGTGGAGGAGGGACATACATTCAGTACAGGTGGTGAGAGGGGTGACATACATTCAGGACCAGGGGGTGGAGGAGGTGAACATATATTCAGTATGGGGTGGAGGCGGTGACATACTTCAGTATGTGGGGTGGAGGAGGTGACATAATAAAGGGGGTGGGGGGTGAAAAAAAGAGGGGGGGGGAAAAATTTGGGGGGGTAAGGGGGAAAATTTAAGGGGGGGGGAAGGGGCCCTTTAGGGGGGGGGAAAAAAGAGGGTAAGGGGAAAAAAGGGGGGGGGGGGAAGGGGGAAAAATTTAGGGGGGGGAAACATTTGGGGGGGGGGGAGGTGACATAATTCAAGGGGGGAGGAGGTGACAAAATTTTCAGGGGGGTGGGGAGGTGACAAAATTTTCAGGGGGGGGGGGGGACAAAATTCAGTGGGGGGTGGAGGAGGTGACATACATTCAGTAGGGGTGGAGGAGGTGTTTAGAAGGGGGTGGGGAGGGACAAATTGAGGGGGTGGAGGAGGGAAAAAGGGGGGGGGGGGGAAAAAAGGGGGGGTGGAGGAGGTGACATAATTCAGTGGGGGTGGAGGAGGTGACATAATTCAGAGGGGTGGGGGGGGAAAAGGGGGGGTAAAGGGGTATTTTAAAGGGGGGTGGAGGAGGTGACATACATTGAAGGGGGTGGAGGAGGTGACATACATTCAGGGGGGGGTGGAGGGGGTGACATACATTCAAGGGGGGGGGAGGTGACATACATTGGGGGGTGGAGGAGGTGACATACATTCAGGGGGGGTGGAGGAGGTGACATACATTCAGTAGGGGGTGGGGGGGTGACATAAAAGGGGGGGGGGGGAAAAAAAGGGGGGAGGGAAAAAAAAAAGGGGGGGAGGGGTGAAAATTTTAGGGGGGGGGGGAAACTTTCAAGGGGGGGGGGGTGACATACTTCAGTAGGGGGGGGAGGAGGTGACATAATTCAGAAGGGGGTGGAGGAGGTGACATAATTCAGAGGGGGTGGAGGAGGTGACATAATTCAGAGGGGGTGGAGGAGGGTTTGTAGGGGGGGGGGGTGTTTCAGTAGGGGTGGAGGAGGTGACATACATTCAAGGGGGGGGGGGGGTTTTTGGGGGGGGGGGGTTTTTTTAAGGGGGGGGGGGGGAAAAAAGGGGGGGGGGAGGTGACATACTTTAAAGGGGGGGGGGGTTTTTTGGGGGGGGGGGGGAAAAAGGGGGGGGGGAATATTGAAGGGGGTGGGGAGGTGACATAATTCAGTAGGGGGGGGGGGGTTTTCAGAGGGGGGGGGGGGAAAAAAGGGGGGGGAGGGGGAAAAAAAGGGGGGGGAGGAGGTGACATAACAGTAGGGGGGGAGGAGGTGACATACATTCAGGGGGGGAGGGGTGACATACATTCAGGGGGGGTGGGGAGGTGACATACATTAAAGGGGGGTGGAGGAGGTGACATCATTCAGAAGGGGGTGGAGGAGGTGACATACATTGTAGGGGGGGAGGGAAAATTTTAAAGGGGTGGGGGGGGACATACATTCAGAAGGGGGGGAGGAGGACAAATTTCAAGGGGGGGGGGGGGGAAAAAAGGGGGGGGGAGGGAAAATTAGTGGGGGGTGGAGGAGGTGACATAATTCAGGGGGGGGAGGAAAATTTAAACAGGGGGGGGGAGGGACTATTGGGGGGGGGGGGAACAATTAGGGGGGGGGAGGAGGTGCATAATTGGGGGGGAGGGGGGACATACATTCAGAAGGGGTGGAGGAGGTGACATACATTCAGAGGGGGTGGAGGGGGTGACATAATTCAGGGGGGGGTGGAGGAGGTGACATAATTCAAAAGGGGGGTGGGGGGGGTGACTAATTCAGAAGGGGGGGAGGAGGTGACTAATTCAGAGGGGTGGAGGAGGTGACAAAATTTCAAGGGGGGGGAGGAGGTGAAAAATTTAAGGGGGGGGGGGGGAAATACTTCAAGGGGGGGGGGGGAAAATTCAGAGGGGGTGGAGGAGGTGACATAATTCAGAAGGGGTGGAGGAGGTGACATACATTCAGTGGGGGGTGGAGGAGGTGACAAAATTAAGGGGGGGGGGGTACATACATTCAGGGGGGGGGGGGGAAAAACCAGGGGGGGGGGAGGGTTTTTAAGGGGGGGGGAGGGAATAAAGGGGGGGGGGATTTTTAAAGAGGGGGGGGGGATACTATAGTGGGGGGGGGGGAAAAAAGGGGGGGGGGGGGGAAAAAGGGGGGGGGGGGGGAAAAAGGGGGGGGGGGGGAAAAGGGGGAATACTTTAAAGAGGGGGGGAGGAGGTGACATAATTCAGTAGGGGGTGGAGGAGGTGACTACATTCAGTAGGGGTGGGGGAGGTGACATACATTCAGAAGGGGGTGGAGGAGGTACAAATTCAAGGGGTGGAGGAGGGACATAATTCAGAAGGGGGTGGAGGAGGTGACATACATTCAGAGGGGGGGGGGGGAAACATTCAAAGGGGGTGGAGGAGGTGAATACTTTCAGAGGGGGTGGAGGGGGTGACAAATTAGGGGGGGGGGGAAAAAAAAGGGGGGGGAACAAATTCAGAAAGGGGGGGGAAGGTGACATTTTGGGGGGGGGGGGAAAAAAGGGGGGGGGGGGGAAAAAAGGGGGGGGGGGAAATCATTCATAGGGGGTGGGGAGGGTTTTTAAGGGGGGGGGGGGAAACATTCAACAGGGGGGAGGAGGTGAAAATTCAGGGGGGGTGGAGGGGTACATAATTCAGTAGGGGGTGGAGGAGGTGACATACATTCAGTAGGGGGGGAGGAGGTGCTACTTTCAGAAGGGGGTGGAGGAGGTGACATACATTCAGAAGGGGGTGGAGGAGGTTTTAGTAGGGGGGGGAGAGGGAATACATTCAGTAGGGGGTGGAGGAGGTGACATACATTCAGAAGGGGGTGGAGGAGGTGACATACATTCAAGGGGGGGAGGGGGGGGTGAATACTTTCATAGGGGGTGGAGGAGGTGACATACATTAAAAGGGGGTGGAGGAGGTGACATACATTCAGTAGGGGGGGAGGAGGTGACATAAAAGGGGGGGGGGGGGGAAAACAAAAGGGGGGGGGGAGGTACATACATTCAAGGGGGTGGGGAGGTGACATCATTCAGAGGGGGGGGGGGGAAACATTCAGTGGGGGTGGAGGGGTACATACATTCAGTGGGGGGTGGAGGATGACATACATTCAGTAGGGGGTGGAGGGGGAAAAAAAGGGGGGGGGGGGAAAAAAAAGGGGGGGGGAGGGAAAAAGAAGGGGGTGGAGGAGGTGACATACATTCAGGGGGGGGTGGAGGAGGTGACATACATTCAGAAGGGGTGGAGGGGGTTTTTGGGGACATACATTCAGGGGGGGTGGAGGAGGTGACATACATTCAGTGGGGGGTGGAGGAGGTGACATACATTCATAGGGGGTGGAGGAGGTGACATACATTCAGTAGGGGGGGAGGAGGTGACAAATTTAAAGGGGGGGGGGGGAAAACTTTATAGGGGGGGGGGGGTTTTTAAGGGGGTGGAGGAGGTGACATACATTCAGTAGGGGGGGGGAGAGGGAAAAATTTTTTTAAATTCAAGGGGGGGGGGGAAAATTGAAGGGGGGGGGGAAAAAATTTAAATGGGGGGTGAAATAAAACAGGGGGGGGAGGTGACAAATTCAGGGGGGGGGGAGGTGACATAATTCAGACAGGGGGGGGAGGAGGTGACATACAAAGGGGGGGGAGGGGTGAATACTTTAAAGGGGTAGGGGGTTTTTGGGGGGGAGGAGGTGACAAAATTTCAGGGGGTGGGGGAGGTTTTTAGGGGGAAAAGGGGGGTGGAGGAGGTGACATAATTCAGAAGGGGGGGAGGAGGTGACATACATTCAGAAGGGGGTGGAGGAGGTGACATAAATTTCGTGGGTGGAGGAGGTGAATACCAGGGGGGGTGGAGGAGGGACATAATTCAGTAGGGGGGGGGGGTGACTTTTAAAGGGGGGGAGGGGGTGACATAATTCAGAGGGGGGGAGGGTTTTAAAGGGGGGTGGAGGAGGTGACAAAATTTTCAAAAGGGGGGGGGGGGTGAATAGGGGGGGGAAAAAGGGGGGGGGGGAAGGTGGATGGGGAGGGAAAAAGGGGGGGGGGGGGAAAATTTAAGGGGGAGGGGTGAAAAAAAAGGGGGGGGGGGAAAAACCCAAAAGGGGGAGGGGGGGAAAAAAAGGGGTGGGGGGGAAAAAAGGGGTGGGGGGGAAACAAGGGGGGGGGGGATACTATTGGGGGGGGGGGGGAACATACATTCAGAGGGGGGGGGGGGACATAATTCAGAAGGGGGGAGGGGGGACATACATTCAGTAGGGGGGGGGAGGTGACATAATTCAGGGGGGGGAGGGGGACATAATTCAGAGGGGGGGGAGGAGGTGACATAATTCAGACGGGGGTGGGGAGGTGAAAAAAAAAGGGGGGGTGGAGGGGGTGAATAATTCAGTGGGGGGGGGAGGTGACATACATTCAGAGGGGGTGGAGGGGGGACAAATTGTAGGGGTGGGGGAGGTGACATACATTCAGAGGGGGTGGAGGAGGGACATACATTCAGTGGGGGTTGGAGGAGGTGACATACTTAGGGGGGGGAGGGGGGAAACATAATTCAGTAGGGGTGGAGGGGTGACTTTAATTCAGAAGGGGTGGGGGAGGTGACAAATTAAAGGGGGTGGAGGAGGTGACATAATTCAGTAGGGGGGAGGAGGGACATAATTCAGGGGGGGTGGAGGAGGTGACATACATTCAGGGGGGGTGGAGGAGGTGACATACATTCAGGGGGGGGAGGAGGTGACATACATTAAAGGGGGGGGGGAGGGAAACTTTCAGTAGGGGGGGGGGGGAAATTTTGGGGGGGGGGGGTTTAAAAAGGGGGGGGGGGAGGTGCATACTTCAGAGGGGGTGGAGGGGTGACATTTAGAAGGGGGGGGGGAAAAAAAATTTAGGGGGGGGGGGGAAAAAAAAGGGGGGGGAAGGTGACATACATTCAGGGGGGGTGGAGGGGTGACATACTTCGGGGGTGGAGGAGGTGAAAAATTTATGGGGGGGGAAAGGGGAATACATCAGGGGGGGGGAGGTGACTATTCAGTGGGGTGGAGGAGGTGACATAATTCAGTAGGGGTGGAGGAGGTGAATAATTCAGTAGGGGGTGGAGGGGGTGACATACATTCAAGGGGGTGGAGGAGGTGACATACATTAAAGGGGGGGGGGAGGTGACATAATTAAAGGGGGGGGGGGGAAAACCTTTCAGGGGTGGGGGGGAAATTTTGGGGTGGGGGGGAAAAAAAGGGGGGGGGGGGAATACTTTCATGGGGGGGGGAGGGGAAATTAAGGGGGTGGAGGGGGAAAATACAGAGGGGTGGGGGGGGAAAATTGAGGGGGGGGGAAAATTAAAAAAGAGGGGGGGAAACAAAAAGAGGGGGGGGAAAAAAAAGAGGGGTAAAAAAAGGGGGGGGAATTTTGGGGGGGGGAAGGGAAAAAGGGGGGAAAGGGGGGGGGGGGGGGAAAATTGTGGGGGGGAGGAGGTGACATCCAAGGGGGTGGAGGGGTGAATAATTCAGAGGGGGGGGAAATTAAAGGGGGGGGAGGGGAAAAAAGGGGGTGGAGGAGGTGACATACATTCGACAGGGGGTGGAGGGGGTGACATACATTCAGAAGGGGGTGGAGGAGGTGCCCTTTTAATGGGGGGAGGGGGAAATACTTAAAAGGGGGGGGGGGGAAAAAATTGGGGGGTGGAGGGGTGACAAAATTTCAAAAAGGGGGGGGGGTACATTTTTAAAGGGGGGGGAGGAGGTACAACATTCAGACAGGGGGTGGAGGAGGTGACATACATTCAGTAGGGGGTGGAGGAGGTGACTACTTCAGAGGGGGGGGAGGTGACAAATTCAAGGGGGGGAGGGGGACATCTTGGGGGGGGGGGGTTTTGGGGGGGGGGGATACTTTAAAGTGGGGGGGGGGGAATAAAAAGAGGGGGGGGGAATAAAAGGGGGGGGGGGGAATCAAAATTAGAGGGGTAAGGGGAAAAAAAGGGGGGGGGGGGAAAAAATTTGGGGGGGGGAAGGTGACATACATTCAGAAGGGGGGGGAGGTGACATACATTCAGTAGGGGGTGGAGGGGGTGAATAATTCAGTGGGGGGTGGAGGAGGTGACAAAATTGTAGGGGGTGGAGGAGGTGACATACATTCAGGGGGGGTGGAGGAGGTGACATACATTCAAAAGGGGGGGAGGAGGTGACATAATTCAGTAGGGGGGGGAGGAGGTGACATACATTCAGTAGGGGGGGGGAAGGGAAAAAAGGGGGTGGAGGGGTGACATACTTCATGGGGGGTGGAGGAGGTGACTACATTCAGAGGGGGGGGAGGGGGCATAATTCAGAGGGGGTGGAGGAGGTGACATAATTCAGAGGGGGTGGAAGGTGACATAATTCAGGGGGGGTTTGGAGGGGTGACTACATTCAGAAGGGGGTGGAGGGGGTGACATAATTCAGGGGGGTGGAGGAGGTGACATACATTCAGTAGGGGGGGGGGGTGAAAAAAGAGGGGGGGAAACATCACAGTAGGGGTGGAGGAGGTGACATCTTTCGGGGGGGTGGAGGAGGTGACATCATTCAGACAGGGGGTGGAGGAGGTGACAAAATTTCAGAAGGGGGAGGGGGGTGACATACTTCAACAGGGTGGGGGAGGTGACATACATTCAGTAGGGGGTGGAGGAGGTGACTCATTCAGAGGGGGGGGAGGGCATACATTCAGGGGGGGTGGAGGAGGTGACATACATTCAGAGGGGGGGGGGGGGGGGAAAATAAAATGGGGGGGGGAAATTGAAGGGGGGGAGGGGTGAAATTTTTTTAAAAAGGGGGGGGGTGAAAATTTAAGGGGGGGGGGGAAAAAACCCAGTGGGGGGGAAAAAAAATTTTTGGGGGGGGGGAAAACATCAGAGGGGGGAGGAGGTGACAATTATGGGGGAGGGCAACATTAAAGGGGGTGGAGGAGGTGACATACATTCAGACAGGGGGGGGGGGGGAAACATAAAAGAGGGGGGGGAATAAAAGGGGGGGGGGTAAATAAAAAATTTAGGGGGGAAAATTAAAAGGGGGGGAGGGGGTGAAAATTTAGGGGGGAGGGGTGAAAAAATGGGGGAGGGAAAAAATTGGGGGTAGGGGAAAAAAGGGGGGGTGAATACAAAAGGGGGGGGGGGGGTGACATAATTCAGAGGGGGTGGAGGAGGTACTACATTCAGAGGGGGTGGAGGAGGTGACATACATTCAGAGGGGGTGGAGGAGGGACATAATTCATAGGGGGGGGAGGAGGTGACTACATTCAGAGGGGGGGGGGGGACATAAAAGGGGGTGGGGAGGTGACATAATTCAGAGGGGGTGGGGGAGGTGAAAAATAAAAAGGGGGTGGGGGGGTGCATACATTCAGACAGGGGGGGGAAAAGGTGAAAATTATTAGGGGGGGGGGGGGGGGAAAATTTTAAAGGGGGGGGGGGGACATACATTCAGAGGGGTGGGGATTTTTGAGGGGGGGGGAATTTTGGGGGGGGGAAATAAAATTTGGGGGGGGGGAATCAAAAAGGGGGGGGGGGGATTTTAAAAAGGGGGGGGAGGGACATAATTCAGGGGGGGGTTTTGGAGGAGGTGACATACATTCAGGGGGGGTGGAAGGTGACATAATTCAGAGGGGGTGGAGGAGGTGACTAATTCAGTAGGGGGGGGAGGAGGTAACATACTTTTCAGTAGGGGGGTGGAGGATTTTCCAAAATTTCTTTTAAGGGGGTGGAGGGGGTGACTAAAATTCGGGGGGTTTGGGGGGAGGTGACATAAAAATTTTTTTAGGGGGTGGAGAGGTTCCATAATTCGTAGGGGTGGAGGGGGGTGACATAAAAATTAAAGGGGGGGTGGGGGGAGGTAAACCAAAACATTAAAGAAAGGGGGTGGAGGAGGTGACTACATTCATAGGGGTTTGGGGAGGTGACAAAACCTTTTCCGGTGGGGGGGTGGAGGAGGTGAAAACCCTTCAGAAAGGGGGTGGGAGGAGGTGCCCAAAACATTCATTAGGGGGTGGAGGAGGTGACATCCTTTTCAGTAGGGGGTGGAGGAGGTGACATCATTCAGAAGGGGGTGGAGGAGGTGACAAAACATTCAGAAGGGGGGGAGGGGGTGACATCATTCAAGGGGGTGGGGGAAAGGTACTACATTAAAGAAGGGGGGGGAGGAGGTGACATACTTCCCAAAGTAGGGGTGGAGGTTTTTGACATACATTCAGAAGGGGGGGAAAAAGGTGACATACTTTCCCGTAGGGGGTGGAGGGGGGTGAACATCCATTCATTTAGGGGTGGGGGAGTGAAAATACAGCCAGTGGGGGGTTGGAGGGGGTTTGACATAATTCGGGTAGGGGTGGGGAGGTGACATTATTCGAAGGGGGTTTGGGGAGGTGACAAAACATTCAAAAAGGGGGTGGAGGGAGGTAAACATAAAAATTCAGTGGGGGTTTTGGAGGGGGTTACATAATTCGTAGGGGTGGGGGAGGTGACATCCCTTCAAAAAGGGTGGGAGGTCCCTTTACATTCAGAAGGGGGTGGAGGAGGGGGGACATACATTCAGTAGGGGGGGAGGGTGAATACATTCAAAGGGGGGTTTTGGAGGGGGTGACATACTTCAGAAGGGGGGTGTAGGAGGGGGCCCATACTTTCAAAGGGGGGGGGAAAGGTGACATAAATTCAGTAGGGGTTTGGAAAGGAGGACATATTTTCAGAAGGGGGGGAAAGGAGGTGACATACTTTCAGTAGGGGGGGGAGGAGGTGACATAATTCAGAAAGGGGGTGGAGGGGGTGCCCATACATTCATGGGGGGTTTGGAGGAGGGACATACTTAAAGAAGGGGGTGGAGGGAGGTGACAAAAAATTCATTAGGGGGGGAAAGGGAGGTGACATACTTTTCAGAAGGGGGTGGAGGAGGTGACATAATTAAATTAGGGGGGGGAGGAGGTGAACTAAAATTCAGACAGGGGTGGAAAGGTGACATCCCTTCATTTAGGTGGGGGAAAGGGGGTGACATATTTTCCCGAAAGGGGGGGGAAGGAGGTGACTACATTCAGAAGGGGGTGGGGGGAAGGGTTGACTCCCCTTTTCCCAAAAAAGGGGGGTTTGAGGAAAGGGGTGAAAAATAAAAAATTCCCAGCCCCAGGGGGTTGGAAAGGAGGGGGCCCCAAAAATTTTCCCAAATAGGGGGGGTTGGAAAAAAGGAAAAGGTGAAAATACATTTCAGAAAAGGGGGTGGGGGGGAGGGGGGCCCCTTAATTCCCGGGAAAAGGGGGGTTGGGGGGGTGCCCGAAACATTCGGGAAGGGGGGGAAAGGAAGGTGAAAAAATACACGTAGGGGGTGGGGGAAAGGTGAGGTCCCAATTGGGGAGGGGGTTTGGAAAGGGGGTGACAAAAACCAAACCCAAGTAGGGGGTTGGAAAAAGGAGGTTTAAAAAATCCCAATTCAGAAAGGGGGGTAAGGGGGGAGGTTACATCCCATTCAGACAGGGGTTTTGGAAAAGGTGAAACTTTCAACAATCTTGGGGGAATTTGAAAATTTAATAACCGAAGCGGGCCCAGAAAAGCTTCTGTATCATGTGAAACAGTGGTTTGTTCTTGGAATAAAACCCCACGGAAGGGGGCTCATGAATCTCTAGGCAAAAAAAAAAGAGGAAAGAAGAAAGAGAGAGAGAAAGAAAGGGGAAAAGAAAGAGAGAGGAGCGACTAAAAAGAAAAAAAGACTTTTCCGAGGAAAAACAGAACCAAAACCACGAAAACAAAGTAAACGAAGACGGAACCACAAATCCCCCCTTAAAAGAAAAGAAACACAAATTTTTAGGTTTTACAACAGAAAAAGGGGGTGTTTTAAAAAAAAATTCACCCCCCAAAAAAATTATAGGAATCAAAAAAATTAAAAATTTATTAAAATTGTAATTGGGTGAGTGATCCCAAAATAAAAAAAACCCACCGGGGGCCTTTACCCACAAAAGGGGGAATAACTTTAAAAACGAAAAGGGGAAATAACCCAAATTTTTGGGGAAAAAATCAAAAGAAATGGGAAAACGGGCTTTTTCAAAAAGAATCCCACCAAGTACCCGGGGGCCCCCTTAAAAAAACCCCCAAAAACAAAAATAGGGGGAAACAGTAAAAAGGGAAACCCTTTCTTAAAGAAAAAAACCTTTCAACCCCCGGGATTTGTTTGGGTTTTCCGGGGGAATGTCGTTCTTCAGATGAATCCTTGGAACGCCCTGGGGGTCTTTCACGGGAAAGGTACAGATTTCGAAAATTTTGCGATGTTTTTCGGAAAGTCACCCTGCGGAATGAGACGGGAACCGGGATGGGATCAAACCCGATTAAAGCGAAATCGAACCTCCCCCCTTTTGGGCCCCTTGTGACACGGCGTGGAAATCTTACAGGCGCCCATGTATTTGCAGATCTGCACGTGCTGTTTATTTAAAATTTTACACTAAAACCCCAAAGAATAAAAACATTTTATAAATTTAAAAAAATTAAAATACACTGTACAGTATCTCATAAATCAATACACTGTAGGGTATCTCAGAAATCAAAACACTATACGGTATCTCACAAATAAATACACTGTAAGATATTTACCTCATAATCAAGAAACAAAATTCTAGGCCGCTGTTTCTAATAAGTGTTTCTAATAAGTCCCAGGCCCTGCAACATATGGTAGTAGGGACGAGTACGGGAGTCCCAGGCAGTGGGCTAAAGCATTAGAGCGAACCTGCAGATGGCCAGCCCATGGATCGTGCCGATGTTACTAACGTCCTTAAAAGATATGGCGAGAACAGAAGACTTTGACGTCAGTGAATCCACATCGCTGTCCAGGATGAAAGACTTGAAAGTAAGAATCGGTACGGCCAGACACGAGAGGTACATCGGGAAAACGAGGTGCCTCGTTAACCAACACTGAACTGGCACTATTAGCCACCGGACGCTGAGTGCTTATGCTGGGGGGGGGGGGGGGGGGATCTGAGCACCTATGGACCTTCCGAAGTGCATGAAGATACCCCAACAGATAACTGATAACTGATTAGAGCGAACCGTACATAGAAGCCCCTGACAACAGATTGTAGTAGGGACGAGTACGGGAGACTGGAGGCAGTGGCTAGCTAAAACATTGGAGCGAACCGTGTATAGAAACCCCTGGCAACAGATTGTTTAGTAGGGGTGAGTACGGGAGACTGCAGGCAGTGGCTAGCTAAAAAACATCGAAGCGAACCGTGTGTAGAAGCCTCTGGCAAAAGGCAACGAACAAATAAAGCATGGCCTAACGCCGAAAACCCACAACAGATTCAGTGCCAAACAAAAAAATAGGTTTGGTTAGAAAGTCGATTAAAAGTCGACAGGATCGACTTCATTGTACCGGGTTTTATCCCATATGGCTCGGTCTCTTTCCGCAGTTCGGAAAGCGTCGCACAAAGCACGAACTCCGTAGCTCTAGCGACGACCCACAGGAGTCTCCGAAAAATTTCACTCGTGAACCGAAAAACGCGGCCCGGAATCTAACCCACAACCTTCGGAGCCCGAGTCAAACGGCTTGACCACTTCACCATGGAGACTCCTTAAAGTAGGTTTGGACCAAACAAAAATGGATGGCGGAAAATCGGAAGTAGATGTGTGTCACAGGTTGTGAATATGTAAGCAGATATGTTGTATTATGTATCAAATCAAAGGGGATTGAAAAGGGGAACACTAGTGTATATAAGTCCAGGGCAGAACGGGGAGTCGCTTGAGACGATTAATCTTGAAACGGAAGGAAGGACGGACGGACGGACGGACGGACGGACGGACGGACGGACGGACGGACGGACAGATAGATAGATAGATAGATAGATAGATAGATAGATAGATAGATAGATAGATAGATAGACAGACAGAGAGAGCAGTCAGACAGACAGGCGGGCGGATGGGCGGACAGACGGACGGACGGACGGACAGACGGGCGGGCGGGCGGACGAACGGACGGACGGACAGACAGACAGACAGACAGACAGACAGACAGACAGACAGGTAGATAGATAGATAGATAGATAGATAGATAGATAGATAGATAGATAGATAGATAGATAGATATATAGATAGATAGATCACCTCTCTCCCTTGTACATAATTAATATCCATTACTAGGAGCGGCTGGCCGAGCGACTAGAACGCCGGATTCTCCGTCAGGAGACCGGGGTTCAGAATCCTGGGTAGGTGTCGGATGTTTTTCTGTCAGGGGCACAAAGAAAATTCTAACCTGTACAGTTCGCGGTTACTGCATTAGGTAGGCTTACAGACCCCCCTGCCATACACCACAAGGTACTATATTAATATTGGAGGTAAATGACAGTTTTTAATATCCATCATCGCTGGTTGCGTGTCATAGTTACATATTTGATCTGTACACATACACACGTTAACCGAATTCTGTGTTTCTGATCAAACAACGAGATGGGTGTAAAAGAAACGGTATAAACTGCCAACCATATAAGACATCCAAGTAAGGCCAGAGATACTGCAACAGCCATCAATCAAATGTCCCCCTTTCCACGTCTATGAATGTCCGTTGTGGTAGCTCTCAGGTCGGCAATTGGTCTGATAAATGGCACGTTAAACTGTCATTCTTCTGTTTAGTCCAACCCTCCCCCATGTCTTCGACCCTATCCCAATGATAGAGCCAAATGTTTAAACATCGTCTTGCCCGTCTTTTCTCGGGTTTCACACGATAAGCTGTAATACTGAAGGAGGAGGAGGTGGAGGAGGAGGTGGAGGAGGAGATGGAGGAGAAGAAAACATCGGCTTGACCGTATTTTACCGGGGTCCATAGAGAAGTTAAGAGCTGTAACACAGAATACAGAGGAGGAGGAGGAGGAGGAGGAGGAGGAGGAGGAGGAGAAGAAAACATCGGCTTGACCGTATTTTACCGGGGTCCATAGAGAAGTTAAGAACTGTAACACAGAATACACAGGAGGAGGAGGAGGAGGAGGAGGAGGGGGAGGAGGCGGCGGAGGAGGAAGAGGAAGGGGAAAACATCGGCTTTGTGTCCTCTCTTGCTCTATATCCTTGTAGAAGCCGTTGCTGTAACTGCCACGTATGTTGTAAGCGGTGATTGTGGAGGTGTTGGCAAGAGACTGAATATCTCACGCAGTAGAACACTTTAGCGGGAATATCCAACCAGTCATGAAAATCTATGGAGGGCTTGCTGTGAGTTGGTGAGTGCATGCACCATTGGAGATGATTAGAAGAAGAAGTATTAGAAGGTGGAGGAGGAGGAAAAAGGTTGGGAGGGGGGGGGGAAGAGAAAAATAAGGAGGATGCATGTTTTTCATCCGTCGAGCTTCTAAGACAGTGGTTCTCAACCTTTTTTGGCCATGAACCATATGTTCAGAATGTCACCCCCCACCCCCTTTCCGCGTATTTCCTCCCTATAAATCCCCCCTCCCCCACACAGTATACGTAAAAATGGAAGTTAAATTTAATAACACATACTAGAGCAAGTCTAGACGTCTACATAAAACGTGATTTGCGCTCCACTTACGTTACAAAACGAAGTTCAGAAGAGCGAGAAGTGCAGAACTGTAAAGTATGAAGGGAAAAACAATATCAAGTAATCGGTCCTTGTATTAACACTTTCTAGAATACATGTAATCTTAATTCCCCCCCCCCCTCCCCGGAAATCCTAAAATTCCCCCCTGGGAGGGAATTCCCCACCGATTGAGAGCCACTGTTCTAAGATATATTTTGTGTTTTAACGTACACACGTGTTGATGTGGAAGATAAGGGAAAACCGCTGCTTTATCTTCCCAGGAATTAATGGAATACTACAGGTCAACGTCGAACGACGTTAATGGCTGCCTTAGGGTCTATCAAGAGCCGCAGGTAAAGCCAGACCGTCATCACACCGCCGACGGCAAAACTTAAACCAGCAAATTTAAATTACAAACGTGGAATGTCTGGACGCTAGCTGAGATAGAACAGTTAGGTAGTAAAATGAAGCTTTACCTCTCCATAGCACAAAGCCTGGGCTTAATTTAGAGACCATGTGTTGCCCTTGCAGTATAATCCGTCTCTCGGCCTGCCTTATTTACTCCAGAGGAAATGTAATTCCAATACATCTGAAACAAGACAAGCCACAGAAACTGCCGGATCAGCATAGCAATGTTCTAATTGTCCGCCTGTCGGAGCTTCGATCCTATACCAGTTGCCGGCCAAGGGTTAAAGCCTGGGGTGTCCTGCCATGACGCATTGTGCTGTATCGGGTTTGATGTCCGCCGTTCAACATTCGGTGTCAACAGAAAGCAGGTAGTACCGTCTCCTGTCATACGGTAGCTCAGTCATGTCTGACTAAGACCTGACATAATGTAATGCAAAAAAAAGAAAAGTATGAACTTTAATATCCTAGTTATGAGTGAGGCGTGGTAGAGGGGATCTGGTAAAGTAATAAACACACAATAAATTTATTCAGGATGTGACAAAGGCAAAACTGGAGTATGGCTACTGTTGGACAAGGAAACTTCTGTAGGGCTACTGTTGAACAAGGAAATAGAAGTAGGGCTACTGTTAGAGGAGAAAACTTGAGAAAGGTTACTGTTAAACGAGGAAACTGGAGTAAGGTCACTGTTAACGAGAAAACTGTAGTAGGACTGCTATTTTAATAGGACACAGGAGTAGAACTACTGTTTGAAGAGAAAACAGGAGTAGGAATACTGTTTAAAGAGAAAACAGGAGTAGGAATACTGTTTGAAGAGGAAACAGAAGCAAGACTACTGAAAGATGAGGACACTGGAGTAAGGTTACTGTTAGACGAGGAAATCGGAGTAGGACTACGGACGACGAGGAAATAGGAGTAGGACTACTTTTTGAAGAGGAAGCAGATGTAATTACTGTAAGAGGAGAAAACATGAGTAGAAGTTTTTGGAGAGGAAACGGGAATAGAAATTGAAATAGAATTGAAGTGGAATCAGGAGTAGGAATGCTGTAAGACCAGGAAACAAAAATAGGGCTACTATTTGAAGAGGGAACAACTAAACCAGTTAGCCATCAGTGTATTTCGGAGCCATTGACCAAATTTAAAGGCAGACCAATTCTTAGAAATATTAAACAAGTATCACGATTGCCGGAAGCGGGATTCAGTGGACTCTAATAATGAAACTTGATGATGATGATGATAACATGTATGTGTGCGTACGTGCATGTGAATGTGTGTGTGTGTGTGTGTGTGTGCATACGTGCGTGTTTGCGTGTGTTCGAGGGTGCTTGTGGTGTGTGTGTGAGTGTGTGTGTGAGTGTGTGTGTGTGTGTGTGTGTGTGTGTGTGTGTGTGTGTGTGTGTGTGTGTGTGTGTGTGTGTGAATATATTCTGAAAAAGTAAATAACACATGTACCATTTTTCGATGTAGTCACCACTGCGTTCAATGCAAGTCCTCCAGCGTCGAAAAAGTCCTTTGATTCCCGTAGAAAGCCAGGTACCGATCACGCCAGACTTAATGGATACCGAATCATAACCCTGCAAAACACCTTTGGCAAAGTCCTCGAAAAGATAATAGCCCGCATGCTCCAGCGACATTTGTAAAGTCGTAATCTGCTTCCCAAAGGGCTCGAGAGTTACCGGCCTGGGAAGGACACCTGGGCCAATGCTGCGAACTTTTGTATTTGATGTCTTTGAGGGCTTCCAGGATAAACAGGAGACAGTGGCGGTAGCTCTTGACCTGGAGGATGCGTGTAACAGGGTCAGGTATGATCGGTTTATTTACACTCTGTTGGGCATGCAGATCTGCCCTTGCCTTGTCAGATGGGTTGCGGCAGTCCTGTATGAGCGTAAGGTTGCACTGCGCATGGGTTCCTGGACTTATATTCCCTGTACGATTACACCTGGGTTGTCACAGGGATCTGTCTTGTCCCAGAGCTCTTTAATGTCTACACCAGCAAAGTTACAGCTATTGAGACACCAGGTATGGGTAGAATCTTGACATTTTCAGATGATGTGCTGGTGTTCAGACAGGGCAGAGATAGAGAAAGATGGCTGCAGATTTACAGGTGGCAGTAAACAGGGGCCAGTCTCCCTAACCTAGGGATTCGCGTCTTTCTCCGTAATCCCATGTACTCTTGTGAGTGACGTGATGTGTGCGAGAATTGGTAGCGGTAAATTACGGGGTATGTGAGCCGATCGCCCAGAAAGCAATGACAAACAACTGAGCGTAATCTTGCCTAGTACATCAACAGCAGCTGAAAAATGCTGGTATTGAATGCAACGTCCTGTAAGGGATATGAAAAAAAAAGTAAACAGGGTGACAGAGTGGTGCAGGGACGCAGGGGACGTTATAAACCCAGACAAGGCATCGGTTGTGTGGTACTCCCTGGACAGCCGGACTGTGAAGACAGATGTCCCATGTATTATATTGAAAGGGTGTCCTCTTAGAGAGAGTAAATTGAAGTATTTGGGTATCACCTTCGACAGGTGTTTGTCTTTTGTTGAGGCTTTGGTGATGAAGGCAGGTAGGGGACTTAATGCTTCGAGGGCGACAGCAGCAGTCAGGGTAGAGCAGAGGATCTATTATAGGCTTTTTCAGCAGTTAATCTTATATATAAAAAAGGATGTGTGTGGGTGGGTGTGTGTGTATGTCCTTTATGCGTTCGCGAACGGTCCATCCGATTGAGATGAAATTTTCTACACGTCTTCCTCTCATTCCCGCGCTGCCAACTGTGATATTTTTTAGTGTGAAATCGGCTGCTTACTTAATATTATTTAATTTTCATTTTTCATTGTAATTTCTATATAGCAAGGGGACTTAACTCTGTAAAAGTTATTTCAAGGGGCATAACTTTTAATAACTTTTCTGTATACCTTATAGTCATATTGTTGCATGGTTTTCAAAGATTTATAAACTCTTTGTCTATAGTTATTTACCGGCATATGAGTTATAATAAATAATGATACAATCTTTAGGGCATTTCCAAAGTTTTCATAAAAATAATGCATAATGCATAACATTGTAACTCATCTTTTTATGCTTAAGAAGTTATCTACAGTCATGCAGGTGATTAGAAACAGTTTTCATTAAAAATAATGGATGGTGTGTGGAAGGACATTCTTTTAAGTTACTTTTTGTTGTTGTATGAATTTAATGAGACGCTCCCCGCCAGGAGCTGGGCGAAGCCACGCCGGGTCAGATAGATAGACAGACCCACCTTTTCGCTGCAGTTATCTACAGGCATATGCGTTATAATCCTCCTCCTCCTCCTCTCCCCTCCTCCTCCTCCTACCCTCTTCCTCTTCCCCTCCCAATCCTCCCTCTCCCTCCTCCATCCTCCTCCTCCTTCTTTCTCCTCCTCCTCCCTCCTCCTCCCTCTTCCTCCTCCTTCCTCTCCTCCTTCCTCCTCCTCCTCCCTCCTCCTCCCTCTTCTCCTCCTACCTCCTCACCCTTCTCCCTCCTCCTAATCACTCCTCTTCCTTTCTCCTCCCTCCTCCTCCTTCTCCTCCCTCTTCCTACCTCCTCCTCCTCCCCTCTCCTCCCTCCTCCTTATCCCTCCTCCTCCCTTCTCCTCCTCCCTCCTCATCCTCTCTCCTCCTCCCTCCTCCTCCCTCTACCTCCTCCCTCCTCCTCCCTCCTCCTCTTCCCTCCACATCCCTCCTCCTCATCCTTCTTCCTCCTCCTCCCTCCTCATCCTCCCTCCTCCACCTCCCCCTCCTTCTCCTCCCTCCTCCTTCTCCCTCCTCCTCCTCCCTGTTCCTCCTCCCTCCTTCTCCCTCCGCCTCCTCCCTCCTCCACCTCTCTCCTCCTCCTCTCTCCTCCTCCTCCCCCTCCTCCCTCTCCCTCCTCCTCCCTCTCCTCCTCCTCCCCCTCCTTCTCCTCCCTCTTCCTCCTCCCCCTCCTCCCTCTTCCTCCTCCTCCCTACTCCTCCTCCCTCCTCCTCCTCCTCCTCCTCTCTCCTCCTCCTCCCTCCTCCTCCATCTCCCTCCTCCTCCCTCTCCTCCTCCCTCCTCCTCCTCCTCCCTCCTCCTCCTCCCTCCTCCTCCCTCTCCTCCTCCTGCGTTCTTCTCCTCCCTCCTCCTTCTCCTCCTTCTCCTTCCTCCTCCCTCTTCCTCCTCCCTCCTCCTCCTCCTCTCCCCTCCTCCTCCTACTCCCCTCCTCCTCCTCCCTCTCCTCCCTCCTCCTCCTTCCTCCTCCTTCCTCCTCCCTCCTCCTACCTCCTCCTCCTCCCTCCTCCTCTCTCCTCCTCTCTCCTCCTCCTAATCCCTCCTCCTCCCTCCTATTCCTCCCTACTCCTCCTCCTCCCTCCTTCTCCCTCCTTTTCCCTCCTCCTCCTCTCTCCGCCTATCTCTTCCTCCCTCCTCCTCCTCCCTCCTCCTCCACCTCCACCTCCCTCTTCCTCCTCCCAGCTCCTACTCCTCCTTTTTCTTCTTCTGCTGCTGCTGCTGCCGCCGCTCCATTTACCCAAGTTAATTGTTGGGGAAGATGTAAAGATCTTTCAAGTGCTCTTTCTAATGCTTTTTGTAAGTTGGTCTTCGTTTATCTAAGGTTGTTCTAACTGCAACCAATAAATGATTAGACAGACAGACAGACAGACAGACAGACAGACAGACAGACAGACAGACAGAGAGGGAGGGACAGACAGACAGACAGACAGACAGACAGACAGACAGACAGTCGGGAACGGGAACTTATATGACTACTTATATGAATTAAATGAGATGCTCCCCATCAGGTACTGGGCGAAGCCGGGCCGGATCAGACAGACAGACAGACAGACAGACAGACAGATAGACAGACAGACAGATAGTCGGTAACGGGAACGAGAACTTATATGACTACTTATATGAATTAAATGAGATGCTCCCCACCAGGGACTGGGCGAAGCCGGGCCGGGTCAGCTAGTAATTTATATAATTGAGTATGGTTTGGGGCTCCTGACAGTATCAAAGAGCCAGTTTGAGAGGTTGGAGCGCATAAAAAATGCCGCCATGCGGTCAATCCTGGGGTGCACAAAGGACACACAAATTATATGCATGAGGCATATCCTGGCGCTACCAACAATGACGGATAGGCATAGGGTCCTTCAGGCCAAAATATACCTGAGAGTTGCTGCAGACAGGGATCACCCGCTGCATGTAGCAATGGATATGGTCAAGGGTCATAGACTAAGACGATGCAGGTCCTGGATGGCACAGACAGAAATATCTATACTTCAGTTTTGTGATCTAGAGACCATCAAACGTGGAAAAGTGTGGGTTGAAGTACTGGCAGACATGACGGACTAGCACAATAGTAATAGTAACACTGGGTTGTGAGTGCAGAGAATGGGCAGCGGGCCGCACAGAGGTTGAGGTGCAAGAACTGATCCAGTGTAATATCATATGATCTATACTGTTGAGTCAGTGGTGAGAAACAGACGGAGTGGTCGGGGTTTCATTGCGAAAAAAAGGAGAGTATGGCATATGAGGCTACGACATCCAGCATGAGAATGGATGTGGAAGGAGTCACATCGGCATTCTGTTGGTTAGAGGAGAACACTGCAACACACACTGTCTTCATCTCGGACTGAAGGAGTATGCATAGTATGGTGGAGAATGTAATGTTTCCTGTGGAGTGGCTCATCTAGCTTCAGAGGTCACAGACTGTAAGAATTGTATGGATTATTTTGCCATGACCATGAGGGAATGCGGATGAATGAGCAGGCTGATAGGCTGACAGGGAATGCACCTCTTGGTGGTCGATTACCTATAGACAAGGGCGAGGTGGTCGTGCGTCTGTGGGACCAGGTGGAGAAGGTGGGGGAACAGATTGAGAACCCGTATGTGGAAAGGATGAGATTGCGGGGAATTGGCAGGAGTTCTGGTAGAATCTCAAAACTGAGAGGGAAGGCCTAGATAACTTTTAATCAGATAGCGATGGGAACGATTAATAGTGTGACTCTTCGCTGGCTGTTAAACGAGGGAACGGAGCGCATATGGGAATGTCCTGAGTTCAATGATGTCGGTTCTTAGCTCAACTCAACTCAACTCAACTCCTGTAGAAATATCGACTCTGGGGTTACTACTCGGTGGGTCAGACCCGGTCGTGAACAGTCTGTCACAGAAGACACGCCGTTTTGAAACTTCCTGCTCCATCATATTGTAATTTCTACCACACTTTACACGTTTTCATTTGACCCCATGTAGATACTCTCTTGTCTGGAACCCACAAGGCCAGCGACATAACGGCAGATCTAAATCACAAAGAGAAGGGAATTACAAAGATGAATAATACCAGCGGAAGTCAATAAGTAAGTCACAAATGGCTGTAGAAAAATAACTAAATATGATAATAAATTGAAACTAGTTTATTTGTATACATACATTGTCCCTTTATTTCTCAACATAATTTCCACCAACATTGATGCACTTATCCCATCGTTTTATCAGTCCTCCCAAACCGGCTGCATAGAACTGCGTGCGCTGTGTTCTAAACCACGTTTTCACTTCACATTCAACTTCGGCGTCATTCGCGGAATGTCTCCCGCCAAGGTGGGTTTTCAACGGACCAAAAAGGTGGAAATCGCTTGGGGCTAAGGTAGATGTTCCCGAACTTCCCACCTTAGTTGGTTAATTTTCTCCTGAGTTAATCGAACCGTATGTGGTCTGGCATTATCATGAAGAAGCAACACGCCTCTTGTCAGCATTCCAGGACGTTTACTTCGAATTTTATCAGAAGCATCGATATAACTTCACAGTACGATTTATACTACACATTGTCACCTTCTTTCTTGAAATTGGTTAAAATCACTCCCTTGACAATCCCAGAATACTGTCAGTATAACTTTCCCTGCTGATGGCGTAACCTTGAATTATTGGACACAAGGCGAAGAAGGGTGTTTCCATTGCACTGAAGCACACTTTGATTTGGGCTGGTAGTCAGCATAAACAGGAAGCATTTCCTTATGAATGTCCTTTTGGTAATCCTTTTGCCCACAAAAAAAGAAAAAAAAGAAAAAAAAAGAACGCACAACAGCACGTTGCTCTTTGGTTGTACACTCCGTAAGTACAGTCGCCATTTTGTTTATGCGCTGCGCATGAGCATGAGACACCTAGCACCACATGACGAACGGGAATGTAAGTTCGATGTTGCTGTCATCTAATGACACCTGTAGAAAACACCAATTACATTTACCTGCCATCCCACAGATCTGTGTGACTTACTTATTGACTGGCTCTCGGTATTAGATGTATGTGGAGGGAGCTGTGGGAGAGAGCAACATATAACATGGCCAGGCGTCGGGTGGTTGAGGGTTTAAGCAGGAAGGGAAAAATAAGAAGCAAGACAACAGCATCGTTCTAGAGGAGCCATTGTAGGATGGAGGATATACGCTGGCTTGGGAGGGTGCGGGGGGGGGGGGGGGGAGAGAAGGAGGGGAGGGGGCTATTGGTCATGTGTTGGAATCCGTATTGGGGCGGGGTTTTATCATTGACCTGGGATCCCGGGTCGACTCAGCCTAAACTGGGTACCAGGAACTGTTTTGGGAAGACAAGGTGGCCGGAGAGGTATAGATGCCTCCCTCAGCGTGTGCCGATTAGCCTATGAAAAACAGATAATCTCATCTCATCTCATCATGTTCCTCTTGTACCTTGCGGTGTCGAGGTGCAAACAGATAAGTTGGTTGCATATCCTGTACAGGACGTCGCAGTCAACACCAGCATATTTTTGCTGTTGTGATCTCTTGGCAAGTTTACGTTCAGTAGTTTTCCATCGCTTTATGAACGACCGGCACCCATACCATTGTGTACCAAGCCAACGCAAGACGGTTTGCTGCCAAATCGTCTGCAGCTGTGTTTCGAACACGGGTAAGCGGAATTACGCACTGCGCCTGTAACGCCATCTCTACAGATCCGGCTATAACAAACAGTAGTTGAGAAGATATACATAGATTTTGTTTTGAAATAGAAACGCCGACTTCTTAAACCAAACGCCAAGAAATCAGAATAAAGTTGGAGATTTCAACCAAAGTTTATGCAAAGGAAGAATAGAAGACGTAGTTTGCGACTAGGCTTAAGGAATAAGACATGTATGAGGGAACGGACTGGTAGAACGGGCAAACAATCATGGTATGAAAACTGGAATCACCTAGTTGTAAGGAACATTAAAAAACGATATGTACACATGACGCAGACCCGATAAGACAACTGTACACCAGTTTGAATACATCATCATCATCGTTACCATTCAGTGTCTTGCCGGCTGGCGTCGGCGATCATGCTTCTCTACAAATTGCGGTCTGCGATGGCATTCGTGTTTTGGCTCCCTTCCATGCTATGACACAAGACTACAGAATTTTCTCACGCTGTCTTCCAAAAATCTTTCCGGTTGTGACATGTTCCAGTTTTTGTCGTATCATAGTGTGGCCAAAATGATGGCTGCTTCTTTGTGATGTTTGTGATAATTTGTCTTTGTGACTCAGCTTCCGTCAAAATGTCAAGATTGCTCATTTTGTCTTCTACGGATTTGTTCGGCTGTTTACTAATTGTCCAGAATTCGCAACCGTGCGTTTAAATTGTCTCTATGTATCATGTAAGAACACGTTTTATAACTTTTAAGGAAAATGACTTATTGCACGAAATATTCTTCATTTGACAGAATGCAGTTTTTGCTTGTTCTATTTAGTTCTTTATCTCTGGAATGCATCTTCCATGTGATGTTATCCATGTGCCTAGATATCTGAATTTTTGCACTTGCCCCAAAATAACGTCATTTACTTTAATTGAATATTTAGGCACAATCTGCTTCTTTGATATCACCTGACTTCTGTCTTTCTATTATTCAAGCTAAGGCCCATTATTTTCACTGTCTGCAACCACTGTATATATCATTTCCTGTAGTTCATTCTGACTTGTTGCTATCAAGACGGTGTCATCAACACAACGTAAGTTATTTATATTATGTCCACAAACCATGATACCCGACACACGTTCTATAGATCTCATTATATATTCACTTTACAATGAGAACAAATCAGGAGACAATACACAACCTTGTCTGAAGCTCTTTTTATACACTGAAATGTTCCTACAAGATTGTTGATTCTTACGGCTGCTGTTGCTGCCAATATATGATCTTTATTATTCGCAGATCTTTGCCGTCAATGGTCAGTTGCTTTAGTAATTTTATTATTTCTTCATGTTTCGCATTGTCATATGCTTTTGTATAGTCTGTGAAACATAATTACAGATCTATTTTTACTTCTATAGCTCTTTCTAATAATGTCCAGGAATATAAACAACGTTGTTTGCGCCCTTTCCCTCTACAAATTCACATCGTTCATCACTAATTTCTGGTTTAATCTTGTTTCTCATTCTTTGGTGTGCTTTTTCCCTCAACAAATCCACACTGTTCATCACCAATTTCTGGGTTAATCTTGTTCCTTATTCTTTTCATAATTATTATCAGTAACAGCTTTGTCATGTGGCTCTTAAGACATATTGAGCAATGCTCTTCGCATTCTAAAGAGTTTGGTTTCATTGGCAGAACTATAAAGATGGATATTAATAGTTCAATAGGAATGTACCCAATAGTGTAGATGTCATTAACATAAAGGCAACCTGGCCGAAACCTGGCAAAGACCACACAAAAATCCATGGATATCGAGTTATAATCATGCAGAATACAATAGGCAAGCTGCTGGAGAAGTTAATTGCCAGCAAAATATCAAGCCAGCTAGAGAGGTAAGGTGTTTTCCCACCTACCCTGGGAGGGTACCGTCCAAAAAGAGAAACCTGGACCAATGCAGCAGTTTTTGCCCATGACGTCTATGAAGGTTTCCACTCAGGCATTGAAACCTTTGCTGCAGCGATTGATCTTGAGGACGCGTACATCAGAGTACCATTGGATTTCTTAATGCTCCAGCTCCAAGATAAGTCCTTTCCTCCTTAGCTGGATCGCCGCAGCCCTCTTCCAACGGAAAGTAGTTTTCAGATGTGGCAGTTGGACTTCGAGACCAACAACAATATATCCTGGCCTACCAAAGGGATCACCATTTTCTCCTGTGCTGTTCAACGCCTACACAGTGAGAATCACCAGTGAGCAGATCACTGGACCGGGGAGGACACTGTCATATTCCGACGATGTTTTAGTGTATCGTCAGGGTAAGGATAGAGATCAGGTTGCTGTGGAACTACAAACCGAACTCAATCGCATAAGTAATTGGTGTGTTGAAGCTGCGGCAATGGTCAACCCAACAAAGGCAACAGTGACATGGTTCTCATTGAATAACCATATTGTCAACACTCCAACACCAACGGTAAATCTGTGTTCAGAGACTGTGGAAAGAACGCAGGCAATGAATTACCTGGGGATACGTTTTGATCGAAGCCTTGCTTATAATGAACACATAGACCAGGTGATAACAAAGGCCAAGCGGGGTTTGGCTGCGATGCGGGTGATGGCGGCAGCAAACTGTGAGCAGCGCCACCTATGTATTCTATATGAGGGGCTGGTCATGTCTGTTTTTGAGTATGCAATGGCAATCCTGACTCTCAGCCGTAAGCAGATATAAAGGATGGAAAGGATACAGAACGAAGCTATACGCATTATTCTTGGATGTACAAGAGATACAGCATTCAGGGCGATGCGCTACCTTCTTGAGTTTCCAACCATTGAAGACAGAATACAAATGTGCAATGCACGTGCCTTCCTCAGAGTTAACGCAAACACACAACATCCACTGCATAGTGAAATTATGAAGGTGAAGAGCAGCAGGTTAAAAAGAGGACGGTCGTGGATGGGTCAAGCCGAAGACATTCTTCAACAGGTGTGTTCACTGGAGGACTTAGAACCTGGCGAGGAGTGGGTACAAGTGCCAACAGATTTCTGTAAGTCTTTTTCAGTTTGCATCCAACTAGACAGAAAATGCAGACAAGAAAATCCGGCTGCTGTGAAGGCGGAAGTACAAGCGTTGATTTTCGAGAATTCGTTAAACCGTGATGCTGTCATCTTCAAAGATGGGTCGGTCGTCCGACATGTGAGAAGCTCATGGGCCTTTACAGCTCAGGCCGGAGGGAGAATTGTGAAGGAGGACTCGGGTGCTTTTGTTGAGACCACAAGTTTCCTGACTATGGAAGGCATGTCAGTAAGTACAGCAATAACATGGCTCGAGACACAGACATTCACCAGGGCATGTTTCCTTAGTGACTCAATGAGCATGCTCAAGTGGATAGAGATGGGGTGGATCCGAAGATGGTGGTTGCTGTCTGTGGAGCGTTTTCGGCTGGCAAAGATTAGTTTCAGCTTCGTGCCAGGGCATGCGGGAGTACAAGGAAATGAGCTGGCTGACAAGCTCGCAGGTAAGGCTACTGTGGAGGGCGGACGCGCCATGGACCAGGCTGACATTCTGAATGCGCTACGAGAAGTAAGACTTTTGCGAGAACCAAGTGATGACTGTGAATCTACAACCGTGGCTAGACTACGAGAACAGCAAATTAAAAGAGGGGTGGAAAAACAAGAACACTACGCAGGAAGCCAAAGAAGATTGATAAACCAGCACAGAACTGGTGTCGTTAGCCGCTACACGCTGCGGGATTTGCTGAGGTGGGTATCCGAGCACTTATGGACTGAATGGTTCGATGTGCAATGAGGATGATCTGTCGACTAACTAACCAACTAACTGATTACTGAAATATGTTTCAGTCTAGTAGTTGGGTGCCTCAAACCTGGGCTATGCAGACAGAGAGAATTTATAGCCACTATGCTATCACTGCGAGGTTAACACATGTGACACTGGAACGGTATTGGTGACTATGTGTGTTTATTTCTGCCAATATATAATTCATCTAGTCACCTCATATGTTAGAAATGTGCAGATGTATCTGAAGAAATCCAGCGATAATGCAGTATATCATGCAATAAATTGTGCAACGTATTGTATTGTATATAAACAGCGCATAAATGCCTTTGAATATAATAAATGTTATAGACGGGTTCTGAGAATATCTTGGGTAAAGAAAAGAACAAATGCATCCATATTTCAAGAGCTTAATATTGAAGAAGGTTGGCTACTAAAGACTATAAAACGAAGAAGATTGAAATATTTGGGTTACTTGAAACGTCATGAAAGTTTGGAGAGAACAATAATGGAGGGGTATATGCCTGGGAAGAGAGGAAGAGGAAGGCCAAACAGAAGATGGGTGCAGGATGTGGCGGATGATCTCCAGATGGGTGTATCGGACGCGGGACATCTTGCTTGTGATCGAGAAGTTTTCCGGAAGGTTGTTATGGTGGAGAGGTTCTGCAAAGGACATGCTACTGAATGAATGAATGAATGAATGAATGCATTGTATTGTATTGTTTGTGGTATCTGTGTTTAAATAACTGTAAGATTCAAAAGAGGAAAACAAAATTGAGGTTAAGAGCACTGGACTAGGCAAAGAGATTCTAAGAACAGATACAGAAATACACAACAGACACAATGATTTAGTGAAACAAAGACGAAGTAATAACCGAAATACAAAGTATTCATGAACAATGGAAATGCTGAAGAAATTCCCTCAAACAAGCGAAAAGATATCTAATAGAAGCCAAAGCGAGAAGAAGAAATTGATGACCGTAGAAATCTTAAAGTTTTGATGGACCAAAGAAGACAAAATGAAAATGACAAAGATGAATATTATAAGATAAATAAAGAATAAGAGATAAATACCTAAAGGCAATAAAATATTGGTCAGTGAAGCAATGCAACAAAACTGAATTGCATTTTACTAAGCGAATTATATGATTGAAAAAGCAGAATTATCAGAAGACTGTAACACAGAAGATCTATGTATGCTAAACGGAAAAGTCTCTCGTGCAATCTTCTTCTCTTCCACCATTTGCCTCAGTGAAATGAGGAAGATGTAAAGATCTTTTATGAGGTCTTTCTAATGCTCTTTTAAGTTGGTATTAATTTCTGTAAGGTTGTTCGTGATACCATCACTCCATCTTTTACATGGTGTTTTGCTCTGTATCCGCTATATTTCTTCAATGTGGCTCTTTGTGGCAGATGGTACTACGGTATTCTTGCGAGATGGCCAAACCATTTAATCTGTTCTTCTTCAATGAAGTACATGGCTGCTTTCAGATCTAGTCGTCTCCACATTTCGTCATATCTAATTCTATCTCTCACGGTTACCCCCGCAGTTCTTCTAAAGCATCTCATCTCTGTTGTTATGATTATGTAATCATTAGTTGCATTAGGTGTCCATGCTTGACACTGGTAGCATCAGCGAGGCACAATCGCTATTTGGAGACAATAAGGTCGAATCCTGGAGTGCCTACAGCATTTAAAGAAAATAGTGTTTGCCGTGTTTCTCTATCCCTATTTCGGTTCTTTACTTCTATGAGTGCTAATCGATATCTATGAATGTATGCCTCTGCTGTATCAATTGGTAGTTTTCGGGTGCGATCTCTTTTCAGTTGTCAACACGCACGTAAACTGCATTTTATAAAATAGAGAACATCGTGCGCAATAAATCCTCGTCACTGGACGTTGACAAAGAAATGCGTGCATGTCACATAGAACCAGGCCTAACATTTGGCTGTGAACCCTGGGCAAGAAGTAAACAAGCAAATAGACCCCTTGAGGTCTCAGTGGTGTGGTTTTTACAGAGGAATGCTGAAAATTCATTATATAACCAAAATGAGTAACGTAAATGGTATCAAAGAGACAAAAACAACTTATCCTCCCAAACACAGAAAGAGTTTTTGCCAGATTATGAGAAGGAAAACAATTGTGACATGTGACAACTGGAAAAGATTTATGGAAAAAGAGATAGCGAAAGACAACGAGAGAATATTCATGAGAGGCCTTTGTCAAGGCACGGACAGGTGTCAGCCTAGGAACTGATGGTGTTGGGGATTGCAAGATGCGGAGAAGCATGATCTCCCACTCCAATCCTCAAGCACTTGATGATGTAGATACGTACATGCAGCCCCTCACTGGAGGCAGTGTTTCATGGTGATCCAAGTACATGACCAACCCGTCTGACTTGTGTTTTCATTTCGTTCAACACCCGATAGGCATTGGCTTGGGGTCTGCTTGGGGCGTGAAATACCTCAACCCTGGTGAAGCCCAGCTGAGCTGTACACTATGTGTTGAATCCTGATCTGGAAATTTCAATGTGCCTTTCTGAAGATGTGAGCTTTCTGTAGTGGCCTTCACACTCAGCTGTCTTCTGCACTTGGAGAAGGGAAGAAAGCGAAGCTGCCTCGTGGGTAGTGTTAGCATGCGCAGGAACATGAGCGAGCGGGATTTCATTACTTCTTGTGGAACTACTTCTTATAGTCCATGACGTATGGTGTTGGTGATCATGTCTGTCCACATCCTTCTGTCTCGTGTACTGCCAATCTTCTTATAGTCCATGCCGTGTGGCGTTGGTGATCATGTCTGTCCACAGCCTTCTGTCTCGTGTACTGCCAATCTTCTTATAGTCCATGCCGTGTGGTGTTTGTGATCATGTTTGTCCACAGCATTCTGTCTCGTTTATCGCATATTTTCCTATAGTCCATGATCTCAGCATCTTCCATATTTCCCATGCGTTTATAACGCACACCTTTTATATTATTGTTGTTGTTCTCGGTTACCTCAAGTGATGTAAGGATGAAATAATGAATGAAAGAGAGTGATAGAAGGGCAGAATGTTAAACGGGCCTGCGTGTCCAATTCTTAACCCTTTAAAAATAAAGTTGGTTCATTCGTTCGTACCTTCGTTCAATGATCACCGCCTAATTTGGTATTCAGCCATTTATCCAGCATACACGCGACTAACCTCTGTATCTAGTTCCACCATCAATACCTAGTTCCACTGCACCATCAATATCTAGTTCCACTCCACCATCAATATCTAGTTCCACTTCACCATCAATATCTAGTTCCACTCCAACATCAATATCTAGTTCCACTCCACCATCAATATCTAGTTCCACTCCACCATCAATATCTAGTTCCACTTCACCATCAATATCTAGTTCCACTCCACCATCAATATCTAGTTCCACTCCACCATCAATATCTAGTTCCACTCCACCATCAATAGTTAGTTCCACTCCATCATCAATATCTAGTTCCACGCCACCATCAATATCCAGTTCCACTCCACCATCAATATCTAGTTCCACTCTACCATCAATATCTAGTTCCACTCCACCATCAATATCTAGTTCCACTCCACCATCAATAGTTAGTTCCACGCCACCATCAATATCTAGTTCCACTCCACCATCAATATCTAGTTCCACTCCACCATCAATAGTTAGTTCCACGCCACCATCAATATCTAGTTCCACGCCACCATCAATATCTAGTTCCACTCCACCATCAATATCTAGTTCCACGTCACCATCAATATCTAATTCCACTCCACCATCAATATCTAGTTCCACTCCACCATCAATAGTTAGTTCCACTCCACCATCAATATCTAGTTCCACTCCACCATCAATATCTAGTTCCACTCCACCATCAATAGTTAGTTCCACTCCACCATCAATATCTAGTTCCACTCCACCATCAATATCTAGTTCCACTCCACCATCAATAGTTAGTTCCACTCCACCATCAATATCTAGTTCCACTCCACCATCAATAGTTAGTTCCACGCCACCATCAATATCTAGTTCCACTCCACCATCAATATCTAGTTCCACTCCACCATCAATAGTTAGTTCCACGCCACCATCAATATCTAGTTCCACGCCACCATCAATATCTAGTTCCACTCCACCATCAATATCTAGTTCCACTGCACCATCAATAGTTAGTTCCACGCCACCATCACTATCTAGTTTCACGCCACCATCAATATCTAGTTCCACGCCACCATCAATATCTAGTTCCACTCCACCATCAATGGTTAGTTCCACTCCACCATCAATATCTAGTTCCACCCCACCATCAATAGTTAGTTCCACTCCACCATCAATATCTAGTTCCACTCCACCATCAATATCTAGTTCCACTCCACCATCAATATCTAGTTCCACGCCACCATCAATATCTAGTTCCACTCCACCATCAATATCTAGTTCCACTCCACCATCAATAGTTAGTTCCACGCCACCATCAATATCTAGTTCCACGCCACCATCAATATCTAGTTCCACTCCACCATCAATATCTAGTTCCACTCCACCATCAATAGTTAGTTCCACGCCACCATCAATATCTAGTTTCACGCCACCATCAATATCTAGTTCCACGCCACCATCAATATCTAGTTCCACTCCACCATCAATATCTAGTTCCACTCCACCATCAATGGTTAGTTCCACTCCACCATCAATATCTAGTTCCACCCCACCATCAATAGTTAGTTCCACTCCACCATCAATATCTAGTTCCACTCCACCATCAATATCTAGTTCCACTCCACCATCACTAGTTAGTTCCACCACCATCAAGTAGTCCGCCCCATAATCTAGTTCCACTCCACCATCAATATCTAGTTCCACTCCACCATCAATAGTTAGTTCTACTCCAACATCACTATCTAGTTGCACGCCATCATCAATATCCAGTTCCACTCCACCCTCAATATCTAGTTACACTCCACCATCAATATCTAGTTCCACGCCACCACACCATCAATATCTAGTTCCACTCCACCATCAATATCTAGTTCCACCCCACCATCAATAGTTAGTTCCACTCCACCATCAATATCCAGTTCCACTCCACATCAATATCTAGTTCCACTCCACCATCAATATCTAGTTCCACGCCACCATCAATATCTAGTTCCACTCCACCATTAATATCTAGTTCCACTCCACCATCAATAGTTAGTTCCACTCCACCATCAATATCTAGTTCCACTCCACCATCAATATCTAGTTCCACTCCACCATCAATATCCAGTTCCACTCCACCATCAATATCTAGTTCCACTCCACCATCAATAGTTAGTTCCACGCCACCATCAATATCTAGTTCCACTCCACCATCAATATCTAGTTCCACTCCACCATCAATAGTTAGTTCTACTCCACCATCAATATCTAGTTCCACGCCACCATCAATATCCAGTTCCACTCCACCATCAATATCTAGTTACACTCCACCATCAATATCTAGTTCCACGCCACCATCAATATCTAGTTCCACTCCACCATCAATATCTAGTTCCACTCCACCATCAATAGTTAGTTCCACTCCACCATCAATATCTAGTTCCACTCCACCATCAATATCTAGTTCCACTCCACCATCAATATCTAGTTCCACTCCACCATCAATAGTTAGTTCCACTCCACCATCAATATCTAGTTTCACTCCACCTACAATATCCAGTTCCACTCCACCATCAATATCTAGTTTCACGCCACCATCAATAGTTATTTCCACTCCACCATCAATATCTAGTTCCACTCCACCATCAATATCCAGTTCCACTCCACCATCAATATCTAGTTCCACTCCACCATCAATAGTTAGTTCCACTCCACCATCAATATCTAGTTCCACGCCACCATCAATATCTAGTTCCACTCCACCATCAATATCTAGTTCCACGTGTGACGAAAAGACTGCAGATAGTCTGGTCTCTGTGTTATATCCCTTTGATGGGATTGCGATGGCTTAGTCTCCCTGGAATTGGTAACAATAAATAAGGGGTTTCCCGTCGAAAGTAGTGCGTGACGTCACTATTCTGGTTATTTCTAGAGAAATCTAGAATGTACCCCAGTAAGTGCGTACGTGGTCAAGATCACGCTAGACTCACAATTGCCTCATGGAACACGGGATTGTGGAACTATCCGTGACTCAGGACTTTTCCGTGGCTCATGGAATTCACTCGGCCCGTGAAGGCATTGTGAAGACGCACTTAGTTGGTCGTGATCAGTCGCCAGTCGGACCTCAGCGTAGACAGATCGCAGAAATGTGCTGCTGAAATTTGATGTCAGTGTTCGCGGCCAGAGCGGGACATCAGCAGTCAAGATTGTGATTTCTGAATCACAGGTCAGTTGAATACTTTGTCTATTGTTTAACTGTTGTCCTTATACCGCGCCTACATTCCCGAGAGAATTAATTGCCGACCGAGATCGTCTTCGCGAAGCGCATAAATTTACCGCCGGCCGTCTGCATTTTTAATTAGCGATTATCGATCGGCTAGGTAATGTGTTGACAGACGGGGCCAGCCATGCACAACAGCTGGGAGTGTGTATACACAATAGGCCGGAACGTGTGTTCTTTCTAGTACTGGTGTAAAACCTGTGTTTGTAGATTGATAGGATTGTTAACTGTTAGTTTACAAATGATTTGCATGGTTAGTGATATGTATGCTATTATCACTGCTTTGTGCAAGGAAGTTCCGGTACTTTACCAAGTGTGTAGCAGTTACTTGTTTGGTTTAGTAATTACACACGCAAGGCAGGATGTTTGTCATTCATTACATAGAAATGCTAGACGCTGTTAATAATGATAAGTTAGGGCTTGTTATTATTATAGATGTATAATTTGCTTCGTTAGATTAGGATTGTAACTTAGATGTTAGATCAGTGGTGGTGATTATTCTTGGAATCAAGGTGTGATTCATGGGAAAGATCGGCAGGTAAGTATTTGCGGTGTAATGGTACCAGTGTTATTCCACGTAGGAAGGATGGTGTTACATTTATTGGATAACAGTTGATAGGAAGTATTTATGAGACCTATTGTCACTGCTTGTTTACATGTCCGTCCGCTAGAGTGACCGTGCGTGTTCAATCTTGCGTATGTCTAGTCAACCGACTGGGAAGTAGGCCGGTCCGCCCGACCCGTTAGGTTGCAGGTCCGACCCAAAGCGATCGTGCGTATCCGATGGTTGAACATACCCGACCGAGAGTGATGCGGCGCTCTGTAATTCGAGGCCGTTGCGTCTAGGTAGATCCAAGATAGGAACCGAACCGGGTCTGTCTCTATTATTCTACTCTTCCAGAAACCTGACTCTGTTCATGGAGTACTTGAGGTACTGCCGTGAAGTTGGAGTGGTATGGTAGGGGAATGAACCCCCAAAAAATGAGGAGCTGGAGTTTTGGTAGAGGAGAGGCTGGAGGCCTTGCTACATTGGATGACGTGACCTAAGTCGTCACGGGACAAGATGCACGGGACCCACAGTAGCTGTGGGAAAGTGTATTGGTGGATGGCCACCAAAGCTGTGCTCGACCGGCACAGAGATGACCGACCTGAATGAAGGTCAGTTAATAAAAGGCAACTCAGGTTCTGGGACAGGGATCCCAGGACGGAGCGATGGCTGTGATATGAGTTTGTTATTTAAGTTTAACAATTCATGAGTTATCCTTAGTTAATACTATAGTAATGAATTATAAGGAGTATAATTTATTATGGTCATATAGTTATTAATGTGTGTAGTTGATCAATCCATGGGTGAAGGGATTGGTTAATTGGTGAGTATGTGTGGAAGGAGGATCTGTCCGGCTGGGCACCTCCTAGATAAAGTAATCACTACACTGAAAGGGAAGTAGGTGTATTTGTTGATTGATGATGGGAGATGAAACAGGAGTGGACTAGCACCAGGCGAAGGATGCTTTGACAGAGTCATACAGTCGACTCTGGTGCTAGGGGGCTATCTGTAGCCCAGACGAGTTACTTGACTATGCACGGGTGTACTATTGCTTTCTCTTACATCATCATGCCTATACATTATAGTTAAGAGTGGATCTATGATGTGATGATCTCATACATATATCTTTATTGTATTATGTATGACTGAGAGGCAGGTGTAATGGTGGAGATGCAGTTAGTTCTTGTTGTAGTTGAGTACTCACACCAACCCCTCCGTGTTTCAGGATTTGTTATTGCTATACCTAAGGAGATTCCGGAGTTTAACCATGAGCTCTAAGGGACCGGCTCATTCCAGTGCCGATCAAGATGATGGTTGAGGCATTACTGGGAGCGGTCATCGGAATCTGCCGAGATCAACGATTGAAAAGTCTGAGTACAGAATTAGTCGGTAGGTCTATGCTATGACCGCCGCAGAGAGTCCGAGAGTGTCAACAGATCCGGTAGGATCCAAGACTGAAACGTCTCTTGATTCTAGCCAGTGGAGCACTGGTGGAATTCGAACTCAGTGAGAACCTTGATGATTGCAAGGTAGTGAATTTCAAAGTTGATAGGAGTGATCTCTGTTACCAGTCACCATGGCCTGTTTGTTATGCTTCCGGCCCGGCTGGGTCGTCATGGGACACCTTGTATATTATCATGCTTAAGTGGTGTGTACCTACAATGGTTTACCTTAGTGAAGCCGAAACTTGGTCCAGTGACCGAAGACATTGATTTACTTATTGGTGTGAACACCGGAGTGACATGCTTGATAGGGTAGGGATCTACCCCATTCCGAGGTGTTGAACATTGACAGTGTAGGTTAGGATGTGATTGATACCCATCGACCAGGGTAGTTACTTGTGAATTTGTGAAGATCTATTATTCCAAGAGACATGGGAATAGGTGAAGTGTTGTATTCACCTGTTAGACTTTGCAAGTGACATTGTGTTTATGTGGAGCGAACGCTCATGTTATAGGTGACTTATCAGTGTGTATGTCACTTACGAGACAGAAGAGCAACCAGGCTCTTGAACATTAGGGTACGGTGCTACACGTACTTGTCTGCAGTTGGGAGACAGCTAGTATTCTAGGGTCGGCCCAGACTTCATCAGTAGAGTGTGACGGTGATATAGTACGACATCAAGGGAGGATCCTTGATCACCGGTGCAGTGTCGGTCAGGCAGTGGTACTACGCTTGATCAGCCCGAGATTTGGATCACTGTAGGAAGAGGGAACTTTGGAGAGGCATCAGACCTTGGAGTTCCTGTCCACTGGAGGTTCCTGGGTGAGTCGTAACCACGACAGGACGACCGCACGAACTATAGTCACAGTCTCTATGATGAAGAAGAATCATCTGTAGATCTGCTCTTGTACATAGTGTCTTATAGTCTGGCTTTCAGCCATCCTTCTCTGTGTTGCAGTTGACGTAGTTATGAATTAAATTTTGTTCTGTTAGCTATGACTTTGTGCAGTGGTATGACTGGTGTTTTGTCCGAGCCCCTTTGGGGTAGGAAACCCTAGGTAGGGGAGGGGAGGTTCAGCTGTCCCGGCTTGTGTGGGGCCTTGTAGATGTAAAGTGCTAGTGAGGTGGTTGGAGCAAAGGCGGGGGATAATGTCTATAGTAGCAAACCAGTCCAAGCCCCGGCGGTCTTGTTACACCACGCCACCATCAATATCTAGTTTCACTCCACCATCAATATCTAGTTCCACTCCACCATCAATATCTAGTTCCACTTCACCATCAATATCTAGTTCCACTCCACCATCAATATCTAGTTCCACTCCACCATCAATAGTTAGTTCCACTCCACCATCAATATCTAGTTCCACTCCACCATCAATATCTAGTTCCACTCCACCATCAATATCTAGTTCCACGCCACCATCAATATCCAGTTCCACTCCACCATCAATATCTAGTTCCACTCCACCATCAATAGTTAGTTCCACTCCACCATCAATAGTTAGTTCCACTCCACTATCAATATCTAGTTCCACTCCACCATCAATATCTAGTTCCACTCCACCATCAATAGTTAGTTCCACTCCACCATCAATATCTAGTTCCACGCCACCATCAATATCCAGTTCCACTCCACCATCAATATCTAGTTCCACTCCACCATCAATAGTTAGTTCCACTCCACCATCAATAGTTAGTTCCACTCCACCATCAATAGTTAGTTCCACTCTACTATCAATATCTAGTTCCACTCCACCATCAATATCTAGTTCCACTCCACCATCAATAGTTAGTTCCACTCCACCATCAATATCTAGTTCCACTCCACCATCAATATCTAGTTCTACTCCACCATCAATAGTTAGTTCCACTCCACCATTAATATCTAATTCCACTCCACCATCAATATCTAGTTCCACTCCACCATCAATATCTAGTTCCACGCCACCATCAATATCTAGTTTCACTCCACCATCAATATCTAGTTCCACTCCACCATCAATATCGTAGTTTCACTCCACCATCAATATCCAGTTTTCACCTCCACCATCAATATCTAGTTCCACTCCACCATCAATATCAAGTTCCACTCCACCATCAAATAGTTAGTTCCACTCCACATCAATAGTTATTGTTCCACTCCACCATCAATATCTAGTTCCACTCCACCATCAATAGTTAGTTCCACTCCACCATCAATATCTGTTTCCACTCCACCATCAATATCTAGTTTCCACTCCACCATCAATAGTTAGTTCCACTCCACCATCAATACTTAATTCCACTCCACCATCAATATCTAGTTTCCACTCCACCATCAATAGTCCAGTTCCACTCCACCATCAATATCTAGTTCACTTCACCATCAATATCTAGTTCCACTCCCACCATCAATAGTTAGTTCCACTCCACCATCAATAGTTAGGTTCCACTCCACCATCAATAGTTAGTTCCACTCCACTATCATATCTAGGTCCACTCCACCATCAATATCTAGGTCCACTCCACCATCAATAGTTAGTTCCACTCCACCATCAATATCTTAGTTCCACTCCCCCATCAATATCTAGTTCCACTCCACCTCAATAGTTAGTTCCACTCCACCATCAAATATCTTAGGTTCCACTCACCATCAATATCTAGTTCCACTCAACCATCAATATCTAGTTCCACTCACCCATCATATCTAGTTTCACTCCACCATCAATATCTAGTTCCACCTCCACCATCAATATCTAGTTTCCACTCACCATCATAGTTAGTTCCACTCACATCAATATATCTAGTTCCACTCCACCATCAATATCTAGTTCACTCCACCATCAATATCTAGTTCACTCCACCATCAATATCTAGTTCCACTCCACCATCAATAGTTAGTTCCACTCCACCATCAATATCTAATTCCACTCCACCATCAATATCTAGTTCCACTCCACCATCAATAGTTAGGTCCACTCCACCATCATTATCTAGTTCCACTCCACCATCAATATCTAGTTCCACTCCACCATCAATAGTTAGGTCCACTCCACCATCATTATCTAGTTCCACTCCACCATCAATATCTAGTTTCCACTCCACCATCAATATCTAATTCCACTCCACCATCAATATCTAATTCCACTCCACCATCAATATCTAGTTCCACTCCACCATCAATAGTTAGGTCCACTCCACCATCATTATCTAGTTCCACTCCACCATCAATATCTAATTCCACTCCACCATCAATATCTAATTCCACTCCACCATCAATATCTAATTCCACTCCACCATCAATATCTAGTTCCACTCCACCATCAATATCTAGTTTCACTCCACCATCAATATCCAGTTCCACTCCACCATCAATATCTAGTTCCACTCTATCTATAGTCGGCTCCGTGGCGAAGGTGTTACAGACTCAGGTCGCAATCTCACATACCGATTTCGAAACACAGCTTGGAGCGGCTTGGCAGCAAACCGATTTGAGTTGAGTTTTTCATAAAATGGTATGGATGCCCTGTCGTTCAGAAAGTCACGGAAAACTACTGAACGTACACTTGCCAAGAGATCTCAAACAGTAAAATAAATGTTGGGTTGACTGCGACGTCCTGTAAATGATATGCAACTAACCAGATGGCAACATCATGTATCAGTTGGTGTACTAACCCCAGCCCATGTGAAGATTACAAAAGGCTTTCAAGTATACTCTCTCGCTCTGTCTACCCTTGTCGCTTGTTCCACAAATCAGTCAAATTGTCACATGCTTTATTTTGTTTTATACTTCTGGTAATATTGCAAAAAAAAAAAAAAGTAGATGACTGCTTCTGTCTGATGTTGGTGATCATCATCATCAGGTGCCTTGGTGCTATGCGTCGGTGGTCATGTTTCTTCATCTCGCACTATCGCTGTCTATATATTTAAAAAAAAAAAAAATCCCATTTAGACACGTGACCAGGGCAAAATACATCACCATTCGGGGACCATGCAACATTACGAACATAAAAATCAGCCTGCTGTATTTGGTCAAACATTTAATTAACTCACTCCTAATGTGATGGCTGGGATTGCTTGTCTTGGGTGAGGCGTGTGATGGTAATGATGTTGCTATTCGCTGCTGCTTGTCCATGTTTGTGTCGGTCAGTCTGGAGGGCACTCGACCCTTTGCGATGGTCAGTTTAAGTAAGCTTAAGAAGTGGGATGTTGTTGTACCCAGCTCTCAACTCATGATTGCTGATGTAACGTTTATAGAATTCTAGCAGTGGGAGGTTGCTAGGTTCAGCTCATCATTGTTGATGTAACGTTTATAGTAACTCCAGCAGTGGGAGGTTGTTGTACCCGGCTTTCAGCTCATCATTGCTGATGTCAAGTTTATAGAACTCCAGCAGTGGGAGGTTGTTGTACCCAGCTTTCAGCTCATCATTGCTGATGTAAGGTTTATAGAACTCCAGCAGTGGGAGGTTGTTGTACCCGGCTTTCAGCTCATCATTGTTGATGTAACGTTTATAGAACTCCAGCAGTGGGAGGTTGTTGTACCCAGCTTTCAGCTCATCATTGCTGATGTAAAGTTTATAGAACTCCAGCAGTGGGAGGTTGTTGTACCCAGCTCTCAGCTCATCATTGCTGATGTAACGTTTATAGAATTCTAGCAGTGGGAGGTTGCTAGGTTCAGCTCATCATTGTTGATGTAACGTTTATAGAACTCCAGCAGTGGGAGGTTGTTGTACTCAGCTTTCAGGTCATCATTGCTGATGCAACATTTATAGAATTCAAGCTGTTGGAGGTTGCTGTACCCGGCTTTCAGCTCATCATTGTTGATGTAACGTTTATAGAACTCCAACAGTGGGAGGTTGTTGTACCCGGCTTTCAGCTCATCATTGCTGATGTAACGTTTATAGAACTCCAACAATGGGAGGTTGTTGTACTCAGCTTTCAGGTCATCATTGCTGATGCAACATTTATAGAACTCCAACAGTGGGAGGTTGTTTTACCCAGCTTTCAGCTCATCATTGCTGATGTAACGTTTATAGAACTCCAGCAGTGGGAGGTTGTTGTACCCAGCTTTCAGCTCATCATTGCTGATGCAACATTTATAGAATTCAAGCTGTTGGAGGTTGCTGTACCCGGCTTTCAGCTCATCGTCGCTTTGCAAGCTGAAGAATTTCGTGCTGCAGGTTATCAGCAAGATCAGCTGGTTCCACATTGAACGGTATAGCAAAGATGTTCAATTCCATTTGTTTAACTCTCACGTCTGTGAATCTTCATTTAAAAGTAGTTGCATTTCCTTTACAGGAGTCAGCAGTCAGTTCCAGCATTTTATTTTTGCTGTTTGTGATTAGTGGACAAGTTTGCGATCAGTAGTTTGCCATTGCTTTCTGAACGACCGGCACTCATACCATTGTAGGTGGGTGTGTGTGGGTGCGTAGTGGAGGATGTGTGCGTGAGTGAGTGTGTGTTGGTGGACGGGTAGGGAATGCGTGTGTGGGTGGGGAGAGGTGTGTGGTGTGTTGGTTGGGGAAATTGTGTGGGTGAGGTATGTGTGTGTAGGTGGGGGATTTTTGTGGTGTGTGAGTGGGGGTATGTGGGGTGGATGGATAAGGGTATCTGTGTGGGTGTGGGTGGGAATATTGTGTGGTATGTGGGTGGGGGATATGTGTGTGGTGTGTAAGTGGGGATGTGTGGTGGTATGTTGGTGTGGGATGTGTTGGTGAGGGATATGTGTGTGTGCGGTGCGTGGGTTGGCAATATTGCGTGGTAGGAGATGTATGTGATGTGCGGGTGGGGGATTGTGTGGTGGGGGATTGGGTTAAGGCATGTGTGGGTGGGTGGAAGATGTATGTGTGGGTGGTGGGGTGTGTGTGAGTGGATTGGGGATGTATGGGTGGTTAGGGAGATGTGTGTGTGTGTTTGTGTGGGTGGGGTTTGGTGGGACATGTCAGTTGGTGGGGATGTGTGTGTATGGTTTGGGGATGTGTGAGTGGATGTGCGATGTGTGGGTTGGTGGGGGATTGTGTTCGTGAGTGGGGAATATGTGGTCGATGGAGATGTGGCTGGGGGATGGGTGGTTTGAGGTGTGGGTGGGGAAAGGATGTGTGGGTTAGGATGTGTATGTGGGTGGGTAGGTGACAGATGGGCCTCATAAAATGTTAATTTGCCTTGTTTATGTTTACAACATTCATTTCACAATGTTTATTTTTCTTCCTATGTAAATGTATAATGCTGTGACTAATCGTCCCTGGAGGAAAGTGGACTCGACCAGCACACTTTTAATATCCTTCTACTATTGGAACTATTGAAAGTCTTTTGTCTACACTCCTCCCTTCTGTCTTCCATACACTATATCTCTCTCTCTATCTCTCTCACAAGCCTTCATAACATACCCTGACAAGAGTTTCCTCCAACAATTAATAACCTGTTTATTGTTGAAAACTATGTCAGTTGTATGTATTGAATGTGTATATGTAGTTGTTAGTGTCTGCTAATGTGAGTGCAAGATAGGACATTTAGACGTTAGTCTTCGTAGTTTCTCTAGCATATTCAAACGGCCAAAACATCGGACATCACACATAGAAGTGGAACGGTTTCACCCTGGATGCTCCTTTCCCGCTTGAGTCTGGACTTAATCCAATTATTGAAAACAATTGTCAATGTCTTATCATCAGAAACATAATCCAATAAAGGTAAGTCACTGAAGTTCAGATATGTCCTGTTTTGGAAGGTAGTATAGTCCACCACTGAATACACATCATCACTGTATATAAATGTCTATTTCTATGTTAAATGTTCTCGTGTTCTTCAATGTTTCTTTTAGGTGATTACCTAATTGCACTATATTCTAGCCTATTTGCTCTGCTTGAATAAAGGTCTTTCACTGAGGTTCACCAAAACATGTTTCTTGCCATTCGTTATGTCACCCACTCCTATTTACGGTTTAGGTTGAATTTGCTATAGTGACATATTTTCACTGCACCTTTGACGTGCCTGATTAAAGTGAAAGTTCTTTCCTTTATTATCAACACTGCTTTCTCTGTACAAGAGACGTACTGGTTTATCTTCTTTGATATGTCAGGCTGTGTAGTGGAACCTGGGTAATAAACATTAAATCAGATGATTTAAGTCTGCTTCATATTACTGTTTATGTGATTGTCTTTCTCCAGCCGTAATGAAAAGCTTCCGAAAGAATACTCTGACATAAACAGCAGAATTCACTAAAGTCTAAACTATTCACTAAATAGAAAGCAATAGTAAACCCTAAGCACAAACACATATTTCCCTATGCTAATATTACTCTAATATTAGTGTTACCTTATATATACAGAATTAATTTAAGTCCCCGAATCGAAATTTATCCGCACATAAGCACTGTATCCCATTATAAGGGAGGATATTTCTTTTCATTCACAGGACACATAAATCCAGCTTTCCGTCCAGTTTGGTAGCACACTAAATATAAAACCACTTTTCTACTATTTATAATGAGTGTCCAATCCTCCGTTGATTGTTTGATCTACAATCAAATTTGCCGTAAGTCTCCACCTCAAACGTCTGTGAATTCACATATTGTTAATTGCTCGTTTCTTTCCGTTGTTCCGCTGTTTCCCCGAATTCCCCTTACGCTAATACTTCAAAGCCTCCGACCCCGTTGATCGCTTTCTTCGTTCATTGCTCGTCGCACTTCAAAGAGATTACACCGTCTTTTCGGTTCCCCGTTCCGTTGTATTCGTGTCTCCCTCCCGTCGGCCGATACGAGCGGCAGCCACTGACCTCTGCGAGCACCTGTCCCTGATAATCGGTCAATAACTTTCCATTTAGCCTTCTCTCAGATTGAACGACTCGATTGTTAACCCTTCTCCTATATTGCCATTAATGGTACATCCAATTCTATCTGGGAATCACTAAACTATCATCATTCTGTGACAAATGCTCTTGATGAACGAAAGACGAGTGATTGGAAGGGCCGAATGTAAGACGGGCCTGAGCGCCCAATTTGTGACCCTAATAAAGTTGATTTGATTTGATTTGATTTTGTATGGAAACCAACGCAAGGCGGTCTGCTTCCAAATCTACCACGGCTGTGTTTTGAACGCGGTTTGCGGGATTACGAATTGCATTCATACAGTGCCATAGAGCTGGCTTTCATAAAAAAGGCTCAATTAGTTTCGCACATTCCCCAGCACATTCAAGTGTCGAAGAAGGCCTTTGTCCTTCCAGGGTTGGGGAATTCACCGATTATTCCTTCAGAGTTGCACCCTCCACGGCCTTCATTTAGCGTCAAATGATGTCACGTTTGAAAGCTGGGAGTTCAAAAGCTGAGACTCGACTGGGATTGCCTTTGCTGGGCCAGGCCATACGATGTCGCGGGAATAATACGGCCCTCCGGCGGGACGTATTTGTCCCTGCTCGAATTGGTCTGGGGCAATTTACTCTGTTTCAACATGATATGAACCTGAAGCTTGAGAACAAATGGCGTTAGTTAGCCCTACTGTTACTTGCGTTTCAAATACAAGTAATATGGTGCAAGAACTACGTACTCTAGAAATGAAGAATCAGGTTCGCTGGGCTGGTCACTTGATTCGCATGCCAAATCACAGGCTCCCTAAACGAGTTTTTGTTTACTGCGAGCTGCGTTGTGGTAAACGCCCCCAAAACGACCAGAGGAAACGCTTTAAAGATACCGAAAATCTCAATGAATGCTTTTGGATTTCATCATGACACTTGAGTACTGCTGCTAAAGACCAAAGTTCGTGGCGTACATTAATCATTACGCAAGGGTGTAGTCACCTGTCAAGCAAAAAAAAAAAAAAAAATGCTGGATTAAAAATAAAATCATTGCAGGAGAGTTGCCTCCTGGAACGTCAAGCAATCTTTACCAACATTGTCAGAGAACATTTCGAGCCAAAATAGGCCTTATCAGCCATCTTAGAATTCACGGCTCCAAACTTTCAACCATACTGGGTGAAATGAATGGTCATCTTCATTCTTGATGGACAAACATAAACACCGATACATCTGGAACAAGACAAGCTGCAAAGCTGCCGGATCAGCAAAGCAATACTCTAACTGTCCGCCTATAGGACCTACCATCCTAACCAGTTGCCGAGAGATCATGCTGCATGGACAACACAAGGTCTCTAAATTCAGCACCGGCTGTGTGTTATGGAAAGGTATATGTATATTGTACAAGACGGTTAGGTGTCAGCCATACTGTAATAGAAACGTCACACATATAGGCTCTAAGCCATAACAGGCCTAGTTAATCCATGCAAGCAGCCGTCCATGTAGCCAAATGGTCGTGACTTGCCAAGGCGTCGACCCCCACCCCCCAGCTCGTATAAACAGGGAAACAGGTCCATCAAGCCACGACTGTCAGCCAGGGCTTCAGCTGTGACAGTTCAGACTTCCCCGAACATAAGCCAGACAGGAGGCTACTTGTCATCAGTTGTGCCCTGGCCCGTCCGTCTAGCACGCACCGCTACTGTTCTCCATTCTCTAGCTTTGGTTCAGGATCTCCGACATCACTGTTGCTCAACATGGCAGTCTACAAGACATTACCTCAGGTAACAACTTTACTGATTCCATTGTCTTTATTTGGCTTCTAATTTTCAGCTTGTAACGTTCCTTACACCGGACAGTTGGACTGCAACGTTCACCTCCAGTTCAGAAAGAAATGGCAAACTACTGCACGTAAATGTGCCTAGAAAACTATACTGCGGTTGGAGTTTATGGCAAAAGACACACAACGTTGTTTAATAAAATACAAAATAGACACTTTAAAGTCTTGGGTGCCATTATTAAACATAGAAATAGACACTATAACAGTTTGGGTACTATTGTTAAACAAAGAAATAGGCACTATTACAGTCTTGGATGCCATTGTTAAACGCAGAAATAGACAGAAGTAAGTCTTGGGTGCTATTGTTAAACGCAGAAATAGACACTATTACAGTCTTGGGTGCCATTGTTAAACGCAGAAATAGACACTATTACATGCTTGGGTGCCATTGTTAAACACAGAAATAGACACAATAACAGGCTTGGGTGCCATTGTTAAACACATAAATAGACACAATTACAGTCTTGGGTGCCATTGTTAAACACAGAAATAGACACAATTACAGTCTTGGGTGCCATTGTTAAACACAGAAATAGACACAATTACAGTCTTGGATGCCATTGTTAAACACAGAAATAGACACTATTACAATATTGGTTGCCATTGGTAAACACAGAAATAGACACAATTACAGGCTTGGGTGCCATTGTTAAACACATAAATAGACACAATTACAGTCTTGGGTGCCATTGTTAAACACAGAAATAGACACAATTACAGTCTTGGGTGCCATTGTTAAACACAGAAATAGACACAATTACAGTCTTGGGTGCCATTGTTAAACACAGAAATAGACACTCTTACAGTCGTTGGTGTCATTGTTAAACACATAAATAGACACTATTACAGTCTTTTTTGCCATTGTTAACCACAGAAATAGACACTCTTACAGTCCTGGGTGCTATTGTTAAACGCAGAAATAGACACTATTACAGTCTTGGGTGCCATTGTTAAACACAAAAATAGACACTATTACAGTCTTAGGTGTCATTGTTAAACACAGAAATAGACACTATTACAGTCTTGGGTGCCATTGTTAAACACAGAAATAGACAGAAGTAAGTCTTGGGTGCTATTGTTAAACTCAGAAATAGACACTATTTCAGTCTTGGGTGCCATTGTTAAACACAGAAATAGACACTATTTCAGTCTTAGGTGCCATTGTTAAACACAGAAATAGACAGAAGTAAGTCTTTGGTGCTATTGTTAAACGCAGAAATAGTCACTATTACAGTCTTTAATGCCATTGGTAACCACAGAAATAGACACTCTTACAGTCTTGGGTGCTATTGTTAGACACAGAAATAGACACAATTACAGTCTAGGGTGCCATTGTTAAACACAGAAATAGACACTCTTACAGTCTTGGGTGCCATTGTTAAACACAGAAATAGACACTCTTACAGTCTTGGGTGCCATTGTTAAACGCAAAAATAGACACTATTACAGTCTTGGGTGCCATTGTTAAACACAGAAATAGACACTATTACAGTCTTGGGTGCCATTGTTAAACACAGAAATAGACACTATTACAGTCTTGGATGCCATTGTTAAACACAGAAATAGACACAATTACAGTCTTGGGTGCCATTGTTAAACACAGAAATAGACACTATTACAGTCTTGGGTGCCATTGTTAAACACAGAAATAGACACTATTACAGTCTTAGGTGCCATTGTTAAACACTGAAATAGACACAATTACAGTCTTGGGTGCCCTTGTTAAACGTAGAAATAGACACAATTACAGTCTTGGGTGCAATTGTTAAACACAGAAATAGACACAATTACAGTCTTGGGTGCCATTGTTAAACACAGAAATAGACACAATTACAGTCTTGGGTGCGATTGTTAAACACAGAAATAGACACAATGACAGTCTTGGGTGCCATTTTAAAACACAGAAATAGACACAATTACAGTCTTGGGTGCCATTTTAAAACACAGAAATAGACACAATTACAGTCGTGGGTGCCATTGTTAAACGTAGAAATAGGCACAATTACAGTCTTGGGTGCAATTGTTAAACACAGAAATAGACACAATTACAGTCTTGAGTGCCATTGTTAAACGCAGAAATAAACACAATTACAGTCTTGGATGTCATTGTTAAACACAGAAATAAACACAATTACAGGCTTGGGTGCCATTGTTAAATACAGAAATAGACACAATTACAGTCTTGGGTGCCATTGTTAAACACAGAAATAGACACAATTACAGTCTTGGGTGCCATTGTTTAAACACAGAAATAGACACAATTACATAAATAGACACAATTACAGTCTTGGGTGCCATTGTTAAACACAGAAATAGACACTATTTCAGTCTTGGGTGCCATTGTTAAACACAGAAATAGACACAATTACAGTCTTGGGTGCCATTGTTAAACACAGAAATAGACACTATTACAATATTGGTTGCCATTGGTAAACACAGAAATAGACACTATTACAGTCTTGGGTGCCATTTTTAAACATATAAATAGACACTATTACAGTCTTGGGTGCCATTGTTAAACACAAAAATAGACACTCTTACAGTCTTGGATGCCATTGTTAAACACAGAAATAGACACTATTACAGTCTTGGGTGCCATTGTTAAACACAGAAATAGACACTATTACAGTCTTGGGTGCCATTGTTAAACATATAAATAGACACTATTACAGTCTTGGGTGCCATTGTTAAACACAGAAATAGACACTATTACAGTCTTGGGTGCCATTGTTAAACACATAAATAGACACTATTACAGTCTTGCGTGCCATTGTTAAACACATAAATAGACACTATTACAGTCTTGGGTGCCATTGTTAAACACATAAATAGACACTATTACAGGCTTGGGTGCCATTGTTAAACATATAAATAGACACTATTACAGTCTTGGGTGCCATTGTTAAACACAGAAATAGACACTATTACAGTCTTGGGTGCCATTGTTAAACATATAAATAGACACTATTACAGTCTTGGGTGCCATTGTTAAACACATAAATAGACACTATTACAGTCTTGGTTGCCATTGTTAAACACATAAATAGACACTATTACAGGCTTGGGTGCCATTGTTAAACATATAAATAGACACTATTACAGTCTTGGGTGCCATTGTTAAACACAGAAATAGACACTATTACAGTCCTGGGTGCCATTGTTAAACATATAAATAGACACTATTACAGTCTTGGGTGCCATTGTTAAACACAGATATGAATCGCGGAGAACCACCCATGCCACTGTAATAGCTTGAGATGTAAATGCAGAGACATTGATGGACACTCATAGAAGTATAAGTACAGGTCAAATGACACACTCATCGTCTTCATCATCATGTGCCATTTCGACAAGCGTGCTCGATCATGTTTTGTCAGTTCATATGGTTACCAGAAATTGTTCTTTGTCCCGAATGCGACATTTGACCAAGCCATCAAGATGTCTTTCTCTCGCTATGTTTCCGTCATATTTCCGGTTGTCATTAAGTTATGAAGTTAATTTCTCCTCATACTATCCCAGAAAACGTCTTTACTGTCTGCACACAATTTCTCTGATCAATTCGCCGTTTTCATCTGTTTCTTGAAGAACTGACTCGTTTGTTTTCTTATGACGTCGTTTGTGTGTTTCTGACGTAATGTTTTTGTATCTGACGTAGAGATTTTTGTACTGATGTAATGTTTGTATTTCTGACGTAGAGTTTGTGTTTCTGGCGTAGAGTTTGATTATGTATACCGAAATCAACACATCTTATAACTATAACTGATGTGTGATAGATGGGCATCTGGAAGAGACGAATGTAAGACAGACTTGAGTGCCAATTTGGTAACCCTCTAATAAAAAAATTTCGTTCGTTCGTTCGTTCGTTCACTAGTATACCATAAGGTATAAGGGGCGTTCATTTGAAATCCGTTCGTGCCGCACCGCGCGTAATTGCGTACGTTGAACATGATATGTCATAGGCTTGTGATAAGTGCTGACCAATGAATAAAAGAGCACGTGATTATCGTCCCATAATGCACAGGTTCTGTTTCTTACCGTTGAGAAAATGGCCGTGTTGATCCAAAATCCGCCCAAAGAAGCTCAAAGAGCGGTGATTCAGCTTCTTTCATTTGAAGGATGTCGACCAGTGAACATTCATCGAAGAATGCAGGCAGCGTACGGTAACAAATGTGTGTCGAAGACAACAGTGACAGACTGGGCACGAATGTTTTAGAAAGGACGTCAGTTCACGACAGATCTTCGACGGCCGGGTCAAGCGCATATTGTTGCAACAGAAAAAAAATACCATCGCCAAAAATGATGCAGTAGTACAGATGAACCGTTGTCGAAACATACGTTCGCTAGCGAAAGAATTTGTTGTGTCAATTAAGACAATTCAAAAAGTCGTTCGTAAGAAACTGCAATATCGGAAGGTGTGTTCACAGTGGGTACCACGGATGTTGACTGACCACCAAAAAGAGGAACGCATGGGATGATGTTTGAACCACTTGCTGCGTTACAGAGTGGAGGGTGATGCATTTCTCTTCCGCATAGTGGCAGGCGATGAATCATGGTGTCACCACTTTGAGCCGAGCAGCAAAAGAGAGAGCATGCAATGGAAGCATGCTGGATCACCAAAAGCCAAAAAATTCAAGTTACAGGTTTCCGCTGGTAAGGTTATGCTGAGCGCATTTTTTGACCATGAAGGGCTATTGTTAGCCGACTTTAAAGAACCTGGTGTCAACATCAACTCTACCCACTACTTGCAAACACTAGACAAGCTACAAAAAGCCATCAAGAATAAACGTCCCGGCATGCTTTCTCGCGGTGTGATTTTGTTGCACGAGAATGCTCCTCCGCATCTCGCAAAGATTGCGCAGGAAGCATTAATAAGGAAGAAGTGGGAAATTCTGCAACATCCAGTCTATAGTACTGATTTGTCACCATGTGATTTTCATTTGTTCGGACCTATAAGAAAAGGCCTCAAGGGGTAACTATATCACACAGATGCAGACGTAATGAACGCGGTAAACACTGGTTTAGTGAGCAACCACAATCCTTTTATGCGGACGGAATTCGCCGCCTACCTAAGCAATGGGATGCTTGCCTGAATGCCTACGGCGACTTCTTCTGACCAACCCATGGTGCATAATTCATTCAAAATGAATGCTTTGTTTAATTCTACCACACCTGTTAATGTTTCTTTTATGCTTTTGTAATAAAGCCATTGGAACGGGTTTCAAATGAACGTCCCTAATAGATAGATATCTGTGGTAAAAACTCTGAGCAAACACGACAGAAGGCTTCCGATCATCAGAAGTGCCCCCCCCCCCTCCCTCGGCAGAATGTCTTGACCCCTTTACCTTTCTAAAGCTCTCAAGGAGCGGGCCCGCCCTGGTCATGACTACCAGCCATTTTTGACTTCTGCGAAATCAAGCGGGGATTAACTTCTTTGACTTGCTTCCGTGTCAGTACAACTGGCGGACAGCTGAGTTCATGCCCTACATTTCTTGAGCCAGGGTTCAACACCACAGATCTAAGTTACCCCACCCCTGCGACTATAGTGATGTGAGCAACTCTTCGGCAACTGTCCGCGTCAGTGTTAAATATGTAGATAAATGTCCGCGTTAATGTTAAATATGCAGATAAACGTCAGATAAATGTTAAATATGTAGATAAGTTTGAGTGTTCATTGTTTAGATCAGTGTTCGCGTTAATAATATATATTTATGTTAATGTCCGCGTTAATACGGAATGTGTAGATACTTTTTTCAGGTTAGGGTTAACTGTTTAGATCATTGTACACATTAACATAATAGTAAATTTTCTCGTTAATATTAAATGTTTTAGTACATTTTCACAATAATGTTAAAAGTGAAAGTAAATGTCCGTATTATTTTTAAACGTATAGGTAATTGACCAAATTAATGTAAAATATCCGGGTTAATGTTAAACCAAACTTCTGAAGAAGAGAGAATCGTCTTCATTGCACCTGGTTTTACTCTTCCTGGCTGGGTCTCTCTCCACGGAACACAGCTTGCCGAGGGCACTGCACAAAGCACGAACTCCGTAGCTCCAACTTTTCAGTAAGTGACCGCGTTAATGTTAAACGTTTTAGTAAATGACCGCGTTAATATTAAACGTTTCAGTAAGTGACCGCGTTAATGTTATACATTTAAGTAAGTGACCGCGTTAATGTTGAACATGTCCGTAATTGACCGCGTTAATGTTAAACGTGTAGGTAAATGACCGCGTTAATGTTAAACGTGTAGGTTAGTGACTGCGTTAATTTTAATTGTGTAGGTAAGTGACCTCGTTAGTGTTAGACATATTGGGAAATGACCGCGTTGATTTAGACGTGTAAGTAAATGACCGCGTTAATGTTAAATGTGTAAGTAAGTGACCGCATTAATGTTAGACGTGTCGGTAAATGACTGCGTTAATTTTAGACGTATCGGTAAATGACCGCGTTAATGGTAGACGTGTCGGTAAATGACTGCGTTAAAGTTAGACGTGTAGGTAAATGACCGCGTTAATTTTAAATGTGTAGGTAAATGATCGCGTTAATGTTAGACGTGTAAGTAAATGATCACATTAATGTTAAAAGTAGGCAAATGACCGCGTGAATATTCAATATGCAGTTAAATGACTGCGTTAATGTTAAATGTGTAGGTAAATGACTGCGTTAATGTTAAATGTGTAGGTAAATGACCACGTTAATGTTAAATGTGTAGGTAAATGACCACGTTAATGTTAAATGTGTAGGTAAATGACCATGTTAATGTTAAATGTGTAGGTAAATGACCATGTTAATGTTAAATGTGTAGGTAAATGACCATGTTAATGTTAAATGTGTAGGTAAATGACCATGTTAACGTTAAATGTGTAGATAAATGACCGTGTTAATGTTAAATGTGTAAATAAATAACTCGTTAATGTTAAATGTGTTAGTTAATGATCGCGTTAATGTTAAATGTGTAGGTAAATGATTGCGTTAAAGTTAAATGTGTAGGTAAATGACCGCGTGAATATTAAACGTGAAAATGGAAACATCAAGAGGCAGGGGAAGACCCAGAAAACGATGGATTGACGGTGTCGTGGCCTGGCAGACAGGTGGGCAACACGCCAAGCCTAGGAGAAGCAAACAGTCGTGACCTCGCAGACAGACTAGCAACATGCCAAGCCTGGGAGAAGCACCAAGTCCTGGCCTAACAGACAGACTAGCAACACACCAAGCCTAGGAGAAGCACAAAACCGTGGCCTAGCAGACAGATGAGCAACATGCCAAGCCTGGGAGAAACACAAAGTTGTGGCCCAGCTGACAGACGAGCAACACGCTGAGTGCCATGTAGCGCCGGAGGCAAGAGTCAATGATTTAGAATTAGATACGAAAATTGTGGCAAAAGGAACAAATAGAGTTAATTGAGAAGCGGATGAATACACAAGTTGCTACATGACGTCACTTCGGACTACGTCACCATAGTTAGTGAAGCTTTGGGAACATCATATGGACTGAATCAAAACACCGAGACATCAACATCAATATCCAACTGAAAGGCGTTATGGACATGGTATTTGATACTACAGCAAGATGAAGAAACAAAGGCACAGTCTGCATTAAGGAGGACAATTAGCAGAGGGACGTTTAACGCAGAGAAAATGAGAAAAGTGTATTGCGTCATAACGTGCCTGTTGATTGTCAGCTGGAAGTCATGCAGTCAGCCCACACACAGAGCAGCGTAAGTTATATTGTCTAGGGATCAGGAACGTAAGGTAATTACAGCGCGATTGACAGTGTGATATTTATTCGTCATTAGTCCAAATAATACAATGGAATCTAACTCGGCAGCTAACATAGAATTTTTTCAAATAATTATTTATTATAATTTGACTGACCCTCCCATTAACATGGGAACGGTCATATATTAGCCTGTGCGATCGATTACCATTAATAAAGTTTTAATTGACGTGGAACACTATCGTTGTTGCGATAATTTCCATTGATATTGATTCTGGTTCCCGTTGATCTGCTACGTTGGTTGTTTGGGCGGCGAGCATAATTCAAGACACAAACATCTTAGCACTGAGCCTACGAGAAGCAGACGAGAGCAATTCCTGTGGAAGTTAGAACTTGTGTCGAGATTATGAATGGCTGACTTACAGTGTTTATCAACAACGAATGAACGAAACATATAAATGGAAAGCTTGGTAACAGAAAGACACATACACATACAAGCGAACTTTCTGGTAAAAAAAAACAAAAAACTTACCAATCTTCTTCAGTAATATTATAGTACCCCTGCTGTGGCCAAGATGTTGATCGTAATTCGCTGTCCCGCATACCGCACGTGAAACACAGCTGTAGCGATTTGAAAGCAGATCGCCGTGGTTAATTTTCAAACAGTAGTTGAAACAACCCACAACTGGCAACGCTGATCGTATTCCGGTACGAACCTAAGGCCTTGCCCACGTCAGACTGGAAGCACTAGACTCGAGTGTGATCCCGGGTCCAGTCAGGGATATGCACTACTGACGAGCTCAATCGAGAGCGAAACTCGAGTCTAGCGCCTCCAATCTGACGTGGACAAGGCTTTACGTTCTTACCGGAATACGACCAGCGTTGCCAGTTGTGGGTTGTGCTCAATCTTTAAACCTCAAATCCCGAACCAACCAAATAAATCAATGGTGTGAACATTGGTCGGTCTACCGAACGTGAACTTGCTTAGTATGTCACAAACAGCCAACAATTGTTGGGGCTGACTGTGACGTCCTGCGCAGAACGTGTAATTAACTGAAATATTTGTGTGCATTTGTTTCTCGACATGAGAAGTGAGTCTCAACTTAAAAGTACAGTAATACATTGTTCGAAGGTGTGTCTTCTTCTTATGGCTGACTGTTTAGTAGACTTTGCTCGAGAAGTGCACTTCTCTGCATGCATGTTGATGTAACTGTGAGTTTATGGAGACACTTGTAAAGTAAGTTGACGTAAATGTGAGATTATTGACTCTTGTAACGTAAGCTGATGAAACTCTGAGTTTATGGGGACTTGTAATGTAAGTTGACGTAACTGTGAGTTTATGGAAACTTTTGTAACGAAAGTTCACTTA
>JACEFZ010027485.1:85000-242500 GCA_014155875.1 Cepaea nemoralis
ATAGAGAACATGTGATATCAGAGAATACACAACAGAACAGAGAATATGAGGTATCAAAGAATACACTAGAGAACACGAACATACGTTATAAGAGAAAACACACGAAAACAAAGAACATGATATATTAGAGAATAAACAAGAAAATAAAACATGAGATTACAGAGAATGCATACAATAGTTAGGTAGTTAGTTAGTCAGTTAGTTGCGGTTCCAACATCAGAGCAACGGGTCGTCCCCAGTATGCTCCGTTCCTGTGCCAGTGAATATCACATAAAATGTTTCTCACCGCCCCATGTTAAAAGTGGAAAAGATAGGAGTCTCGACATACAACAGCTCGCTCAGGCACTCTGTGCATAATGCGGCCGCCAGAATGTCACCACAAAAGTCCTCTACGAAACATAGTTCATCCTTGATGGAAGTGGCAGTCACTTTCCCAATCAGATGTTCACCTACAAAGTCTCGATGTTTCTAGATGTTGTGTTCCGTTTCTAGATGTTTTCTAGCCAGCCACGCCATTGTCCTCCGAAATGAATTTCACGCACCAAAACAACCTCGAACAGATGACATTTCACCGTACATAATGCCGTCGCCAGAATGCCAGCACAAATGTCCTCTACGAAAATACAGTTCATCATCGATGGAAACAGCAGTCACTAGAAGACCAACAGCCACACATTTCTGCATAAGGCAAAAAAAAAAAAAAAAAACCGGTCACTTCTGCGACACACCAGTCGCCATACATGCAGATATTCCTAGATGTTGTTGTTCCGTTTTTAGATGTTTTCTAGCCAGCTGCTCTATTTTTCGAGCATGCAGTTCACGCCACAACACCTCGGACAGATGTAAAAAAAAAAAAAACATTTCACTGTACATAATGCCGTCTCCAGAGTGCCAAAACAACAGTCCTTCACGAAAACACAATTCATAGTCAAAGGAAGCGGCAGTTAACCAAAGACCAGCAGCCACACATTTCTGCATAAGGCACACACAAAAAAAAGGTCTATTCTAGGGCATAGCCAGCCGCCATTGCTCTGAGCATGCAGTTCACGCTCCACAACTTCGGGCAGATGTAAAAGCATTTCACGCGAAATTCACAGCTCACAGCGTCGTGCCACGCACTCAACTCAGTAGCAGGGCGACGGAACCATAAACTACCAGTCCAACATGAGGAAAATGCGAATGCAAACGGTAGCCACGAGCATAAAACACTCCTGAGACCTTAACCGTCTCACTGCATTTCCCTCATGTTCGTAATAATGCAGTGATACATACAATAATAGCGAACACGGGATAACAGATAATAAAAAAAGAGAACAAAGAAAATGAGAGAGATGTCAGAGAATACACAAGATAATAAAGAACATAGGATATCAGAGAATGCACAACAGAACAAAGAAGATAGGATATTAGAGAATACACAACAGAACAAAGTACATGGGATATCAGAGAATACACAACAGAACAAAGAACATGGGATATAAGAGAATACACAACAGAACAAAGAACATGGGGTATTATAGAATACACAACAGAACAAAGAACATGGGTATCATAGAATACACTAGAGAACAAAGAACATGGGGTATCATAGAATACTCTAGTGAACAAAGAACATGGGGTATCATAGAATACACAAGAGAACAAAGAACATGGGATAACATAGAATACACTAGAGAACAAAGAACATGGGTATCATAGAATACACTAGAGAACAAAGAACATGGGGTATCATAGAATACACTGGAGAACAAAGAACACGGGGTAACATAGAATACACTGGAGAACAAAGAACATATGGTAACATAGAATACACTAGAGAACAAAGAACATAGGGTATTGGAGAATACATAACATAACAAAGAACATGTGGTATCATAGAATACAGAACAGAACAAAGAACAAAGGGTATCATAGACTACACTAGAGTGCAAAGAACATAGGTATCGGAGAATACATAACAGAACAAAGAATATGGGGTATCATAGAATACACAAGAGAACAAAGAACATGGGGTATCATAGAATACACTAAAGAACAAAGAACATGGGGCATCATAGAATACACTAAAGAACAAAGAACATGAGGTATCATAGAATACACAACAGAACATAGAACATGGGGTATCATAGAATACACAAAAGAACAAAGAACATGGGGTATCATAGAATACACAGGAGAACAAAGAACATGAGGTATCATAGAATACACAACGGAACAAAGAATATGGGCTATTGGAGAATTCGCCCGAAAACAAAGAACAAGGGGTATCATATAATACACAAGAGATCAAAGAACAAAGGATATATTAGAGAATGTTTTTTCGGCATATCCTTTACAGGACATCGCTGTCAACATCAGCATCCTTCAGCTGATTGTTGATTTCTTGGCATGATTACGTTCAGTAGTTTGCCATTGTTTCTGCGCAACCGGCTCATATACCCCGTAAGTTACCAACGCGGCGAGATCCGTTACCGATTCTCGCGCAGGTCACGTTCCTCACGTGGATATACGGGATTACGGAGAAAGACGTTAACCCTAGGCCAGGGAGACCGGCATATTAGAGAACACACACAATAATAGTGAACATGGGATATCAGAGAATACACAAGAGAAAAAAGAACATATATCAGAGAATAAACAAGAGAACAAAGAACATGAAATATCACATGATATACAAGAGAATAAAGAACATGACATATCAGAGACTAAACAAGAGAACAAAGAACACGAGATATAAGAGAATACACAAAAGAACAAAGAACATGAGATATCAGATAATATACAAGAACATGCCTGGGAACATGAGAAATCAGAGAACACACAAGACAACTGAAAATATGAGAAATTAGAGGACACATCAGAGAACAGAAAACTTGACAAATTAGAGGACACATCAGAGAACTGAAAAAATTGAGAAATTAGAGGACAAGGTAGAGAAAAAAAAACAAAAACTAAAATCTACGTTCATCATAGGGTTCCAACCTGGCATCTCAACATCACGATATCACCTCCATGAAAGATCGAGCGTACTTCGATGTTCGACCAGCTAGACGAGTTCCGTGAACAAACAGTTCAGTGGGAAACTAGACCTGGCCAGTGACGACATCTTGTATGACTTGCACAGCAGAATACGAGGTTCTCTGGGGGTAACGACTCCCTGGCCCCCGGACACCGTCTTTTGAGAATCGCTGGGACTATCATCATCGCGAGGAATTGCCTTGACTCTCCTGTAGCCTCATGGCGTGCGACCTGTGTGGTCTTTTCTTTGTAGGCTTGCTTAGGGCAGAGACCAGTATTGAAGCTCCTTTAGTTGGTCAGTGTAACAGAATTCTAACAACGGACCGGTTACTGATATCCGGATAATATACTAAGTGGCTCAAGCGGTACTTAACTCTCTCTGGACAACCACAAGCCCAGTCTCAACACCTAGGGGAATGTTATCACTGTATAAGAAAAGAGATAGACAGAAATATTAGACACCCAAACACACCAAGATAAAGACAGGACTTAAAAATCATAAAGAGACAGGGACACAATTCTCACTCACTCTCTCAGGTAATTTCTCAAGTCACTGCCAAAGAATAACTTAATAATTTTAATTTAAAAAGTCGTAAGCGTTTGGCTCCGTGGCCAAAGGTTTGCGAACGCGGTTCATGAGCCGCTTACCAGGCGTTCGAAACGCAGCCGCGACAGATTTGTGCAGCAGACCGTGTCGCGTTGTGTTATAACGTGTTGGTATGGGAGCCGGTCGTTCAGAAAGCAATGGCAAACTACTGAACGTAAAATTTGCCTAGTACATCAACAGCAGCTGAAAAATGCTGGTGTTGACTGCAACGTCCTGCAAGGGAAATGCAACATACCAAACAAAAAGATTCGTGAGAAGACTAGAGAATATCCTCCATCTCAGCATGAAGTGACGAGACATGATCATTTATTTAGCTAGACCAGCCTCTGCCATGTTAAACTCCATTCTCCTCTCCCTAAAATAGTGTCAAATATACATAGAATAAGTTAAACTCCATTCTCCTCTCCCTAAAATAGTGTCAAATATACATAGAATAAGTTAAACTCCATTCTCCTCTCCCAACAATAGTGTCAAATGTACATAGAATCAGTAAATCTCCATTCTCCGCTCCTAACAATAGTGTCAAATGTACATAGAATCAGTAAATCTCCATTCTCCGCTCCCAACAATAGTGTCAAATGTACATAGAATCAGTAAATCTCCATTCTCCGCTCCTAACAATAGTGTCAAATGTACATAGAATAAGTAAATCTCCATTCTCCGCTCCTAACAATAGTGTCAAATGTACATAGAATAAGTAAATCTCCATTCTCCGCTCCTAACAATAGTGTCAAATGTACATAGAATCAGTAAATCTCCATTCTCCGCTCCTAACAATAGTGTCAAATGTACATAGAATCAGTAAATCTCCATTCTCCGCTCCTAACAATAGTGTCAAATGTACATAGAATCAGTAAATCTCCATTCTCCGCTCCCAACAATAGTGTCAAATGTACATAGAATAAGTAAATCTCCATTCTCCGCTCCTAACAATAGTGTCAAATGTACATAGAATAAGTAAATCTCCATTCTCCTCTCCTAACAATAGTGTCAAATGTACATAGAATAAGTAAATCTCCATTCTCCGCTCCTAACAATAGTATCACAATTACATGGATTGTGTTGAAAGTCAGCTTCAGTTGCTGTGATATTAGTTTACAAAGTGCGTATATTCTTGATAGCTTGATCACAAGTATACAGGTGATGAAGCTGAACTGGATCATTTGTGATCAATCTGCCCCACAACGTGGTTCGCTTGATCTCACGTAAATAGTATATGACGAGTTGGAAGATTCTTGAACGTCATATCCCGCAGTGTGATTCACTTCATCACATGTTCAAAGTGCTCAGTCACCTGTCTTCAATGCTGAGCGGTCGCCTTGGTGTACTGGCCAGGACGATACGCGACAACAACATGGGCGTGGTTGGATGCCGGTTCTATGTCTGCACCCGTCTCGCTGGTGTAGTAGCTAAACATTCACCTACTCACCCAGAGGTCATGAGTTCGGTTCTCCGCATGGCGAATTTGGTTTTTTAATTACTCGACGTTCACTACATGAGGTCAAGACTGACCATCTATTCCTGAGTGCTTCCTCGACGTTCGCTAGAAAGATAGAGAAGGGGAGAGTGAGAGGGATAAAAGGGGTTAGGGGGAGAGAGGGGAAGAAAAAAAAAGGGAGGGGAACGAACGAACGAACGAACAATCTTTACTTTCAAAGGGTTAAGAATTGGGCACGCAGGCCCGTCTGACATTCTGCCCTTCTTCTCTAATTCCTCTCATATATTATTTATTACTTAATTCAACATCACTTATGAAGCTAATCTTAGACAACAAAAGAATAATAAGCATTAATGCGCATGAAAAATAATCAGTAATACATGACTCATTGAGGCAATGTTTACCATGGGCATGATAAATACCTAAGGAAAGGAATACCTAAGGGGAGAGATAGGGAGTGAGAGGGAGAGAGGAGAGAGAGGGAGAGAGCTGGAGTGAGAAGGAGAGAGAGAGAGAGAGGGATATAAAGAGGGAGAGTGAGGGGGAGAGAGGAGAGAGAGGGAGAGAGGGAGAAGGGGAAAGAGAGGGGAGAGAGGGGGAGGGGAAAGAGAGACGGGGAGAGAAGGAGAGAGAGAGGGAAGAGAGATGGAGAGTGAAGAGGAGAGGAGGAGAGAGGGGAGATAGAGAGAGAGAGAGAGGTTGGATAGAGAGGGAGAGAATGAACGAACAAACACACTGTGAGGAAGAGAGAAGAGAGATGGAGAGTGGGGGAGAGGGAAAGAGAGGGGAGAGAAGGAGAGAGAGACGGGGAGAGAAGGAGAGAGAGGGAGGAGAGATGGAGAGAGAGGAAGAGAGGCAGAGAGGAGGAGAGATGGGGAGATAGGGAGAGAGGGTAGAGAGAGAGAGGGAGAGATAGGGAGAGAGATCTGGAGAGAGAGAGGGAGAGAGATAGGGAGAGAAAGGGAGAGAGGGGAGATAGGAAGAGAGAAGGGATGGGAGAGGGCGGGAGAGGGGGAGAGATATGGAAAGGGGAGGGAGAGAGAGGGGAGAGAGAGGAAGAGAGGGGAGAGAAAGGAAGAGAGGGGGGAGAGATCTGGAGAGGGAGGGGCAGAGAGAGAGGGAGAGAGATAGGGAGAGAAAGAGAGAGAGAGGGGGAGAGAGGAAGAGAGAAGGGGCGGGAGAGGGCGGGAGAGAGAGAGAGAGGGGCGAGATATGGGGAGGGGAAGGAAGAGAGAGGGGAGAGAGGGGACAAAGAGAGGGGGAAAGAAAGGAAGAGAGGTGGGGAGAGATAGAGAGGGAGAGAGAGGGAGGGAGAGGAAGAGAGATGGAGAGCGAGGGAGCAGGAGAGAGATAGGGGAGAGAGGTGGAGAGAGGGAGAGATAAAAGAGAGAGACGGAGAGGGATTGAGAGAGAAAGGTAGAGAGATAGGGAGAAAGATGGAGAGAGAGGGAGAGAGGAGGAGAGATAGAGAGAGGGAGAGAGAAGAGAGAGTGGGAGAAAGGGAAAGAGGAGAGAGAGGTGGGGAAAGAGAGAGAGAGAGAGAGGAGGAGACAAGGAGAGAGGGTGAGAGATAGGGAGTGAGGCCGGGAGAAAGAGTGGGGGATTTTTGGAGAGGGAGAGGAAGAGAGAGGAGATTGAGAGGGGAGAGAGGAAGTGAGAGGGAGAGAGAGGGCCGGAGAGAGGGAGAGAGATATGGAGAGGGTGAGGGAGACAGAGGGGAGAGAGATGGGAGAGAGAGGGAGAGAGGGAGTGGGAAAGAAATAGGGACATCGAGCGAGAAAAAGAGACAGAGAGAAGATTTCCGATATTTTTGTATGCGCTCAATTGCTTTGAGCTCAAGCGAAGTCCATACATTCTATTTATAGTAGTGCTGGACTGAATTTTGCGTGTGGATTAGCTTTCCCTATTAACAGTGTCCCTCACCATCAGGCGAACCCACTCCGACTTTGGAGGTACTTGTAATGTACGTCCCCAAGTCAAGGACGATTTTAGTCCAGCTGTCCAGTGTAGGAGTTGAACCGCTTACCTCGGCATCGGCACAACGAATGTTTAAGAACACGGGTTCTCACCCATTCTCCACCCGTCCCCTTTCATTTATCCCCTGCCCCCTGGTTTGTTCATGAGTGATCACTTGAGCACCAAATTTCCTACATAATCTTCGCCCTGTCTTGACCTTACAGTCGCGCAATTTATGACGTAAGTATCACGTGCCACCATCTTCACCGAAACCTGCTAAAGTAAGGTATAAAGTTTTCGCTACTTTAGCATTCCCTAGCTTTTCTAAATAGGATATTTTGGTGGAGAGAAAGAATTTTAAGACAGATTACACCGTCTGCGGCTCAGTTTGGTGATCGTGCGGCTGTGAGGCTGTAGATGTCTTGCTGAGGTAAATTAATGAACTTCCTGTCTAATGTCAAGACATCCTATACGCAGGATTTGTCAGGGAGGTCTTTTTATGAAGCAGACAACTTGTTGCGAGAGTTACTAGGGCAGTGGTTCTCAACATTTTTTGGCCCGTGCCCCCCTTCACCATATTTTCAGAACGTCATTCCCTCCTTCCTATAAAAAAATTGGCCCGTGCCCCACCCCCTTTCACCGTATTTTCAGAACGTCATTCCCCCCTTTCATATTTCCTATCTAAAAATTCCCCACCCCTACACAGTATACGTAAAAATGTAAGGTAAATTTAATAGCACATACTAAAACAAGTCTAGACATCCACATAAAACATGATTTGTGGGTCTATTGACTTTATAAAATGAATTTTAGAAGGATGAGACATACTTAACTGTAAAGTATGAAGGGAAAAACAATATCAAGAATCGGTTCTTGTATTAACGCGATCTTGAAATGGTCTTCATTCTCCCCCCCCCCCCCCCTCCTGGAAACCCTAGAATTCCCCCCTGGAAGGGGGGGGGGGGAAAATTCTCCACCGGTTGAGAACCACTGTACTAGGGTCTTGAGAAGGGAAAGTTGCTGACCTGGCCGCCTGTCTGTAATCTAGCCAGGAGTTCACGATTTCTGCAGCTTTATGGCGGCTTTCCTGCTAGACTGCGGGGCTCCGTGGCCATGTGGTTACGTCGCCTGCCTTGAAGCCTCGAAGGTTGTGGGTTCGATTCCTGGCTACATCTTTCGGTTCACTAGTGCAATTTTCTCGGAGACTCCTGGGGGTCGTCGCTGGAGCTACGGAGTTCGTGCTTTGTGCGAAGCTTTCGGCAGGATGCCCGAAAGAGACCGAGCCATATGAGATCAAACCTGGTGCATTGAAGTCGACCGTCTGGCCTGTAAAACCTGTAGTCTTGCTAGAATGCTAGTCTGTTAATGTACTAAGTGACTCACACTGAGCTACTCCGATTATGCTAAATACGTACACTCCCACATCCTAACAACACAGAAGTATTTAGGGCTTCCACTTTTAAGAAAATGTGATCTTCGACTCTGGTGATCGTGTGTAAGGGCGAAACATCACCGCCCACACTTATCGACACGGCACATGATGATGATGTAATGATGATGATGATGATGTGCTCTTGTCTGTTTCCAGCCCATTTAGACTTGATATTCTCGCAGCCTGGTCAAGATGGCAGATTCGCAGTTCTCTCTTGATTCATCCAATAACAGCCTCTCTGACAACAGTTGCTGTATCAGTCCGGTCCATTGCTCGTCCGCCTTCTACAGTAGTCCCGGCCCACAAGCCTACCAACTGGCTTGTTGCCTGCTCACACCCGCGTGGCCTGGCACAAACATAAACCTCATCTCCATCATCCCTTGACCGCTTTCAGAGACTCCACCCATCATCTTCAAGCCCCGCCCATCTCGATCTTCCCGATCACACTCATTGGGTCAGCCGATAAGCTTGCCTGAGTGTGTCTCCAGCTCGGCTAACGCATTAGTCACTGCCATGACCTCCATAGTCAGACTACTTGTTGTCACGGCGAATGTGACACGGCAGTCCTGCTTCACAATTGATATACTTTCTCTGTCATGACGAAGTATGGGGCAACGAGTGAGTGGTCCAGCTGGCTTACAGAACTCCAGTGGTTAAAGTTTTTTTTTTTCTTCACATGTCGGACAATGGAGATGTCTTGAGGACTATATCCTTCAAATGAAAACCTTAATTTTTGTTATTGTTGTTTTTGTTTGGGGGTGAATATAATTTAGGAAAAAATAAAGTAAAGAACACATGCATAATTTTTCTATGTAATAACCACTGCGTTCAATGCTTGGATTCCTGTAGAAAAATATTCTCTGGGGTCACTACTCGTATGCCTGTAACCGGTCGTGAACAGTCTGTCCACTATTTATGTCTGACCCGGTCGTGAGCAGTCTGTCAAAAAGTCACACCGTTTTTCACTTTCCTACTCCACTCATATACTTGCTGGACTGACAGACATGCATCGCCATACTGGACCCCCATTCACTGATGAATTTCTATAGGTTACACCCCTTCACAGATTTAAAAAAAAAACAAAAAAAACGGACAACTGAAAGCTGCTCCTCTTTGGTATTATGGCAAATAATGGGGCGGCAGACTTTAAATTGTCCTTATGACGTGACCATGTTCGTCTGCACAGTGGTGTCACATGCTTAACACTTTTGACATCATTAACAACACTATTGACAGGTTACAAGACAATGGCATGATACTTGTAATTTATATCACACTTTTAAGGTTTTCATTTGAAGTCCCCTCGAATGAACGACTGCTAGTTGAAGATTGCAGTAACATGAAACATATTTAAGCGTATTTGATGCTGGATGTAACTGTCGCACCAAGAATGGGCACGAGCGGGCGAATTCGTCGTGTCTACACCACGTATGTTACAGGAATGATTAGCATCAACACCTCACGGCATGAGCTGGGTGAGACTGAGCAACTATTGGTTTGTGGAGGGGGGAGGCTGAGTGGTCTCGAGGTATAGTGTCCGCCTCGAGTGCTGGAGGTCACGGGTTCAAGCCCCGGTGAGGGCCAGGATTTTTTCACGTGGACTTCTAGTAATAAAATTTCCCCTGGTCTCTGGGTAGTGAGATCGGACGCCCGTGTGTATTGTGTAAAAAATCCCTCGGCAGTTGGAAATCGAAAAAGAGTAGCCTGACGGAGCTGCCCGGGCAAAATTTTGAGTTAAAAATCTACCCAAAGTATTTCAAGATCCTCGCCGGTGCTACGGAGTTCGTGCACTCAGCTGAGATTCCCCGGACTAAGGCTTGAGTTAGGAGGAGAACGGAGCACTTATGGGTTACACCCGTGTGCCGTGATGATGATCCGTCGACTAAACTAAACTAAACTAAACTGGCTCGTTTAGAGGGCTACCATAACGGCTCTTAAACCAAGAACCGAGACAAGGCTACATTTTTCTTTTGCGCAACCTCGCTTTGAACTTCACCGTAATCCACGCAAGTGCTACTTCAAGTAATAATTGCTAATACTAGTGAATGCACAGGACTGATTTTTCATGAGAGTTACCTTTCCCTATTACTAATATCCCTCGCCTATCAGCCAAACCCACTCGGACTCCTGAGGAACTTGTAATTTACGTCCCCAAGTCAATGACCGGAAGTCAATATTTAAGACCAATAGAGCGGTGCATTGAATAAACCCACGCGATCACCAGAGAATGTTTAAGTGCAATGAGGCTAAACCTGCTCGGCTGCGTCATCCTACAGAATACATGTACAAACAGAACGGAATGGACACCTGGCTGCAGTCGTTCCATCTTAGTGACAGAAACACGCCATGAACACAGAGACATACATCAGTCACACGAAAACACAACATGCACGTCAGGATATGTCTGTGGGTGCACTAAGTCACGTCCATCTTTGTTGACTTGTCACATAGATTGTGTGCTTATGTTCATTATCTCAGATCTGTAAGTTGTTGACTTGTCACATAAATTGTTGGGGGGGGGGGGGGGGGGGGGTGTTCATTATCTGAGATTTGTGTGTTGTTGACTTGTCACATAGATTGTTGGGGGAGGGGGTTCATTATCTGAGATTTGTGTGCTGTTGACTTGTCACATAGATTGTGTGCTTATGTTCATTATCTCAGATCTGTGTGTTGTTAACTTGTCACATAAATTTTTTTTTTTTGGGGGGGGGGGGGGGTGTTCACTATCTAAGATCTGTATATTGTTGACTTGTCACATAGATTGTTGGTGGTGTTCATTATCTCAGATCTGTGTATTTTCGAATTGTCATATAGATTGTGTTGCGTATGTTCATTATCTCAGACCTGTATGTTGTTGACTTCTGAATGTTTATTTGATTTCTTCCCACAGATCTGTATGTTGTTGACTTCTGAATGTTTATTTGATTTCTTCCCACAGATCTGTATGTTGTTGACTTCTGAATGTTTATTTGATTTCTTCCCACAGATCTGTATGTTGTTGACTTCTGAATGTTTATTTGATTTCTTCCCACAGATCTGTATGTTGTTGACTTCTGAATGTTTATTTGATTTCTTCCCACAGATCTGTATGTTGTTGACTTCTGAATGTTTATTTGATTTCTTCCCACAGATCTGTATGTTGTTGACTTCTGAATGTTTATTTGATTTCTTCCCACAGATCTGTATGTTGTTGACTTCTGAATGTTTATTTGATTTCTTCCCACAGACCTGTATGTTGTTGACTTCTGAATGTTTATTTGATTTCTTCCCACAGACCTGTATGTTGTTGACTTCTGAATGTTTATTTGATTTCTTCCCACAGATCTGTATGTTGTTGACTTCTGAATGTTTATTTGATTTCTTCCCACAGATCTGTATGTTGTTGACTTCTGAATGTTTATTTGATTTCTTCCCAAAGATCTGTATGTTGTTGACTTCTGAATGTTTATTTGATTTCTTCCCACAGATCTGTATGTTGTTGACTTCTGAATGTTTATTTGATTTCTTCCCACAGATCTGTATGTTGTTGACTTCTGAATGTTTATTTGATTTCTTCCCACAGATCTGTATGTTGTTGACTTCTGAATGTTTATTTGATTTCTTCCCACAGACCTGTATGTTGTTGACTTCTGAATGTTTATTTGATTTCTTCCCACAGATCTGTATGTTGTTGACAACCCTCTACAGTTTAGTCTGCTCACAAGGTAATTTATTTCTTTATATTCATTATTGAGGATGACAGACAAGCATGCCTGCAGACAGACACATTGGTGTACATGTAGAAAGACTGACAGATCGATGTGCCTGTAGACAGACTGACAACTGGATGTACCTATAGACAGACTGACAGATGGGTGTACATGTAGACAGACTGACAAATTGGTGTACATGTAGAAAGACTGACAGATCGATGTGCCTGTAGACAGACTGACAAATGGATGTACCTATAGACAGACTGACAGATGGGTGTACCTATAGATAGACTGACAGATGGATGTACCTTTAGACAGACTGACAGATGGGCATATCTGTACACAGACTGACAGACAGATGGGTGTACATGTAGACAGACTGACAGATGGTTGTACCTGAAGACGGAATGACAGATGGGTGTACATGTAGACCGATAGATGGGTGTACCTGTACACAGAATGACAGATGGGTGTTCGTGTTGACAGTCTAACAGATGGGTGTACGTGTATAGATTGACAGATGGGTGTACCTCTAGACAGATTGACATGTGCGTGTACCTGTAGACAGAATGACAGATGGGTGTACATGTAGACAGACTGACAGATGTGTGTACGTGTAGATAGACTGACATTTAGGCATACCTACAGAGAGAATGACAGGAAGACATACGTACATACACATATAGATCGACAGACAGATAGACAGATGGACAGAAAGACAGACAGACAGACAGTCAGATAGACAGAGAGACATAGAGTCAGATAGACAGAGAGACTGATAGGCAGACCGACTAGTATACACGTAGACAGACAGAGAGAGAGAGACAGACAGACAGACAGACAGACAGACAGACAGAAATTAAACATTATGTCTGCCTGTATATATGTGTACCCGCCTACCTGTCTGCCTGACTATATGTCTAACTGCTCATCTGTTTGCCTATCTATATGTGTACCTGTTCATGTGTCTGCCTGTCTAATGTCTGCCTGTCTAATGTCTACCTGTCTATATGTCTGCCTGTCTATATGTCTCACTGCTCATATATCTGCCTACCTATATGACCACCGGCTCATCTGTCTGCTTGTATATATGCCTACCTGCCCATCTTTCTACCTGTCTACATGCCTACCTGCTCATCTGTCTGCCTGTCTGTATGTCAACCTGCTCATATGTCTGCCTGTCCATAGATCTGATTGTCTATATGTCTGCCTCTCTGTCTGCCTATCTGCATAACATCTGTCTGCCTAAGTTTTCCAGCCCCGTGTGTGATATGTTTATTATCAATCAATCAATCAATCAATCATGTGCCATGCCGGAAAGCGTGGGCGGTCATGATTCGCCATTTCACTCGATCATCAGAGTCGTAGATCAGCTCAGTGTTACTGTCTCGACCATGCCTTGTGACCAAGCCATCCAGGTATTTACTTCTCGGTCTTCCCCTTGGTCTATTCCCTTCGATCTTGCCAGTTGTCACTAAGTTCTGCAATCCATTTCTTCTCATAACATGTCCAAAAAGTTTTGACTGTCTACGTCTAATTTCTCTAATCAATTTATGATTTTCATTTGTCTCCTCTAGTACTTGGTCAATAGTTTTTCTGTCTGTCCATGGTATTCTTTGCAGTTTACTCAGAAACCACATTCCTACAGCCATCAGACTGCTCATTGTCCAAGTTTCACATCCATACAAAAGAACACGCTCCATGTAGCACCTCAACACTCTTTTTCTCGTTTTAATTGACATCTTTTTATTGGTCAGTATGTTTTTCATCTTGCTAAAGGCTACTTTCGCCATGGCGATTCTTGTTCTAATCTCAACAAGGCATCTCCCATCAGATGTTATGACTGTTCCGAGATAATTGTACCGATTCACTTGTTGAAGAATATTCCCATTTACTTGTATATTACATTGTGGTATTTCGTTCTTCCTAGTGACGACCATAATCTGTGTCTTTTTACAATTTAATTCTAACCCCAGTTGCTCACTGTGTACAACAACCGCATCTACTAATTGTTGCAGATCCTGCTGCATTGTCTGCAATCAATACTGTATCATCTGCATATCTAATGTTATTGATGTTTCGTCCTCCAATGCTGATTCCATTTATATCTTCTACATTTCTGAAAATATTTTCACTGTATAGGGAAAAAAGATCTGGAGACATTACACATCCCTGCCTAACACCTCTCTTAATAGGCTGATATTGTCCCACTTCATTATCAATCCTTATGGCAGCTTGTTGTTTCCAATATATGTTTTTTATAAGTCTAATGTCTTTCCCATCAATTTGTAGATCTGCAAGCATATCTACCATGTTGACATGTCTTACTCTATCGAAAGCCTTTGTGTAGTCAATAAAGCAAAGATGTATATCTTTGTTTACTTCTATAGAACGTTCAATAACTGATTCGCAGCATATACACAGCATTTACTGTACCCTTTCCTTCTACAAACCCACATTGTTCTTCCCCTATTTCAGGTTGTATTTTCTTCCTCACTCTTTGCATGATAATTCGTAGCAAAATCTTTGTGATGTGACTCATTATACTAATTGTTCTATGTTGATCACATTCCAAGGCTCCTGATTTCTTTGGGATTGCAATAAATTACAGAATTACATAATTCAGAAGGTATATCTCCGGTATCATATAATGTGTTCAGCAGTCTGGTGACTTGATCTATTCCATATTCTTCTAAAGCTTTAATCATTTCTGTTGTGATGTTATCTGAACCGGGGGCCTTGCCAGCTTTCATATGTTTAAGAACATTTCGAACCTCCATCTTCAAAATTGGCGGTCCTTCATTATTAAATCGAATATCATACTGTTCATCTCTGTTATCATCATAAAGGTTTTTCACATAGTCTGACCATACATGTAGAATCTGATCTTTTTCTATTATGATTTTGCCATCTTTAGTTTTTAGACAGCCTGCTGATGTACTTGTTCTTTTATTAGTAAGTTCCTGAATTCTTTTGTGCACTAATTTGGTATTTTGACTGTTGTGTTGTTTTTCAATTTCTATGCAATTTTTCTCAAGTCATGCTTCTTTTGCCTCCTTACATAATGTTCTGACTTGTCTGTGAATTTCTTCATAGTTGACAGGGCTATTTTTGTTGAGTCTTCTTATTTCCATTAGTTGTAAATTTATTCAGTCATCCATTTCTTACGACCCACGTTCTTTAATTTTGGGAATAGTTATTTCTGCAGCCAAACTGATCGAATTCTTCAACATTTCCCATTGATCATCCACATCCTGGAATAAGATCTCTAGATATTTGGCTTCTTCTTCTCTTCATATTTGGCAGAATTATTTTTGTTGAGTCTTCTTGTTTCCATTAGTTGTAAAATTTCTTCAGTCATCCATTTCTTACGACCCAAGTTCTTTAATTTTGGGATAGTTGTTTCTGCAACCAAACTGATCGAATTCTTCAACATTTCCCATTGATCATCCACATCCTGGAATAGGATCTCTAGATCAGACATTATATCAAATCTGTTCTGTACTTCTATGTTGAATTTATTTTGTATTTCCTTGTCGTTACTCAATGTACAGAAATCATATTTAGTGTTATCAGTTTTATACTTTACTTTCTTTAACTTTATCCTCAATGTTCCTGTAAGTAATCTGTGGTCACCATAACAATCAGCACTGGGAACTGTTTTTGCTATTGTTAGCGCATTTCTAAATCTTCTGCTAATCAAAATGTAATCAATCTGGTTTCTAATCCTACTATCAGGACTCCTCTATTTCCATAATCTTCTAGGGTGTTGCTTAAACCAGGTGTTTCCTACAATCATTCCCTGCTCTTTTGCCCACTCTACAAATCTGTATCCTCTTTCATTTCTCTCTCCTAAACCATAGTTTCCTACTGTGTATCTATCACCTTGATTTCCTCCTTTTGCTTTGAAGTCCCCTATTATGGTGTTTATTTCTTAATTTTTACATTTCTCTAAAGCAGACTCTATGTCACTATAAAATTCTTCTACACTATCTTCAATGGATTCTCCATCTGGGGCATATAATTGAATAACATTTATGCCAAAAGGTCTGCTTCTTAATTTAACTAGTAAAACTCTGTCTGAAACGGCTCAATGTCCTTGAACAGATTTTGATGTTTGCCGGTCCAAAATAATTGCTACCCCCTTTGTCGATAATTGCTACCCCCTCCAGAATAAATAATCTTAAAATCTTCATCTATCTTGATGCCTGCTCCTGTCCATATCGTTTCGCACATCCCTAAAATATTAATTTTCTCTCTGTCCATTTCTAGTTTGATGGTATCTAATTTTCGTCGTTTATTATATTAACCCTATAACAGCAATATTCCAATATGTACTCACCCACAGCGACCGGCCCAGCACAAGATACGAACTCGCTGTTCAGCAACCTCCTGGCCACCTCTAACACACCAGGTCAGAATCTAACCACGCTTATCTGGCATGTCGCCACTGTCAATGACCACTTGAACAGAAAAACAACACAACACCGCGTTGACACGAGTTTACGGGACTTTAAATGAGTTTAAAGGAGCTTAAATGCAAAAGGATATGCTTCATTGCACCTGGTTATAATGTGCTCATGTCGCGGTCCCTTTCCGCGGGCCGGCCCGCCAAGAACGTCACACAGGGCACGAACCTACGTGGCTCCAGCGACGACCCCAGGGGTCCATGGGAAAACTGCACTCGTGAATCCAATGAGGAGGTCCGGAACTGAACCCATAACCTTCGGAGCTCGAGGCAGGCTGCTGAACTGCTTCGCCACTCCCCCTCTTTTATCACACACACTCGCACGCACGCAAGCACACACACTCACGCACACGCACACACGCGCGCGCACACACACAAACTCAGCCCGTACACGCATACACACATTTGTTATATGCAACAACCCCGCCAAAGGGAAATAAGCATGAGAATTACCTGTGTTAGCAAGGAATTGCTACAGTTGTCGTTTTTGTGACATTATTAGTAATATTACTTATTAATGTACTACTACTACTACTACTACTACTACTACTACTACTACTACTACTACTACTACTACTACGACGACGACGATGACTACGACTACTACTACCACCACTACTACTACTACTACTACTACTACTACTACTACTACTACTACTACTACTACTACTACTACTACTACTACTACGACGACGACGACGATGACTACGACTACTACTACCACCACTACTACTACTGCTACTACTACTACTACTACTACTACTACTACTACTACTACTACTACTACTACTACTACTACTACTACTACTACTACTACTACTACTACTACTACTACTACTACTACTACTACTACTACTACTACTACCACTACTACTACCACCACTACTACTACTACTACTACTACCACCACTACTACTACTACCACTACTACTACTACTACTACTACTACTACTACTACTACTACAACTACTACTACTACTATTACTACTACTACTACTACTACTACTTAATAGAGGTATGCGTGGCCGCGGGTTTTAATGTGTTGAAACTTCCGGTGTGGTGACAGAGGGGTAGTGGGTTCATGCCATACAACTGTAAATTGCACTTCAACTGTGTCTTACCGTTCAGAAAAGCAATGGCCAACTACTGCACGTAAACCTGCCCTGTAAAAATCAACCTGGCGTTGGTGAGTTGGTGGCAACGGCCGGCAGTAGACATGCAACATTTGTTGTTAGTCCGCCATTGTTTTCTGAGCAAGAAGTTCCCGTTAAAGTCTAACCAACCACGTGTAGGAAATTACACCCGTACTCTGCCGTCGCCGTCAGCGCACCCGATGTTTAAGCGCATGGGCCTTAATTAATTAGGCAAATGATGGATAAAAGAAGAAAGATAACACAAGATAAAGACGAATATAATAGAATAAGTAAACGAATAATAATCAAACGCTATGTGGCTAAAGAAGTATGTCTGGATCAACAGTGCATGGATATTGGGACAAACTATCGAAAAGACTCAAATTATATGTATTTTTTTCCCCGCGTTTCCATCCTGTTTCAGGATATTACGGTCAACATCAGCATCTTTCAGCTGTATGTTGATTCCTAGGCTAGATTACGCTCATCAGCACGCCACGACTTTCTGAGCAACCGGCTCCATACTCTCATAAGTCACTGGCGCGACTCGAACCACTTCTAATTCTCGTGTGCTCACTCGTGTGCTCTCGTCAACCACGAGAGTATTCGGGATTAACGGAGAAAGCTGCTAACCCCTCAGCCAGGGAGCCGGTATATTATATGTATGAACCAATAAATACAATGACAGGTAGGAAAACACAAAAATAACACTGGATGTTTACAATCGAAGAACGGTGCAATACTGATGTGAAAAGATGATATAGTCATCAGACTGACGGATTATCTTGAAGAGCTGTATGATGATAGTGATAGGAGACAAGAGGTAAATATTCAAAACAATGGCTAAGGTCCACCAATACTTGCAGCGGAAGTTGAAAATGCATGAAGAAATTAAAAGCACCCGGTCCAGACAACATTACATTGGAGGAAGTTGAGGCTCGGTAATTTTGTAATCAAAATATTGACTACGTGTTTAAGTATAAAGGCATGAAGTCCACGCATATCTCTGTTTATCTATGTAAAGTGCTTCATGTACTCTTCACGCATGTGCGGTGAGGGAGATAAAGCGGTGGAAGAAGAAGATTGTATCGTGCAGAAACACGAACAGAGAATCAACAAGGTGAGGATAACATTGAAGTATAGATAGAGGTGAACAGAAGGAAGCAGCATGGCAGGAGAAGAAGAAAAAAGTTAGTTGCATATCCTTTATTGGACGTGGCAGTCAACCCCGGAATTTGTTGGCTGTTTGTGATTTCTTGGCAAGTTTACTTTCAGTAGTTTGCCATTGCTTTCTGAACTACTGGCACTCATACCATTGTATGGAAACTAACGCGGTATGCCGAGAAAAAAGCAGAGTTGTGACCAAAACGTTAATTGAAGAAACATGCTAGAATTAGACCAAGAAGAGGTAATGAAGCTACTTCCGCCATTGACAGAGACGGGGTGTGGGGGGTGGGAAGGGTGGGGGGGGGGTAAGCTTGGCCAATTGTATACGTATAAGAGCACGCATTCTTAAACATCCAATCCGGTGCGCTGATGCTGAGGTAGCGGGTTCAACCCCTACAAAGGTCAGTTGGACTAAAATGTTGACTTCTCATCCTTGACTTGGGGACGCAAATTACAAGTTAGTTAGTTAGTTAGTTAGTCGACAGATCATCCTCGTTGCACATCGAACCATTCAGTCCATAAGTGCTCGGATCCCCTCCTCAGCAAATCCCGCAGCGTGTAGCGGCTAACGACGCCAGTTCTGTGTTGGTTTATCAATCTTCTTTGGCTTCCTGCGTAGTGTTCTTGTTTGGCCACCCCTCTTTTAATTTGCTGCTCCCGCAGTCTGGCCATTGTTGTAGATTCACAGTCATCACTTGGTTCTCGCAAAAGTCTCATTTCTCGTAGAGCATTCAGAATGTCAGCCTGGTCCATGGCGCGTCCGCCCTCCACAGTAGCTTCACCTGCGAGCTTATCAGCCCGCTCATTTCCTTGTACTCCCGCATGACCTGACACGAAGATGAAACTAATCTTTGCCAGCCGAGACCGCTTCAAAGGCAGCAACCATTCTCTTCGGATCGACCCCTCCTGTATCCTCTTGATCATGTTCATTGAGTCGCTAAGGAAACAAGCCCTAGTGAATGTCTGTGTCTCGAGCCATGTTATTGCTTTACTTACTGCCATGACTTCCATGGTCAGGCTACTTGTGGTTTCAGTGAAAGCACCAGAGTCCTCCTTCACAATTCTCCCTCCGGCCCGAGCTGTAAAGGCCCATGAGCTTCTCACATGTCGGACGACCGACCCATCTGTGTAGATGACCGCGTCACCGTCTAGCGAATTCTCCAAAATCAACGCTTGTACTTCAGCCTCCACAGCAGCCGGATTTTCTTGTCTGCATTTTCTATCTAGTTGGATGCAAACTGAAAAGGATGTGCAGAAGTCTGTTGGTACTTGCACCCATTCCTCGCCAGGTTCTAAGTCCTCAAGTGAACACACCTGTTGAAGAATGTCTTCGGCTTGACCCATCCACGACCGTCCTCTTTTTAACCTGTTGCCCTTCACCTTCCTAATTTCACTATGCAGTGGATGTTGTGTGTTTGCGTTAATTCTGAGGTAGGCGCGTGCCCTGCAAACTTGTATTCTCTCTTCAATGGTTGGAAAATCAAGAAGGTAGCGCATCGCCCTGCATGCTGTATCTCTTGTACATCCAAGAATAATGCGCATAGCTTCATTCTGTATCCTTTCCATCCTTTCTATCTGCTTATGGCTGAGAGTCAGGATTGCCATTGCATACTCCAAAACAGACATGACCAGCCCCTCGTACAGAAGACATAGATGGCGCTGCTCACAGTTTGCTGCCGCCATCACCCGCATCGCTGCCAAACCCCGCTTGGCCTTTGTTATCACCTGGTCTATGTGCACATTATAAGCAAGGCTTCGATCAAACGGTATCCCCAGGTAATTCATTGCCTGCGTTCTTTCCACCGTCTCTGAACAGAGCATTACAGTTTGCAAAATTGCAAAATTGCAAATTACAAGTACTTCTGAAGTTGGAGTGGGTTCGCTTGATGGCGAGTGACACTGGTAATAGAGAAAGCTAATCCACGCGCAATAAAATCACACTTGTGCATCACAAAAACAGCAGCACGTGTATGGACTACGCTTGAGTTCAAAGCAAGCGGAAATAAAAATAAAAATATGTTTCTAATATTTAAAAAAAAAATGTGAAGAGACAACTCCATGGTACGGGGTGTCAATCATTGGTTTCAGAACCGACATGACTGCCCTCGAGACATTCCTACACATGGTCACCCTCGCCTCTTCAAAAGGCACCGAAGAATTGCCAGGCGGATAGTTACTGTAAACACAGCCCAACACTCCACATTGGCTGCCAATGTCAGACCTAGACGATGACAGAAAAAGACAGAAGATGAATAACAACAGAAATGAGATTCTTGAGAAGAATACTCAATGTATCAAGACGAGAGAAAAACTGAAATGAAGAAATCAGGACTAAAGTGGAGGTTACATGTGGAAAGTAAAGGCTTTAAAATACGGGTCTAGAATCGTATGATGAATGTGTCTGAAGATGTGTACAAGTATGTTTTACTTTTTATTTTTATTTTACTTAAATACAGAGATGGCAATTGATGATGATGATGATGATGATGATGATGATGATGATTATGATGATGATTATGGTGATTATGATTATGGCGATGATGATATTGATAATGATGATGGTGGTGGTCAAGATGATGATGAGGATGATGAGGATGATACTGATACTGATAATTATGATGATGATGATGTTATTGGTAATGATAATGATGATGATGATATTGACATTGATAATGATGAGGATAATGATAGTGAAGGTCATGATGATCATAATGATATTGATGATGATGATGATGATGATGATAATGATGATAAAGATAATGGTGATGATGATAATGATGATGATGATGATGATGATGATGATGAGGATGATGATGATGATGGTGGTGATGATGATGGTGAAGGTCATGATGATATTAATGATATTGATGATGATGATGATGATGATGATGATGATGATGATGATGATGATGATAATGATGATGATGGTGATGATGATGATGATGGTGGTGGTGATAATGATAATGATGCATTAAAGCTAATGTGCTATTATAATCTGTAATCTTTCAGGTCAGATGCAGATGCCCACCGACCCCAACACACCCAGTTTTGGTAACCCAAACCTGGGTGCCAATGCAGGGTTTGGAGCCTCCATGGGCGGGAATCTGGGTTTCTTAGGAGGCCAGCCTGGGATGCAAGGCAGAGGCATGAACTCTGCCTACCCTATGTCCTCCATGGGGGGTATGAGTTCTAACCCTGCACCAGCACCTTTGCCGAGACCAAGTAAGTGCCTTCATCCTGTCCTGCAGCATGCTGCGTCCAACTGACATATTACGTATGTCTGAGCAGCCAGAGTTTGGCTGGCTGGTTGGTTGGTTGCTGGTTAGTTTATTGGTTGGTTGGTTGACTGATTGGTTGATTGAATGATTGGTTGACTGATTGGTTGGTTGGTTAGTTAGATGATTGGTTGGTTGGTTAGTTACATGACTAGGTTGGTTGGTTAGTTACATGATTGGTTGGTTTGTTAGTTAATTGATTGATTCATTGATCGGTTAGTTGATTAATTGGTTGATTGGTTTGTTGATTGGTTGGTTGATTAGTTAGATGATTGGTTGAATTGATTAGTACGTTTGTAGGTTGATTGACTGTTTGGTTGATTTATTGGTTTACTGATTTGTTGGTTGTTTGACTGAATGATTGATTGAATGATTGGTTGACTGATTGGTTGTTTGGTTCGTAGGTTAATGGACTGATTGGTTAGTATACTGATTGGTTGGTTGGTTGATTGATCGACTGATTGGTTAATTGACTGATCGACCAATAGGTTAGTTTGCTGATTGACTAATTGGTTAGTTGGTTGATTGACTGATTAATTAGTTAGTTATTGACTGATTGATTAGTTCGTTGATTGACTGATTGGTTAGTTGGTTGATAGACTAATTAGTTAATTGACTGATTGACTAATTGATTAGTTAGTTGATCGACTGATTTATTAGGTAATTGATTGACTAATGATTAGTTACTTGATTGATTGATTAATTGGTTAGTTGATTGACTGATTGATTAGTCAGTCGAATGATTGAATGCTTAATTAGTTGTTTGACTTAATTGATTGGTTGGTTAATTGTTTGGATGGTGAATCCCATGAAAGACTGGGTGCTAACGCCTCAAGTTAGTTAGTTAGTTAGTTAGTCGACAGATCATCCTCATTGCACATCGAACCATTCAGTCCATAAGTTCTCGGATCCCCTCCTCAGCAAATCCCGCAGCGTGTAGTGGCTAACGACGCCAGTTCTGTGTTGGTTTATCAATCTTCTTTGGCTTCCTGCGTAATGTTCTTGTTTGGCCACCCCTCTTTTAATTTGCTGTTCTCGCAGTCTGGCCATGGTTGTAGATTCACAGTCATCACTTGGTTCACGCAAGAGTCTTACTTCTCGTAGAGCATTCAGAATGTCAGCCATGTCCATGGCGCGTCCGCCCTCCACAGTAGCCTCACCTGCGAGCTTGTCAGTCCGCTCATTTCCTTGGACTCCCGCATGCCCTGGCACGAAGATGAAACTAATCTTTGCCAGCCGAGACCGCTCCAGAGGCAGCAACCATTCTCTTCGGATCGACCCCTCCTCTATCCTCTTGATCATGTTCATTGAGTCGCTAAGGAAACATGCCCTAGTGAATGTCTGTGTCTCTAGCCATGCTATTGCTTTACTTACTGCCATGACTTCCATAGTCAGGCTACTTGTGGTTTCAGTGAAAGCACCAGAGTCCTCCTTCACAATTCTCCCTCCGGCCCGAGCTGTAAAGGCCCATGAGCTTCTCACATGTCGGACGACCGACCCATCTGTGTAGATGACCGCGTCACCGTCTAGCGAATTCTCCAAAATCAACGCCTCAAGTCCGGTGTCTAAGTGCTAAGATTGTTTGAACAGTGGAAAGATCTTCCATCTGTCGAAGTGAGATTGATGTAGTCACCTATCCTCCTAGTTCGGCGCTGAAACACAATCTCCAATGGGGCTTTCCATCTGCTGGGTCAGAAACCATGGGTTAATGTGAGACCAGTACTGGAACCTCACATCTGCGACGGAGAGGCATGGCCGGGTCAATGAACAGGATCTGCAACAATTAGTAGATGCGGTTGTTGCACACAGTGAACAACTAGGGTTAGAATTAAATTGTAAGAAGACTCAGACTATGGTCGTCACTAGGAAAAAGGAAACATCACAATGTAATATACAAGTAAATGGGAATCTTCTTAAACAAGTGAATCGGTACATTTATCTCGGAACAGTCATAACATCTGATGGGAGATGCCTTGAAGAGATTTGAATCAAGAATCGTCCATGGCGAAGGTAGTCTTTTTCAAGGTGGAATCCATACTGACCAATAACAAGATGTCATTTGCAACGAGAAAAAAATTGTTGAAGTGCTACAAAGAACCTGTACTTTTGTATAGATGTGAAACGTGGACAATGAGCACACAAGCTGAAATACATCTAATGGTTGTGGAATGTGGTTTCTGAGGAAAACGCAAAGAATACCATGGGCAGACAGAAAAATCAATGACTTAATCCTACAAGAAACAAATGAAAATCGTAAACTGATTAGAAATATTAGATGTAAATAGTCAGATAAATAAATTGGAGACCTTGGTGACAACTGGCAAGACTGAGGGGAAAAGAACAAGGGGAAGGCAGAGAAGCAAATGCCTGGATTGCCTGGCCACGTGGCATGGTCGAGACAAGAACACAGAGCTGATCCACGACTCTGGTGATCGAGTGAGATGGCGAAACATGACCGCCCACACTATCGGCATGGCAATGATGATGATGATGATGATGATGATGATGATGATGATGATAGTGAAGCCTTTAAACTGTCTATACATGCGGAGTTAGAAGATAAAGGCTAAAAAGTACTAAGTGCTTACACATATCGGTTAGGCGAGCGATTCGTCAAGGCCTTAGCGTATGTTTGCTTCTAGGCTGCGGTTTTCTTGCGCATTTTCCTCATTTTGGACTTGTAGCAATTGGTCCGTCGCCCAGTTACTACTTGGTGCGACTCTGTGAGCTGTGGATTTCATGTGCTTTTATTTCATCTGCCCGCTGTGGTTTGTGTTGTCAACTGCATGTTCAGAAAAATGGCGGGTAGCCAGTTTGCTAAACTATGTGGCTTACCGTATGTAGTAATGCGAGTGCAACTGCTGGTTTTTTCTAATGACTGCTGCTTCCATCGACGGTGAACTGTAATTTAAACGGCGGACTGTTGTGTTGTCATTCTGGCAGCGACCTTATACCTACATGCACGTACGTCCTGTTGGTTGTGTCGTCACAGCTGTCTGTTTCACTTTTCACATGGGACAGCGAGGAGCATTTTGTGTGATGTAATTTCCACTGGCATAGGACAGAACATTATGGGGTGAATCGTTGCCTTGATGTTGGGACTGGGACTAATGACCACTAATGATCACTAACCAACAACCAATGACCAATAAGCAATGAGCAGTGACATCGTAGGGTAGATGAGTCACGGCAAAATACCACTGCATGGCACCTATATACCCAAGGTTATAACATGAAAGACTAAAACAATCTAAGGCTGTTTGGTGCCTATTTTTCTCCAAATACATGATGAAACACGACATGAACTATGAATGTAAAGCACTTATACTCGTTAGAGTAGAACATGAAAAACTACATGAAATATGACTGTGAAGCACTTATTCAGGATAGAGTAGAAGATGAAACCGTGAAGAAAAACGAATCTAAGGTACCTCAATAAGTCAGGGTAGAAAACTCCACTAAACTTCTTGTATTTCTTTCATTCTCAGATATGGCGCAGAGCATGATGCCATACATGTAAGTATTTTATTAGTCTCCTCGCATTTCAAAGTGTCTGTTTTATTTGTGTCAGTGCACCTTAAGTGTTATTTTTATTTGTGTCAGTGTATCTTAAATATCTTCTTTATTTGTCTTATTGCCTTTCAAAGTGCCTTGTCAAGGTATATACGTCCTTATACTCAAGGTATACCTGTCCTTGTGCCCAAGGGATACCTGTACTTGTACTCAAAGTACACCGGTCCTTGTATTCAAGGTACACCTTCACTTGTACCTAATTAATACCTGTCTTTGTACCCAAGGTATATCTGTCCTTGTACCCAAGGTATACCTGTCCTTGTACCAAAGGCATACGTGTCCTTGTACCAAAGGTATACGTGTCCTTGTACCCAAGGTATACCTGTCCTTGTACACAAGGTGTACCTGTCCTTGTAACGAAGGTATACCTATCGTTGTACTTAAGGTATACCTCCCCTTGTACCCAAAGAATACCTGTCCCAGGTCCCAAGGTATAGCCCCCCCCCCATTGTACCCAAGGCAAACCTTCCCTTATACCCAAGGTATACCCCCCCCCCCATTGTACCCAAGGCAATCCTTCCCTTATACCCAAGGTATACCCCCTCCCCCATTGTACCCAAGGCAAACCTTCCCTTATACCCAAGGTATACCCCCTCCCCCATTGTACCCAAGGCAAACCTTCCCTTATACCCAAGGTATACCCCCCCCCCCCCCATTGTACCCAAGGCAATCCTTCCCTTATACCCAAGGTATACCCCCTCCCCCATTGTACTCAAGGCAATCCTTCCCTTATACCCAAGGTATACCCCCCCCCCCCCCCATTGTACCCAAGGCAAACCTTCCCTTATACCCAAGGTATACCTGTTCTTGTGCACAAGGTATGCCCGTCATTGCATCCAATCTGTACCCGTCCTTGTACCCAATGTAAACATTTCCTTAAACCCAAGTTATACCTGTCCTTATACCCAGGTATACCTGTCCTTATACCCAAGGTATACCTGTCATTGTACAAAAGGTATACCTGTACTTGTACTCAAGGTATTCCTGTCTTTGTATCCAAGGTGTATACCTCTCCTTGTACCCAATGAATACCTGTCTACCTATCTATAGATACCCAAGGTATACTTGCCTTGTGCCCAAGGTATACTTGTCCTTGTAACCAAGGTATATCTGTCCTTGTGCCTAAGGTATATCTGTCCTTGTACTCAAGGTGTACCTGTCCTTGTACCGAAGGTATACCTGTACTTGTGCCCAAGGTGTACCTGTCCTTGTACCGAAGGTATACATGTCCTTGTGCCCAAGGTATACATGTCCTTGTACCGAAGGTATACATGTCCTTGTACCGAAGGTATACATGTCCTTGTGCCCAAGGTATACATGTCCTTGTGCCCAAGGTATACCTGTCCTTGTCCCCAAGGTATAATTATCCGTGTGAAATGAGTGCTACGATCTTTTACGGTAGTAAAGTTGGTGTAAAATGGCGATGGTCACCAAATCTCATAATTTACATTGTGATTATCTATTACATTGCACAAATTGCTATTGGTTTATAATGTATGCAATCTGGTATTATCAAATGGTGGTGTTTGTCCATCAAGAATGATGATGACCATTCATTTCATCCAGTGGGGTTGAAAGTATGGAGCCGTGAGTTCTAAGATGGCTGATAAGGCCTATTTTGGCTCGAAATGTTCTTTGACAATGTGGGCAAAGAATGCTTGACGTTCCAGGAGGAGGATCTCCTGCAGTGGTTTTTCTGTCAAGCCTTTTCTTCAAAGCTCTTGCAGTCCTGGTTGCTTCACAAGTGACTGCACCCTTGTGTAATGATGTACGCCACGAATTATCGGTCTTTAGCAGCAGTCTCCCAGGTGTCAAGATGAATTCCAAAAGCTTTCAGTGAGATTTTCAGAGTGTCTTTAAAGCGTTTCCTCTGGCCGCCTTGGGAGCGTTTACCACAACGCAGCTCGCCGTAAAAAATTGTTTAGGGAGCCTGTGATCTGGCATACGAGTTAAGTGACCAGCCCAGCGAATCTGATTCTTCATTAGTATAGTGTGGATACTGGGCATGGACGCTCTTTCTAGAACTTCAGTGTCTGGGATCTTGTCTTGCCATTTAATCTTCAATAGCTTCCTAAGGCAGACTGTGTGGAAGTGGTTTAATTTCCTAGCATGTCGCTGATAAACAGTCCATGTTTCACAAGCATACAGCAGTGTGGATAATACAACTGCTTTGTAGACTTTCAGCTTTGTTTGCAGGCTTATTCCAGATTCTGTCACATACGTTCTTGTACAGTCTGCCAAACGCCGCGCTGGCTTTGGAGGTTCATGCCTACACTACGTCATCAATTGTGGCAGCTTGTGACACAGTGCTGCCGAGATAAGTGAATTTGTCCACAACACTTAGTCTATGACCGTTCACCTTGATATTCGGTACAGTGTGATTTATCCCTGGTGCTAGCTGGTACATAATTACAGTCTTCTCCAAGTTCATATTGAGCCCAGAGATGCCACAGGCATATGAGAAAGCTGAAACATTGTGTTACATGTCTGCCTCTGAGTTGGCATATAGAGTGCAATCTGGGGGGGGGGGGGGGGGGGGGGGGGGCTGCGTGGTCTCGAGGTATGGTGTCCGCCTCGAGTGCTGGAGGTCCCGGGTTCAAGCCCCGGTGATGCCGAGATCCTTTCTCGTGGACTTCTAATAATAAATTTCCCCTGGTCTCTGGGTAGTGAGATCGGACGCCCGTGTGTATTGTTGCGCACGAAAAAATCCCTTGGCAGTTGGAAATCGAAAAAGAGTAGCCTAACGGCGCTGCCCGGGCGAAATTTCGAGTTAAAAATCTACCCAAAGTTTTTCAGTATCCTCGCCGGTGCTACGGAGTTCGTGAACTGAGCTGAGTTTCTTCAGACTCAGGTTTGAGTTAGGAGGAGAACGGAGCACTTATGGGTTGCACCCGTGTGTCGTGATGTTGATCCATCGACTAAACTAAACTAAACATAGAGCGCAATCATCAGCAAACAGCAGTTCTCTGACGGTGTCGCTGTTAGTTTTGGTTTTGGCTTTCAGCTTTCTGAGATTGAACAACTTTCCATCCATGTGGTAGTTGATGTCTATTCTCAGTGTATTATCAAATACAGGTTCTGTAAACTAAACTAAACTAAACTAAACATAGAGCGCAATCATCAGCAAACAGCAGTTCTCTGACGGTGTCGCTGTTAGTTTTGGTTTTGGCTTTCAGCTTTCTGAGATTGAACAACTTTCCATCCATGTGGTAGTTGATGTCTATTCTCAGTGTATTATCAAATACAGGTTCTGTAAATCAAGAACCATTACCATACACTATATAGAAGCGTGTTATTGTTTACCTACTTTCTGACATTATCGACACAGCGACATTAACAAAACAACTGACATTACCCACACATTAGCATTTTCTACCATCTGACATTATCCACACACCGACATTACCCACACACCGACATTATCCACAGACCCTCATTATCCACACACCCTCATTATCCACACACCGACATTACCACACACCGACATTACCCACACACCGACATTACCCACACACCGACATTACCATACACCGACATTATCCACACACCGACATTATCCACACACCGACATTACCACACACCGACATTACCCACACACCGACATTACCCACACACCGACATTACCATACACCGACATTATCCACACACCGACATTATCCACACACCGACATTACCACACACCAACATTACCCACACACCGACATTACCCACACGCCGACATTACCCACACACCGACATTACCCACACACCGACATTACCCACACACCGACATTACCCACACACCGACATTACCCACACGCCGACATTACCACACACCGACATTACCCACACGCCGACATTATCCACACACCGACATTACCCACACACCGACATTACTCACACACCGACATTACTCACACACCGACATTACCCACACACCCACATTATCCACACACCGACATTACCCACACACCCTCATTATCCACACACCGACATTACCCACACACCGACATTATCCACACACCGACATTACCCACACACCCTCATTATCCACACACCGACATTACCCACACACCCTCATTACCCACACACCGACATTATCCACACACCGACATTACCCACACACTGACATTATCCACACACCGACATTATCCACACACAGACATTATCCACACACCGACAGAATCTCAACTGTACAATCGTGTTTCTCCCTCCCACAGGATGCTCTCCGGAAGTGACGTCGCTCAGAGGATGGCCTTGATGTCCATGATGGGCGGCGGTGGAGCGTCAGCTATGGGTGGTGGTGGAGGCATGTTCGGCAACCCCCTGCTGATGTACGGTTTAATGAACATGTGAACAATCAACACCCCTTCTCCCTATCCCACTTCCCAACTGTACACTTTCGTGGGCTAACTTTCACTACTAACAAATCACCGTTGATCAGTTACTCCCTGCACGATCAAATCACTTGTGTAAAGTCACTATAAGTAAGACTAAGACCCCTTTTCCAAGTCTCGAGGTGTGTTGGGTATTGGATGCTAGTTCCATATTCGTATAGAACAATTGGCACCAGATTGGTGATGTAGTCAACAACACGACGGCCGCCTTCTCTTTCTAGAACAAATTTAGGTGATTATTTTAAGCAGGACCCACGGGAAGCCCAGATCAAAAGAAAACAATCAGACTTTCCATCGGGATTCGAACACATGGCAATTGCGCGGGCTGGCAGCGTGCAGGCCACTGCTCTATTGTCGCTCACTCAAAGTCACCGTGGACGCCGATACATAGATCACTCACTTTGTTAAGTGACTTTCAACAGATTGACTAAACCCTAATGTTGTTCAGATATTACGAAACCCTTATTTATCCTGACTCTAAGAGAAAAGAAGGACCAAAGAGAGTCGTAGAGAGCCCACTGAGGTCAAAAGGAAAAGACAGAATGAAGAGAACAATTGCAAAACCTGCAGAACAGAGTTTTCAATACAGGCATGCATGCAATTATAGATATCTACATAAAAACGCTGACGCTGTGGTGAAGGGGTCAAGAACGAAATTGTTAATTATGTATACTGCATTTGAAACACATCTGCGGGAGGTTTGGAAGCTGACCGTCTTGCCCTCGTTTCATTCAGATATGAGTTCCGGTCGTTTAGAAAGCAATAACAAACTACCGAGCGTAAAACTTGCCAAGAAATCACAAACAACCAAACATGCAGGGGTTGACTGTGACGTCCTTCAAAGGATATGCAACTAACTTTCAACATAAGATAATATATAATGGAATTGTCAGGAATCTTCAGGTCAGTTCAAGAATTAAATTATTTGAAGACAATGGTGGTATTTGACATTTTCCCAGCTTCCAACACAATATGGCATCTTTAAACACGGCCTAAGCTGAACACGGCTCGCCTGCCCACACAGCGGTCATGCATTCCCTTTAAGGCGAGGGATCTGTCTTCAGGCACCAAGGCCTCCACGTCTACTCAGCCTAAATTGAAAATGACCTGGTGAGTAGAGATGACCGGCGCCAAATTGACCACACCACTCACCCAGTGCCGCCGATCGGACGAGCACCATAAACCAAGTACACCTCATGGCATGAAAAGAGATCTTTGACTTACTTGGAAGAATAGAGACGCGCCGCTTCAAGGAGCATCCGCTGTCTATGTATGCACACGAGCCAGAAACCAGGAACATTATATAGAGCACCACAGGAGACGGGGGATACTCGCACATGGTATAGAGCCGTGTGGAGAAGGAACAAGTCCCGGCGGAGCTATAGCAAGAAGAACAATATTTGAAGTATTTATAGATAATACACCATGGCTAAAGAGCCTGGCGCACCAGCTTGTAACAACTAGTAAAGTACGTTCAGTCTGTCCTATATTCGCACAGGAACTTCCAGTTTCCTGGCTCTTCTAGTGAAATGCTTTCAGGTGGCCACACATTTACACCCGCTGGAAGGAGGCAGATTTTGGAGGTAGTTCACATCACGTCAGTTCGCTTGTGTGGATTATGATAGTTGCACTCCGGACTTGCCTATAAGTGCTCCGATCTCCCCAGCGATAACTACATCGGCTAATTATATCAGGTCCTTCGTTATAGAACAAACTATACAGAACTAGTTAATGAGTACTTAGGGTTAACCTTATGGACAACAATCCCTATCAGATAGGCATTCGAAATATTGCCGGTTCAGTCACAGGATTATTAATCTGAGGCTGGGATGAGCTCTAAATATAACTTCTCTTGTGAGGGTGAAAGAAGAGGTAATGACGGCAAGGAATAAAGGACACTAGGTTTCACAGGCAAGGCACGGAGTACTCTGTCATCAAATTGTTTGGATGTGAATGAGTTTAGCAAGCACAAGTGTTTGGTCCTGTAGGGAAAGACTTGATCAACGTAGGGTATGTTATTTGTTAAAGATTGTTTTACATAATAATCAGGGAGGTCACACGATGCATGAACGTGCTCCTGTGGGAGCACGTCTGATCATCTTTATTTGCTCGTCCTGGGGATTCACTGTCTAAAGTCAGAAATAACACAGGAGTCTGTGGCTCCAGATAATGTCTTCGTCAGAATTATTGTCCTCCTGTATTGCTATTTCCAGATTAAAATTGTGTAACGGTCACTTGTGTTTGTTGTGATAGTAACATTTTGTTGTGATAGTAATGTGTTGTTGTGATAGTAATGTCTTATTGCTATAGTAATGTCTTCTTCATATTGTTTACATCGTGATCCCAGAAGTTCTTTAGTAGTTTATTGTTGTTATTACTGTTGTTGGCGTTTATTTTATTGTCTTTATTCTTGTTGTTGAAGAATCTGATTAAAACCAAATTCTTCCTAATTCAGAAATAAACAAGATTGCGATGTATACCATACCTACTTATGACACAGTCACACGTATACGTACGCGCGCGAACGCGAGCACACACGCACACACACACACACACACAAACACACACAAACACACACACACACACACACACACACACTGAGTAATGATATTATGATATGCACACTCAGTAATGATATATGAAAATGATATTGGGTGAATCCTGAATAATTAGTAAACAAACATAATTTAAATGAAGCGACAGAATTGCGATTTTACATAAGAATGCTGACAATAACTTGGATGGTGCAAATGAGCAAACTAAATATGTTAAAAGAGGCCGAGAAATAAAGACAACTTGTCACTAATATTAAAAAGAGGCAGACATTTTTTGTAAAATTCACAGTGTGATCATAGAGATACTGGAACGTATTGTAACAACCAGAAAATTAATGGGAAAAAATACAGAGACAGACAATGAATAAGAATATTAGAAGGCTTTCATCACGGAATGGTAAGTTTTAGCAACAGAATTGATATATTCTGTCAGAGATCTCGAGATGTGGAGAAACATGATCACCCAGTGAGAAAAACACTTGATGGCGATGATGATACTCATGATGTCGATGATCGTTCCCGTATAGGAGAGGAAATAGATGGAGCTGACGGAGAAATATGCCCCACGTAGAGCAGAGAAGGTGGGCGGAGCTGACGGAGAAATATTCTCCACGTATATGAGAGAAGGTGGATGGAGCTGTAAGAAAAATGTTCTCCATGTATAGGAGAGATCATGCACGGGACTTTAGGAGAAATGTTTTCCTCGTATAGGAGAAAACATGCACGGAGCTAAAGGAGAAATGTTATCCGCGTATAGGACAGAACATGCATGGAGCTATAGGAGAAATGTTCTCCACGTATATGAGAGAATCTGGACGGAGCCGTAGGAAAAAAGGTTCTCCTCATATAGAAGAGAACATGGATGGGGCTGTAGAATTAATGTTCTCCCCTTGATGGATAGAACATGGACGGAGCCGTAAGAGAAATGTTCTCCATGTATAAGAGAGGAAATGGACGGAGCTGTAGGAGAAATGTTCTCCATATATAGGAGAGGAAATGGACGGAGCTGTAGGAGAAATGTTCTCCATATATAGGAGAGGAAATGGACGGAGCAGTAAGAGAAATGTTCTCCATATATAGGAGAGGAAATGGACGGAGCTGTAGGAGAAATGTTCTCCATATATAGGAGAGGAAATGGACGGAGCAGTAAGAGAAATGTTCTCCATATATAGGAGAGGAAATGGACGGAGCTGTAGGAGAAATGTTCTCCATATATAGGAGAGGAAATGGACGGAGCTGTAGGAGAAATGTTCTCCATATATAGGAGAGGAAATGGACGGAGCATGTAGAGAAATGTTCTCCATATATAGGAGAGGAAATGGACGGAGCAGTAAGAGAAATGTTCTCCATATATAGGAGAGGAAATGGACGGAGCTGTAGGAGAAATGTTCTCCATATATAGGAGAGGAAATGGACGGAGCAGTAAGAGAAATGTTCTCCATATATAGGAGAGGAAATGGACGGAGCTGTAGGAGAAATGTTCTCCATATATAGGAGAGGAAATGGACGGAGCATGTAGAGAAATGTTCTCCATATATAGGAGAGGAAATGGACGGAGCAGTAAGAGAAATGTTCTCCATATATAGGAGAGGAAATGGACGGAGCTGTAGAGAAATGTTCTCCATATATAGGAGAGGAAATGGACGGAGCTGTAGAGAAATGTTCTCCATATATAGGAGAGGAAATGGACGGAGCAGTAAGAGAAATGTTCTCCATATATAGGAGAGGAAATGGACGGAGCTGTAGGAGAAATGTTCTCCATATATAGGAGAGGAAATGGACGGAGCTGTAGAGAAATGTTCTCCATATATAGGAGAGGAAATGGACGGAGCATGTAGGAGAAATGTTCTCCATATATAGGAGAGGAAATGGACGGAGCTGTAGAGAAATGTTCTCCATATATAGGAGAGGAAATGGACGGAGCAGTAAGAGAAATGTTCTCCATATATAGGAGAGGAAATGGACGGAGCTGTAGAGAAATGTTCTCCATATATAGGAGAGGAAATGGACGGAGCAGTAAGAGAAATGTTCTCCATATATAGGAGAGGAAATGGACGGAGCTGTAAGAGAAATGTTCTCCATATATAGGAGAGGAAATGGACGGAGCTAGTAGAGAAATGTTCTCCATATATAGGAGAGGAAATGGACGGAGCTGTAGGAGAAATGTTCTCCATATATAGGAGAGGAAATGGACGGAGCTGTAGAGAAATGTTCTCCATATATAGGAGAGGAAATGGACGGAGCAGTAAGAGAAATGTTCTCCATATATAGGAGAGGAAATGGACGGAGCTGTAGAGAAATGTTCTCCATATATAGGAGAGGAAATGGACGGAGCAGTAAGAGAAATGTTCTCCATATATAGGAGAGGAAATGGACGGAGCATGTAGAGAAATGTTCTCCATATATAGGAGAGGAAATGGACGGAGCTGTAGAAGAAATGTTCTCCGCGTTCTCCCTTTATAAACTACAGCACATGCATGTCGTAGTCGTAGATGACTGATAAAGTATGAAGAGAAAGGTGAAGACAGATGCTTCAGGCGGACTGGGCAGGTGTTCTTTCAAAAATCAAAAACAGAGAGCATCTGTTGAATTTTCCCTCCAGGACATGCTGGTGTGGTGGGAAACGAGCAGTCGGACAGATTGGTTGGGTCTGCACGACTAAGTGAGATACTGTTGAAGGACAAGACGGACGTGGTCGACGCAGTTTGGGATCAGTGTTTTTAGTGCAGAAAAACAGACAGATCCTCACGGCCTGGAGAGAATGGTGCTGGAGGGAACGACCAGAGGTTCTGATCGACAATCAGGACTCTGAGAAAAGACCAGACCGACATATAATCAGTCTGCTATGGGAATGTCCTGAGTGCAATAGGTAGTCGGTTCTTGACTCAACTCAACTCAACACCGCTCCACCCCACTCTACTCAACCCTCAACTCCGCTCAACTCAACTAATTTCAACTCCACTCCACTCAATTTAGCTCCACTTCACTTGACGCCACCTCAATCCACTCAGCTCAACACATTTCCTTTCAAAACAACTCCACTCAACTCAACTCCACTCCACTCAGTCAACTTAAGTCCACTCAACTCAACTCAAATAAACTCAACTCCACTCAACCCTCAACAAAACTCCACCCAACCCAACCCAACCCAACTCCACTCAACTCCACTCCACTCCACTCAACCCTCAACTAGCTCACATCAAGCTCGCTTCTACAGCCCCGTCCATGTTCTCCCCGTACAGTACATCCATATCTTTCATTCCCTTCCCCGCGGGATGTTCGGTCTCCCAGTATTTTGTTCGCCTTGTGTGTTCCATATGCGTTTAATAATAGAGAAGTGCAGAGAATTTAATGTAAACCTATTCTCATGTTTTGTGGATTATTCAAAGGCATTTGACTGTGTACAACATCAGAAACTTTGGGAAATCATGAGGAATATGGGCTTTCCACCACATGTAATACAACTCATGAGAATGCTCTATCTAGACCAACAAGCAGCGGTTAGAATAGATGGCCAGACATCAGATTGGTTTGACATCAAGCAAGGAGTCTGTCAGGGATGTGTGCTGTACCCCTATTTGTGTAACCTGTACGCCGAAAATATAATGAGAAATGTAAGAGATGATACAAACAGGGAGCTATATGATGCCCTAAATATCGGTGGTCATGACATACCAGAGATTCGATATGCTGATGATACAGTATTACTATCCACAACACAGAATGGTATAGAAAACCTAATAGCCTCAACCCAATTGAATAGTGAAAATCACATCTTATATCTTAACATAGCAAAAACAAAAATAATGCATACAGATAAAACTACTATGGAGAAAGAAATATATTTTAATGAAGAAAGATTGGACGTGTAGAAAATTTTGAGTATCTTGGGTCATTGATTACCAACAATGGTGAAACAATTAAAGAAATTAAACGACGACTATCAATTGCTCTTCAAAGACTAAAACAACTGAATAAATTATGGAATGGGACAGACAGAACTAAAAAAATTAGATTTTTAAGAGCATGCATCTTTCCCATTGCAACATACGCCTGTGAGACATGGACACTTACTAAACAAGTTGAACAGCGCATAAACGCCTTTGAATATAAATGTTATAGACGAGTTCTAAGAATATCTTGGGTAAAGAAAAGAACAAATGCATCCATACTTCAAGAGTTGAATATTGAGGAAGGTTGGTTATTAAAGACGATAAAACAAAGAAAATTGAAATATTTTGGTCACTTGAAACGTCACGAAAGTTTGGAGAGAACATTAATGGAGAGGTATATGCCTGGGAAGAGAGGAAGGGGAAGGCCAAAGAGAAGATGGGTGCAGGATGTGGCGGATGATCTCCAGATGGGTGTATCAGACGCGGGACATCTTGCTTGTGATCGAGAAGCTTTCCGGAAGATTGTTATGGGAGCGAGGCTCTGCAAAGGACATGCTACTGAATGAATGAATGAATGAATTTTGTTGTTTACGAAAGGGGAACAATCTAATAAAGATGAATGATTCTATTGTTCCAAGAGACATAACTCACACACCATTACTAGAAACGTTTCTTTCAAGGTTCTGACAATAAAAACTTAACGTTTGAAGAGAATATCTAGAAGTACTATTTATATGCAACATTTGAATGCAAACAGCATTAATATCTGCGAGAAATTAAAGTATGTAATGGATTTAAGTTAGATGCATGGCAATTTTATAACGCATTTTGCTATTTCACTTATACATAACATTCATACATTCAAGAATATTTACTTATGGAATAAGATATTCTATTTTCATTCAGAAAAAATAGGAATATTTTGTTCCATCATATACAAATGTGAATGAATAGTGAGATCCCCCCACCATAAGATCCGGAGTACGACACTGGTGTGTCCTGTTTATAACATATACAGACAACATAAATCTAGCCCCAGGATTAATATTATTAACACTTACGATCCTGAAATGTGCTTTCAGTTTCAACAGCAACTTGAAGACGCTTTCACTGATACACCAGAAAATTGTACAGTAAATGAAAAGTGGGGTCAAATTAAGGAAACTCTTTATAAAACTGCTGTAGGGGTTTACGGCACTGTGGATCATAAGAGGCAGGACTGGTTTGCGGCAAACAGCGAGACTCTGCAGCCCTTGATTGATAAGAAGAAGAAAGCTCTCTTAAGAAACAAGGAAAGACCAACGCGTAACACTCTGAGTGAGCTAAGGCAAGCTAGGAAGGATGTGCAAAAGGCTAGCCAGGCAGTGTGCAAATGATTATTGGATCAAGTTATGTGAGTCCATTCAAATCGCAAGTGATAAGGGAAACATAAGAAGCATGTATGAAGGAATAAAGAAAGCCTGTGGTCCAGTGATCAAAAGAAGTGCACCATTGAAAACCTTGACTGGAGAAATCATCACTGACAAGAAACAGCAGATGGACAGATGGGTAGAGCACTATTTGGAGCTTTACTCAAGTGAGACCAAACTAGCGGATGATGCCCTCAACGCCATAGAGGCTCTACCAACTCTTGACCACCTGGACACACTTCCCACCATAACAGACGTTAAGTGTGCTATAAATGAACTTGCATCTGGCAAGGCTCCAGGTAAGGATGGGATTCCAATAGAGGTTATCAGGAGTGGGCAAGACACACTCACTCTACAGATCCACCAGCTAATAGAGCTATGCTGGCGAGAAGGACAAGTCCCACAGGATTTCAAAGATTCAAGCATATAACACTGTACAAGAACAAGGGCGATCGGAGCGACTGCAACAACTATAGGGGTATCTCACTTCTGTGTATTGTTGGAAAAGTATTTGCCAGAATTGTTCTGCGCAGACTTCAAGTCCTAGGAGATCAAGTCTACCCTGAATCACAGTGTGGCTTTCGACAGAACCGGTCTACCATTGATATGATATTCTCATTGCGACAAATGCAAGAAAAATGCCGTGAACAGAATCAACCACTGTTTATTGCCTTCATCGACCTCACAAAGGCATTTGATTTGGTCAGTCGTGAGGGTCTGTTCAAGGCACTAAAGAAGATTGGCTGCCCACCAACTCTTCTGTCCATTGTGGAATCGTTCCACACAGGCATGAAGGGTATAATCAAGTTTGATGGTGCAACTTCTGAAGAATTTGAAATCAAGAGTGGAGTTAAGCAAGGTTGTGTACTAGCTCCCACCCTCTTTGGAATATACTTTTCACTTCTACTGAAATATGCCTTTCGTGATCAGGATGGTGGTATATACATTCACTCACGCTCAGATGGCGGCCTCTACAATGCTCAGAGATTGAAGGCCAAGACCAAAATTAGGAGGGTACTGATCAGAGAGTTGCTTTTTGCAGATGATGCTGCAGTTACGACCCACTCTGAGGAAGAATTGCAATGTCTACTATCTGCATTCTCCAATGCTTGTTCTGAATTTGGTTTAACAATTAGCAAAAAGAAGACACAGATTATGTCACAAGGTGCACATGGGGTACCATCAATCTTTATTGACGACGCCGAACTAGAGATGGTAGACCATTTTACATATCTAGGATCAGTGGTAAATAGCAAATTATCCCTAGATCAGGAAATCAACATCCGGATTGGTAAGGCAGCAACAACAATGAACAGGTTAAGAAAAAGAGTCTGGGAGAACAGGAAGCTTACTGCCAAAACAAAAGTCCTTGTCTATCAAGCCTGTGTCCTTAGTACTCTTCTTTATGGCAGTGAAACCTGGACAACTTACTCACACCAAGAGAAACTATTTAAACAGCTTTCATATGCGGTGTCTGCGAAGAATTCTTGGTATTAAGTGGCAAGACAAAATCACAAATACTGAAGTATTGGAAAGATCAGGTTGTGTGACAGTTTATTCCATGCTCAGTCTTCGTAGACTTAGATGGATAGGACATCTTAGGAGGATGGATGATGGTAGAATACCAAAGGACATCTTTTTTGGTGAATTACAGATGGGTAAGAGATCTCAGGGTCGGCCTCTACTACGATACAAAGATGTGTGTAAGCGGGACATGATTGATACAGGCATTGATAATGCACATTGGGAGCAAGTCGCCGCTGAACGTGTTGCATGGAGGGCAAACATCAGAAATGGAATAAAGACAAAGGAGAAAATTATTGCAGATAAGTCACACACCGAGCGTTTGAGACGTAAGATGGTGCATGATGGTGGAAATGACCACGTGTTCACATGCACCCACTGTGAACAGACATTTACAGCGCAAATTGGCCTTATCAGTCACATGCGCTACCGCCATAGGTAAAAGTTATTATGCCTTTTTAAAGCAAAAACTATCGTCTGTCAAGACGGCAAGGTGGCAATGAGACAACATATGTAAAGAAACCAGCCAAACAGATACCGCAAGAACCCCGCATGACGAAAACACAGAAGAAGAACCATCTGCAAATTTCACCATTAGAGAACTCCTGATTGCGGACGACCAAGCACTAACAGCAAAATCAGAAGCCGAATTACAAGACCACATGAACAGTCTAAACGAAATGCGTAGGGAACATAACATGAAAATTAGCACAAGTAAAATACAGGTAATGACCGTAACTAAAGAAGAAAAAGCAACAACGATTCACCTAACCCAGGGGTCACCAAACTACGGCCCGCGCGCCGGATCCGGCCCACGACGTCATTTCATCCGGCCCGCCAACGGTACTCGAACTTGCTTGATATAACGTATGGAACACGAGAGGTTGTGATACAATTTAAATGTAAATATTATGTTTAGAATAATAGGAGATTCGGATATGTGCACACTAGGTCTGATGTAACTATCTTTTTGCTAACGTCGCCTTCTTTGATAAAATTTTTTTAGTAAATAAATACGTTAGTTGTCTTTGTTTTCTGTGCATTGCATGCCACTCACTCATGATTAACTTAGTATTTCGTCTTTTTTACCAGAGCTTGCATTCTGGCTTGCAAGTATCGTTAAAGTTAGTTGCATATCCTTTACATGAGTAAACACCAGTCAACACCAGCATTGTTTGCTGTTGATGATGTCTTGGCAAGTTTACGTTCAGCAAGTCTGCCATTGCTTTCTGAACAACCGGCACCTATACCATTGCGTAAAAAGAACAGCGCATCGCGGTCTGCTGCCAAATTGCGCGCAGATATGTTTCGAACGCGGGTATACAGGATTACGAACCGCGTCAGTAAGATCTTCGCCACGGAGTCCGGCGCAAGTATTGTACAGAATAAGTATCCGGCCCTCGGTCGTAATTTTGTCAGTTATCCGGCCCGCCGTGAAAAAAGTTTAGTGACCCCTGACCTAAACGAACATCCCTTGAAACAAGCAAAGAGTTTCAAGTACCTAGGAAGTATAATCAAATGGCAGATCAGAAGACGAGATCGAAAATAGGTGCAATAAGTCAAACCAACTCATTTGACAAATGGCACCAATACTAAAGAGTTGAGTTGAGTTGAGTTAAGAACCGACATCACCGCACTCAGGCCATTCCCATACGTGCTCCGTCCCCTCGTACAACAGCCAGCGAAGAGTCATACTACTAATCGTTCTAACCGCTATCTGATTAAAAGTTCTCCTGGTCTTCCCTCTCAATTTTGAGATTCTTCCAGAACCCCTGCCGATCCTTCGCAACCTCATTCTTTCCACATATGGGTTCTCAATCTGTTCCTTCGCCTTCTCCATCTGGTCCCACAAGCGCACGACCACCTCCCCCTTGTCCATAGGCAAAATACCACCAAGAGGTGCCTTGCCTGCTAGCCTATCAGCCTGTTCATTCCTTCGTACACCCGCATGGCCAGGGCAAAATATCCATCCAATTCTCACGATCTGTGACCTCTGAAGCGACGAGAGCCATTCCACACGAAACATTCCTTTCTCCACCTTGCTAAGCATACTCTTTGAATCCGTAATGAATACAACGTGTGTTGCAGTAGTCTCCTCTAGCCACCGGAATGCCGCTGTTACTGCCTCCACCTCCATTCTCATGCTGGAGGTCGTAGTTTCATATGCCAGACTCACCTTTCTCAAGACTCGCCCATTAGACTTTGCAATAAAGCTCCAGCCACTACGTCTGTTTCTCACCACTGACCCATCGGTGTAGATGACTATGTCTTGATGTGTGTTGCTCTGGATTAGCTGTTGCACTTCAAACTCAGTGTGGCCCGCTGCCCATTCTCTGCACTCACGACCCAGTTTTATTATTACATTGTGCCAGTCCGTCATGACTTCCGGAACTTCCACCCACTCTCTTTCACGATTGATGGTCTCTAGATCACAAACTTGACTTATGGAAAGTTCTGCCTGTGCCATCCAGGACCTGCCTCGTCTTAGTCTATGACCCTTAACCCTATCCATTGCTGCATGCAGCGGGTGATCCCTGTCTGCGGCAACTCTCAGGTACCATTTGGCCCGAAGGACCCTATGCCTATCCGTCATTGTTGGTAGCGCCAGGATATGCCTCATGCATATATACTAAAGAACAAACATGTATCAATAACTACTAAGAAAACAATTTACAACACAATCTTCCTACCAACTCTATGTTACCAATGCCAAACGTGGGCAATGACAGAAAAAGAGAAAAGAAAAATCACAACAACAGACATGAGATTCCTGAGAAGAATACTCAATATATCAAAAAGAGATACGATCAGAAATGAATAAATCAGGACTAAAGTAGGGGTTATAGCAGCACTAGATTTTACTAGGAGGCAGCACGTCAAATGGTTTGGCCATGCAAGTAGGTTACCAACTAACAGTATACCACAACAAGCAATGATGTACAGACCAAAGGGAAACATAGGAAGAGGCCGACCTCGTAAACGATGGACGCAGGGAATAACGGAGTCCATGGGAATATCGATACATGAAGCCCATAATCGGGCACTCTCACGATGTTTATACGTCACCCCATCACCGCAAGGTACAAGAGGAACATGATCAGATGAGAGACATACAAAGCAAAAAACAGTTGGCAATGGCGAGCAAAGCAGCGAAACAAATATCCAGCTCTGATGTGGATTGGGCAAGATTTAGCAGCGGTTATTCCAAAAGCTCAAGTTGTCACTTTAAGAATATAAAGACTAAACATGATACTTTTCTTAACAAGGCTTCACCAGCTGCCAGAAAATCTGCCAAAGATAGATTTTGTTGGCTACAAGTCGAGGCTTCCTGACCCCTTAATGGCTGACCGCTTCCAGAAGGCTTATGAAGCGCCTAGTGTCCCTTAACCAGTAGACAAGGATCACAGAAGGTAGAGGAAGAAAGAGAGGAGCAGGGCAAGGCCCTCAGATAGTACGTGGCTACTATCCAGAAGGAAATTGATGGCAACAGGATAAGTATATACACGATCGACACATTGCTCCAGTACCAGGATCTGACGATGGAGTCTTATAATTACTACTTCTCGGAGTCAGCCTTTGACCCTAAACGACCCATCATCTGGCCACACCATGAGGAGGATCAGCCCTATGTCATGAAAGAAGGCGAAGAAGGTCGTCACTAAATATTGCGCATTATTCTTGGATGTACAAGAGATACAGCATGCAGGGCGATGCGCTACCTTCTTGATTTTCCAACCATTGAAGAGAGAATACAAGGTTGCAGGGCACGCGCCTACTTCAGAATTAACGCAAACACACAACATCCACTGCATAGTGAAATTAGGAAGGTGAAGGGCAGCAGGTTAAAAAGAGGAAGGTCGTGATGGGTCAAGCCGAAGACATTCTTCAACAGGTGTGTTCACTTGAGGACTTAGAACCTGGCGAGGAGTGGGTGCAAGTGCCAACAGACTTCTGCACATCCTTTTCAGTTTGCATCCAACTAGATAGAAAATGCAGACAAGAAAATCCGGCTGCTGTTGAGGCTGAAGTACAAGCGTTGATTTTCGAGAATTCGCTAGACGGTGACGCGGTCATCTACACAGATGGGTCGGTCGTCCGACATGTGAGAAGCTCATGGGCCTTTACAGCTCGGACCGGAGGGAGAATTGTGAAGGAGGACTCTGGTGCTTTCACTGAAACCACAAGTAGCCTGACCATGGAAGTCATGGCAGTAAGTAAAGCAATAACATGGCTCTCGAGACACAGACATTCACTAGGGCTTGTTTCCTCAGCGACTCAATGAACATGATCAAGAGGATAGAGGAGGGATCGATCCGAAGAGAATGGTTGCTGCCTCTGGGGCGGTCTCGACTGGCAAAGATTAGTTTCATCTTCGTGCCAGGGCATGCGGGAGTACAAGGAAATGAGCGGGCTGACAAGCTCGCAGGTGAGGCTACTGTGGAGGGCGGACGCGCCATGGACCAGGCCGACATTCTGAATGCTCTACGAGAAGTAAGACTTTTGCGAGAACCAAGTGATGACTGTGAATCTTCAACAATGGCCAGACTGTGAGAGCAGCAAATTAAAAGAGGGGTGGCCAAACAAGAACACTACGCAGGAAGCAAAAGAAGATTGATAAACCAACACAGAACTGGCGTCGTTAGCCGCTACACGTTGCGGGATTTGCTGAGGAGGGGATCCGAGCACTTATGGACTGAATGGTTCGATGTGCAATGAGGATGATCTGTCGACTAACTAACTAACTAACTAACTAACTAACTTGATAGGGAGTTCATTTTGACATTGTCTGCTTGTATCAGAGCGAGCAGTTTGGATTAGAAATGCTATTTGTCTAAGCTTCATTTTACGCTGTGTTTTTATTTGTTTAAAAGTAATTCAGCAATAGAGAATGTTTAACAGTTTGTTAATATTTTTTTTTGTTGAAAGTGCTTTGGAAATCAAAGTGTGGCTAAATATTACATTTCTAAACATGAAAATGATTTCAGTTATGAAATAAAATATCTTATACTGGTTATTAGTAAATGCCTATTCAGTAACTAGTTGTCTGAGTGTTTGTATAAATCCAGTAAATAAATATGTAATTACACCGGGGGGGGGGGGGGGGGGGGGGGGGAGAGAACAAACAGATGTTTATAAAGCGATCATGATAAATTTCATTCCTTACTCCACGCAAAATCATAACTAAAATAAATAAATTTAGAGTAGGAACATGGAATGTTAGAACATGCTTGCTTGCGTTCGCTGGCTGTGAAGTCCTGCACCTTGTTGTCTAACATCAGTGTGATGTCATACTGGACTGAGGTTTAGGACATTAAATGAGATAGGAAAATTGAACAATGTTCAAAGAGAGATGGATAGCATGAACATGAATATACTAGGCGTAAGTGAGATGAGATGGAAGGGATCGGGCAAAATTATAGCTGACAATCACACAATAATCTATTCTGGAGGAGATACACATGACAAAGGTGGCAGGTTAATCGTAGAAACTCCGTCCGCGGAGCAAACACGGCTTCTGATCATCAGAAGTAGCACCCCTTCCCCAAGTATTTTCGGCCTTTAATTTCTTGATTCTCTCTGGGGGCGGATCCCGTCCGGGTCATGACTCCGGGCGTCTGACCCCTTGCCGTGGAGACGTTCGGTCACAATTGTTATCCCTGATGTTACGCTTGTCCCTTCGCTGTTACCATGTCCACTCTCAAGCCTCCTCCCTCTCTCGGAGAGGAGAGACCGTGCAGTCTGTGCTTGCCCCTTAGCACGTGTGGTCGTGGGGAGCCAGCTTTATGCCCCGCCACGGCCTCTGTGACCTCCATACGTCTCCGTTGCCGTGTTCCTTCTCCGTGTCCAGTTCACGGAGCCGCACCATACTAGGAAGCCGGTTCTTCCTTTCCGTTTTGGGCCCACCTCTTGGTCTCTGCCGCTGACTGAGTGCGACCCACGGGAGGTTGGCCTTCGGCCGACATTTACATGATTTGACTGCAATCAGATTCACCACTCACGTTCGGAGGAAAGGCCAAAGATCAGGTACGAGACGTTGTATGTTCGTGGTCTTGGTTGAGAGATTATTGGTACCGCTTCTAACCATTCTAGTTTCGAGACTCATTCCACTCTAGGCTTCGGCAGTTCCATAGCCAGCACGAGGCCTTTTCGGCTGCCTCACACAGTTGTTTCTGGGCCCGAGTTCTTGCTTGTCCTTTCATGCCCTTTCACTTCAGCACTTCAAACACGGAGTGGGAGATTAGACCTCTGCCGCGTACCTCGACGGCGAATAGCCTGACGGTGTACTCCTCCCGCCTAAGACTTGCGACCATGTCATTGTACTTCTCTATTCTGTGCAGGTGTTGTTCCTCAATATTCGATTCGTAAGGAGACAGGTCTAGCTCAATCAGCGTTAGCTGCTTGGCTCACGAGGTGCTAAGTACTATGTCAGGTCGCAAGCCAAATCTTCAGATCACCTCAAGGTAATTGCTACGGCCCTTTAGGTCTATGGTCAGATCCCAGTCCCTCGCACCATCGAAAACGGATAGCAAGCGGCAGGTCGTCAGCATTGCTTTCTTTGCGCCCTTCTCGGACGAAGGTAATCTCCATCGGCCTCTGCCTGTACCCCTCTCTTTTCGCTTTCATTCTCGCTACGTCCACTATGGCGGCCAACTCAGTCAGGACTTTGTTATGTCGCCACGTAAAGCGCCCTTGGGTCAGGGCGACCTTACAGCCAGACAGCACGTGTTCCTCTGTCTGGACTATTTGGACTTTTGTACAGAGAGGACAGAACGGGTCGGTGGTTTTCTCCCACTTGACCAAGTTGTCAGCTGATGGCAGGACATTGTAAAGAGATCGGACGACTAAAATTAGACGAAGTGGTGTCATGCGCCAGATCTCATTCCACGTAATGGATCTCTGCACTACAGCTTCCCATGACATCCACTGTGCCTGCTGCATCTGTTGGGCAGCCTTGCGGACTCTTTCGTCATCTTCCCCCTTGTGGATGTCCTTAACCACCAGGTCCCTGCGTTCCTTAGTCGTCGCCTTGGATCACATCGGATCATTGCCTCGGAATCTGAACCCTTTCTTGTCAAGTTATGTGTGGCCCATGATCTCCTTCAGCTGGAGTGTTGCCTGGGATTCTTCGATCGCGCTGACCACCTTCCACTTCCTTCCCGTTTTCGAGGCGGGAACCGAGGCACTGACCGTTATATCTGGAGACTCGCGCAGCATCATCGTGAGTCTGGTTTTTCCAGCTTTGAACTCTTCCATGAGGGGCAGGAACGGGAGGACGAGCTTGCTCTGCTTGCAATACAATGCGACAGTCGTGAGGCATGTGGGTACACCAAACCACTGTCGTATATACCTGCTTATCTTTCCCTCCATGGTAGCTCACTGTGTACGTGCCAATATCATATATCAGCAGCGGCCACAGGAGTTTCGGAATGAGCACAAACTGGAGGACCCAGATTTTTAACTTGCCTGTCAGCCTGGTCTTGTCGATGGTACTCAGGCTGTTCGTCAGCATTGCTTGTATCTCCGCCACCGCGTTCCTGTCCTTCATGGTTGAGTCGTACACACGACCGAGACTCTTCACAGGTTCCTCCATCACCGTGTGAATCGCTTGTCCGGCCACCACGAACACTCCTCTCCGCCACCTTACCCTTCATTATCGACAGGCTTCTCGAATTCTTAGTCTTGAAGCTCATCCTGCACCAGCGGATCAGATCGTCCAATCTGAGGAGAATGCTGCGAGCATCACTTTCCTTCGGTGTCAGGATTGTCGTATCGTCCATGAAGGCCTTCAGCGGTGGCGTGTTCACCCTTCGCTGAGCTTCGGACCGTGTGCATAGCCGGATGCCGCATCCAGTATGACCTGCATGGCCATGGCAAATAATATCGGTGAAATCGTACAGCCCATGGCAATACCCACTTGTAAGTCGATACATTTGGTCGTCAACGTATTGGTCGAGAACCGAAAAGAGAAGCCCGAGAAGTACTGCATAAGCATTTCCGTGATGTTCTCGGGAACGTGATAAGCCTTGAGTGCATGCCACAACAATTGGTGGGGCACTGACCCATATGCGTTGGACCAGATCCAACCATATCACGTGGAGTTCCTCCTTCTTCGTCTTCGCTCTCTGGATAGCATCCCAGATCATGGTACTCTGTTCCAGACAACCGGGGGCCCCTGGTAGCCCCCCCCCTTTTTTGAACCGCTGTCTCTGTGTACTTGTTCTCCAGTCAAGTACTTCGTGATTCGACTGGCCATGATCGAGAAGAATATTTTCCCCTCTACGTTCAAGAGAGAGATCGGCCTGAACTGGGCAATGCCGGTTGAGTTTTGCTCTTTAGGAATGTAGATTCCGTTGGCCGTCTTCCACTCCGTGCTGACATGCTTCTGCTTCCATGCGCATCTCAGTATCCGGTGTAGCTTCATAAGGACTTTCGGGACATCTTTTATAGACTGTGTAAGGCACACCGTTGGGCCCCGGTGCTGACTTACCTCTCGCTTTCTTCACTACTGCAACCACCTCGCTCCACATCGAAGGCCTGGCATTGAACGCCACCGTTGGTTCTGCCGGACATTTCAGCCCTTTGATCTCTCTGAGTGGGACGTTCCGTTGGCATCGGCGTATGTCGTCACGAGGTGGTTCTCCAACTCCTCTTTGCTGACATCGAGGGTGCTGGATCGCGGCTGCTCGAACAAGTCCCGTGCAAACTTGTATGGCTCCCGGAAGAATCTCTCACGTTCCTTCCGGGTTTTACCGCCTGTTTCTGCAAAACCTTTCGGCTCCGGGATAGCGCATTGTGCCTGGCTTTCAGATGTTGCCACACCTGGCCCAAGCCCTCTTTCTCATGACCCGCCGCCGATTGCCACCTTTTCCGAGCGTCATTCTTCTGTTTCCTAACTTCTTCCAGCAGTCTTCTTCCAGCCCCTGGTCTTCTGCGGCACAGCTGCTTCCCTCCTCTCGCTACCGCCAAACGTTTAGCATAAACGTTATTCAAGTATATGCCCCAACAGGGGAATCCAGTGTAGATAGTGTAGAGGAATTTTATAATGACATAGAGTCTGCTTTAAAGAAATGTGAAAATTCCGAAATAAACATCATAATAGGAGACTTCAACGCAATAGTAGGAAATCAAGGTGATAGATACACGGTATGAAACTGTGGTTTAGGAGAGAGAAATGAAAGAGGAAACAAAGACTTGTAGAGTTGGCAAAAGAGCAGGAAATGATTGTAGGAAACACCTGGTTTAAACAACACCCTAGACGATTATGGAGATGGAGGAGTCCTGATAGCATGATTAGAAACCAGATTGATTACATTATGACTAGCAGAAGATTTAGAAATGCGTTAACAATGGCAAAAACAGTTCCCAGTGCTGATTGTTATAGTGACCACAGATTACTCATTGTTATAGTGACCACAGATTACTTACAGGTAAATTGAGGGTAAAGTTAAAGAAAGTCAAGTATGTAACAGGAAACACTAAATATGATTTGTGTACATTGAGTAATGACAAGGAAATACAAAACAAATTCAAGATAGACGTACATACCAGATTTGACATATTATCTGATCTAGAGATCTGTCAGCGTGTTGGGGAGTGTCATAGACATGACAACAGAGATGTCATAGACAGGACATAGACGGGACAACAAGACCCAGCTATAAACAGGACACAAGGTTATAAACAGGACACAGGACATAGACGGGACAACGTCCTTCACCGACAGTACAACCCTGCACTGAAGGACCTGAGACAAAGCAGACCGGACAGCTAGTACAGCAAGACAACTAACGCAGCACGACTATCACAGGGAACACGCGGTCAAGCGCCACGTGACTATCAGACCGAGACCTGAAAGGGCAGACGGAGATTGAACGCGATAGAGAAAAGACGTGTGCGACTGGGCGGGAGAGTGTATTAATGACGGCGTGAAAGCTGGCCTTTGCTGAGCGAAGATAGCCGCGAGTATTCAGTGCGAGGAATGAGAATGAATTGTGTTATGAGCGCACAGATGACTGCGATGGCTGAGTGTGATTTGCCATTATTGTAGATAGAAGATTGTGATATTATTTGTGTATAATTTGATACTACGTGCTGAAGAATGTCTTAACGAACTTCAATCAAAACCATTTAACCGATAAGGTGTCCAGGGTGCGACACTCTTTCAACAAACTTGAAGCAGGAAAACTTAACAGCAAACAAAAGGACTGAAGATCGGCAAATATCTTACTCTTCTTTGTAATTTTCAAACGTAAACATAATGAGTAATCAATCGTCAAACACTAGCCTTTTTAATTAACCTTGCCGTAATATATATCTTGTCTCGTTTGGATCTGTTGCCTTTGTTCTATTCTTTTCAGGCTCCTATATCCTTCTCACTGTGGACATTGTCTTTTGCCATCTATATTGGCCATAATGATGTCGCCCTGCTCTTCAATATTCTTTTCAAGGGCTGGACCATTTCAATGTCCCGTTTCCCTGTTGGAATCCATGATCCGACTCCCGTAACTATTGATCAACGAAACTCACGTGATCCGCTAGTTTCTTAGTTATATCTACGTTTCTGACCGAGAGTTCTGCTCCTTCTGTTTTTTCGCGTCATGAACTTCAGTCACGACTTGGCAGCATGCCCCCCCCCCCCCCTTTTGAAATGGTACTTACCATTTTAGCTTATCTATTAGATTGACAAGACGTAGCACAGAGTTCATGTGTCATACTTATATCATCTATTACTACTGTGAAGGAATGGTCTCCTATCAACCACCTACAGCCCTAGAATTAAATTTAACAGGGCACCACACTTCCTATTTACGCACTACGGTAAATGTCATGAAGTACCAGCTCATGAAAAAGCTAGGCTAAATAAACTATAAGTTTAATCCCTCAAATGGCCCAATGGGCATGTATCGCCATCCAAATTTACAAAACCCGACTAAGGGGATGTATGTGATTGATTGGACCATATCCTTCTATATTAGTTTTGACATATAACCTCCAAGTATATGACTATTTCTTTATTCCTCTCTGTCCTGTCCCATTCAGATATAATGTGACGCTTGTTCTTGTCCCATTTGTTCCGAGAGGTCTTTTGCTTTTGTCGCTGACGCCTTATATATGTGAGCCACAAAGACTGGCGAATCATATCATATAAGCAGCTTATGTCATTATCAATGTAACTGATACTGGTACATTAGACATTTTTTTTTTTTTTTTAGGTGTTTGATTATTATTAGGTCTGTGTAGATTGACATACTCGTTTATAACTGGTGTACTAGAAATTCGGAATTAAACAAGCAAATACGCCAACAACTTAACCACTTATCTAATTAATCTAACTTGAAATAGAAACCATATAATACATAATTTATATCTTTCGTTCTGACATGCCATTCATCCTTTGTATATGTCTGTACTGTTATTCGTAATTGTATGTCTGAGGTGTAAAAGTTAATCACTTCCTTTCTCTCCGTGATTTATGTATGATACTGTATGGACTGTTAAAAATTATGTGACTAGATGAGTATCATGACTCTCTCATCGTTTTCGAGATGAATGAATCATGATTTACAATAACCAGGTTAATGATAATTGCGTCATGATGTAACAACATTTATGTTTCGTATGAGTGGTATCATTAATTATGTACACAACTGAATGAATGATCATGTCGCGATGTGTATAAATAAATGAATGACTGATCGCGTCATGAAATAACTAACCAAATGGATGATTGAATGAATAAACAAATTAATGATTGCATGATCGTGTCATATACCTAACTGAATGAATGATTGATTTATGACGTAAATTTGCGTTTCCACTATTATGCAATGCATGTCATGCGTGAACTGATGATTGATATGGAGTATGCGCCTAAATTAAATACATTTAATTAATAACTGTATTTCCTTCTAGATTCAGTCTGTTATGTTCCTCTGAAATATAAAACTGGTTTCGAAATGTTCGGAGCACGGAAATCACAATTTCATAGTCCCAGTATTCATAGTGACACAATACGATTCCGCGAAATGTGAATAGTCAGTCCAGTTCACCTATGTCTTCTGAGAATGCCGATTTGCTTCATTTAATCTGTCAATTACATCAGGAAATATGTATATATGTAACATAATTAATATATCATAAATATGAACTGTTTGTGTGAATGTTTTTCTGTGGGTGTCTAAAAGAGAAATAGATATTTGGCTTGCTGTATTTTATATATCCCTATGAAGATTATAACCAACACACAAAATATTGTAATCTTGTAACAAAATGATCCGCCATGGTTTGTAAAGAGAGTAAACCATAACTATCCAAAATAACTGGATTGATAAGAATTTATTAGCAACTATATATTCAGAGAATTTTCCAATGTTTCCTATTATAGCTAAGGCTTCAAGTTCGGTAGCCGTATAGAGTGCTGTATAGAGAGAACTCTAGGACATAATAATTTGACAAATACCGCAGGTGTGCCGTAGTTAGAAATTTCTTAATAATGCAACTCTGCTCAATTAATAACTAGAGGATATGTTATCATTTTCCATTAAAGTTAACGTTTTAAGAATAGTAATCAGGTAGAAATAGTATGTGAATTGCGGATATAATATGATCTGTGGACCAATTGATATTCCCAATTATACTACTAGTATGGGAATTTCCGATACAATGCATAATGAATGTATTGAATATATTTACTGTCACGGGAAAATCCGAAAATAATCTAATGTTAGTAATGTATTGATGTGTCGTGTGTCATATGTCTGCATATTTCATTCACCCAATTTGCACACCATTTAATGCAACATAAGATAATATTTCTTTACATGTCGCCACACATGTTTTGCTCTGTTCCCGGTGTTGGTATAAATAAATTGTAAGGATATTGAGAAGCAAATTGAGGTTTGTTAACACTGACGCTTTTTCTTACTGGAATAGTATGACGAATAACAGAATAAAGAAGCTGTATCAACCAATACTCTTTTTGACATTTGTATAGTGTCTTTTCTGAACGTATATTTTCCTCTTTATATGTTAGCTTTGCTGATATGCGTAATGGTATACTATACCATCTTTGCAGTAATGAAATGAGTTTGGTATATCTGAAATAAAGATAATTGAAGCAAACAAAGACACAAGCATTTTGTTTTCTGTATTGTTCTTTGCACTTATTCAGCCATTTTGTATAACAATTACTTGTTTGTACGCATATTTTTATGACATCTTTCTTGACTTTTGTGTACATGTTTGTAACATGTTTCTTGACGCATGTGTACCTGTCAGTAATCGCGCAATCAGTGGTGTGAGTGAGGGTGTCTTTACTTAAGATCATTATCCGGAAAATATACATGGTTATGAGTATGACGTTCCACAGTTGTGTATGTCGTTTGTTCACTGTGTCAGTCATTTTTGTTGTCTCTTTGTGTGGTTTCTGAATGCTGCTATTTGTCAACGGATGAGTTAGTTTGATTGTTTGCTTTTGTATTCCACTTACGATCACGGGAACAACTTCGTTTAACTGAGAACTAGCTGTATTGACTTTATTTACGTTATGACTTTTTTGTATTGTCGTGTTGTCTCCCTTTTTTGTTAAAGAGCAGTGTTTATTACTAGTTGAAGTAACCTGTGTCCATTGCGTATATTCGTCTTCTTGTATCTCGTGACCTTGGGTTCTGGCGAGTACTCTGGCAATTTTGGCAGGTGTGTGTACATTTTTACAACATTTTTGTAGCGTTGGATCTTGTTTTTGTTCTGTGGCTAGATCCGTTGTTACTACTAACCTGTCTTGTGTATTGTGCCTCGTTTGTGGGGTTGTGGAGCGTGCATTGTCTTCTTCTTCTTTCTGTCGACGCACTTGAGCTCTGATGAGCGCATTTGTTGGGATGTGGTCGGCCTCCCATTTCATGGTCTCTTCATGAGTGCAATCTTTTACCTTGGGAATGTTCCCAATGAGAACCCCGGCACAGGGGTTTGGTAGCACCGCTGCGTTCACTATCCCTTTGAAGTAGGGTGATTGTATATTGATCGATGCAATTCTATATCTTTCCAAAGTGCCACCAAAGGTTCTGCAGGTAACAATTTTGCCTGTGTAATCTTGATCTTTCACCAGCCTTTGGTCAACGCCAACAATAGAGGCGGCGCTATCCCTCACGCATGTGGTTGGTGTACCATTAACCCATGCTTGGTGGACCTTTAGTGTGCCATTTTGAATATTTGCCGCATTGGCCTCTTGTATCGTAACTTGGCATTCCTCGTCAGAACAATCTTTATCTGTTTTCTCCGGGTTGTCATTAGTATATGGTTCTATGATGGCCGCATGTGCCTCTTCCGTATCTTTTGAGTCACTACTAGTAAATATATATGCAGCATTTGCTTCTTTCCACGTTCTCTTCATCGTACATGACCTTGAGGTATGTCCCCAGGCTAAACACGAGAAACATTTGACATTCCTTCTGTATGACTCGTATTTATTCCTCCTCTTACTAATGAGTTCTTTCAAATATTCTGCATATTCCGGGTGACGGTCACACATTTCCGATGAGATGTGATTTAGCCTGCAATGTGGACATTGTGTGAAATGACCCTTTCTAGGCCTGTCTGATTCTCTATGTGTGTTCTGATACGGTCTTCTGTTTCTGTGTTGTGCAGACCTGTTACTTTTACCATACTCTCTTTGGCTCTCTACTTTTGCACTTGCACCTATCACGAGTTCTGGTTGTGTGCTGTCCGCAAATACCTCACGGTGTGCGTTATAGTATGACTCACCCCTAGCTTCCATCTCAGGTATTGATTTACACTTGTTCTCAATTAGGAATGTAGCCATCACCTCAGGGACCGATGATAATAATTTATCCCTGAGCATTAGGTCACGTAATTTGTCAAAGTTTCCATTCACTTCTGCAGCTTTTAACCATCTGTCATATAAAGATGCGGTTTCAGCTACGTAGTCCAGAAATGTTTGGTTTGACTTAGGTGTGATGGTTTTGAACTTTGTTCTTAATCCCGCTTCGTCCAGCGAAAAATGACTCAATACACGATCTCGAACATATGTGTAATTGGTCCGTAAACTTTCCGGAATCAACTCGACGACCTTTAAAGGCTCCAACCCGAGGTGACGGTGAAATAAGATGGGCCACATTTCTTCTGGAATTTTATAGAATCGGACCAACAATTCAAAGTTGGCCACCCATGCTCCTATTGAATCGCCTTGTGTGAAATTTCTAATTGCTCCTTGATATTTTTTTATAGGATCTTCTGTTTTCGATTGCAATTTGGTCTGTGCAATCTCTGCTTCTTTTTCCATCTCCAGCGTCTTAACTTTCAGATTTCCTTCCATCTCTTTGTCCTTCATTAATACCTCTGCTTCTATCTTCATCTTCTGAAACGCAAGCTCTTTTTCTTTATTCTCTTTCTCCAAAGTAAGTTTCTCCCTTTCCAATTCCATCTCCTTGTCTCTCGCCAATAGTCTTTCTTTCTCCAACACCATTTTTTCTTTCTCCAACCCCATTTCCTTATCTCTCGCCAATAGTCTTTCTTTCTCCAACTCCACTCGAAGTTGTCTCTCTTCCTTTTCTACTGCTTTGGCTGCAGCCCTCTCCTCGCGTTGTAGATTCTCGAATTCCTTAAATTCAAGCTTCGCCCAATTCCTGAGGTCTTGGCCTGTTAATCCGGACCTTTCACCTATGTCCATAAATTCTTGAAATGTAGACATGTTTAACACAATCTTTTCAATTATATCGCTACTATAATGAACCGTATATTTGTATGTGATACAAACTCAACTGAAAACAGCAATTCAAAGTGTCAATAGCGTAAACTTAAATCCAACGTCAAGAGAATCAAAATGCTATAATTCAAAAGCAAAGCAAGAGATTTAAGTTACAAACACTGATAGGAACAAACAAATAAACTATACTGGACTTCAACCCCAGCTTACGAACTACGATACAATTAATTCGGCCATATCAACAATGAATATCAATTTCAATTTTTATAACACCCAACAGAATATTCAATCAACTCAAACAATTCCTACTGGCCTGATTCTGTAAGTGATAAAATACTACATATGTTGTAGCGCAGGTCTTGGTGTTTGTGCCGATGTATCCAAACTCCTGTAGTGTCGTAGGTTGATAAGACGAACAGCGTTGTTGTGTAGATCTATGAATCTGCGTCTGGTGTAGACAATCCGTGATATCTGACAAGTTCCTGTGTATTCCCGATTAAAATTCCTTCACGAAAATGGTGCTCCAGTGTAACTAGAGTAAAGCACTAAAACCACGTCAATAGTTTGTTGTCCAGTAGCTGGTAATAGGTACTTATAGCTGACAGCTTCTCCGCCAGTAACGAACGAAATGTTGTATGTTCCTGATCGACTAGCTGGTGACAAATCCCAACTAATAATGGTGACGTTGACTTGCTTCTTGCATATCTGCCGCAGTAACGTATCCAAGACAAAGGAGCTGGCAACATTCGATTTCCTGTACTTCAATAAGATTGTCCCCCATGTTGCTGAAGAATGTCTTAACGAACTTCAATCAAAACCATTTAACCGATAAGGTGTCCAGGGTGCGACACTCTTTCAACAAACTTGAAGCAGGAAAACTTAACAGCAAACAAAAGGACTGAAGATCGGCAAATATCTTACTCTTCTTTGTAATTTTCAAACGTAAACATAATGAGTAATCAATCGTCAAACACTAGCCTTTTTAATTAACCTTGCCGTAATATATATCTTGTCTCGTTTGGATCTGTTGCCTTTGTTCTATTCTTTTCAGGCTCCTATATCCTTCTCACTGTGGACATTGTCTTTTGCCATCTATATTGGCCATAATGATGTCGCCCTGCTCTTCAATATTCTTTTCAAGGGCTGGACCATTTCAATGTCCCGTTTCCCTGTTGGAATCCATGATCCGACTCCCGTAACTATTGATCAACGAAACTCACGTGATCCGCTAGTTTCTTAGTTATATCTACGTTTCTGACCGAGAGTTCTGCTCCTTCTGTTTTTTCGCGTCATGAACTTCAGTCACGACTTGGCACTACGTAGTCATGTCACGATATTATCGTTTGCCTGAATAAATAAGGTAAATCTACATGCGACGGGTTATTATCTTACTGAGTGCATGCAGAAGACTCACTGTCGTAAGATGACGAGCTACCTGCATTTATGAGACGTTGATCTAGAGATCCTATTCCAGGATGTGGATGATCAATGGGAAATGTTGAAGAATTCAATCAGTTTGGCTGCAGAAACACCTATTCCAAATTTAAAGAATTTGGGTCATAAGAAATGGATGACTGAAGAAATTTTACAACTAATGGAAACAAGAAGACTCAACAAAAATAATACTGCCAAATACGAAGAAATTCACAGGCAAGTCAGAATATTATGTAAAGAGCCAAAAGAAGCATGGCTTGAGAAAAAGTGCTTAGAAATTGAAAACCAACACAACAGTCAAAATACCAAATTAGTGCACAAGAGAATTCAGGAACTTACTAATAAAAGAACAAGTAGATCAACAGGCTGTCTAAAAACTAAAGATGGCAAAAACATAACAGAAAAAGATCAGATTCTACATGTCTGGTCAGAGTATGTGAAAAACCTTTATGATGATAACAGAGATGAACCTATGATATTCGATTTAGTAATGAAGGACCGCCAATTTTGAAGATGGAGGTGTGTTGGTGTCGAAATGTTCTTAATCATATGAAAGTTGGCAAAGCCCCCGGTTCAGATAACATCACAACAGAAACGATAAAGCTTTAGAAGAATGTGGAATAGATCAAGTCACCAGACTGCTTAACACATTATATGATACCGGCGAAATACCTTCTGAATTATGTAATTCTATATTCATTGCAATCCCATAGAAATCAGGAGCCTTGGAATGTGATCAACATAGAACAATTAGTATAATGAATCACATCACGAAGATTTTGCTACGAATTATCATGCAAAGAGTGAGGAAGAAAATACAACCTGAAATAGAGGAAGAACAATGTGGGTTTGTAGATGGAAAGGGTTCAGTAAATGCTGTATATATCCTGCGATCAGTTATTGAACATTCTATAGAAGTAAACAAAGATGTACATCTTTGCTTTATTGACTACAAAAAGGCTTTCGATAGAGTAAGACATGTTAACATGGTAGATATGCTTTGCAGATCTACAAATTGATGGGAAAGACATTAGACTTATAAAAACATATATTGGAAACAATAAGTTGCCATAAGGATTGATAACGAAGTGGAACAAGATCAGCCTATTAAGAGAGGTGTTAGGCAGGTATGTGTAATGTCTCCAGATCTTCTTTCCCTGTACAGTGAAAATATTTTCAGAAATGTAGAAGATATAAATGGAATCAGCATTGGAAGACGAAACATCAATAACATTAGATATGCAGATGATACAGTATTGATTGCAGACATTGAGCAGGATCTCCAACAATTAGTAGATGCGGTTGTTGCACGCAGTGAACAACTGGGGTTAGAATTAAATTGTTATAAGACACAGGTTACAGTCGTCACTAGGAAGAAGGAAGTGCTAAAATGTAATATACTAGTTCTCACGATGTTCTTTATAATAACTGGGTGAGATGGTCGATGTCTAGGTTACAATGCTCCTTGTATGTCACTACGGAGTGGAAGTTGAGCTAGCCACCTGTCTCATAATACAACTCACCCCCGCAGCACACATCCACCAGTCAATGAACAAGATTGAGTTGGCGCACATAATCCTTTAATGCAGAAGGAACACGGACAAAACGGAACATATTTCTATATCCAGAAAACAATATAATACACCGAATATATATATCCTCCTCACAACTTAACCAGCACACATCACTGCCTTCTCAAGGCCTTCTTAATATTAATTTTACACGACAGTTCTCCAGCTACTATCCACGGCCGGACCTCACACAATACAACCCACACACTGGGTCTCGAGCTACTATCTTCGGCTGGACCTCACACAATACAACCCACACACTGGGTCTCGAGCTACTATCCACGGCTGGACCTCACACAATACTACCCACACACTGGGTCTAGGCCTCCACTACTATCCAACCCACTTTGGGTTTAGGCCTGCATTCAAAACTCTGAGAACAACACCACACAGGACGGAGGTCTCTCACTTAGACCACCGACCAGCTCGGAGTTCAAAACATCAACTCCCCTTCAAGTCCCCTGACTTCACACAAGACTAAACTGTCTCTCACCCCATCCACCCTGGGGGTCTGTACGCATCCTCACCATTATTTCTCAGGGCTGGTTGTTTTTCTCGTAGCCTGCTACCAGGTCACTCACCTCACTGTCAATGACCCAGGCATATGTCACAAGTAAATGGGAATATTCTTCAACAAGTGAATCGATACAATTATCTCGGAACAGTCATAACATCTGATGGGAGATGCATTGAAGACAATAGAACAAGAATCGCCATAGTGAAAGTAGCCTTTAGAAAGATGAAAAACATACTGACCAATAAAACGATGACATAATAATAATAATAATAATAATAATAATAATAATAATAATAATAATAATAATAATAATAATAATAATAATAATAAACACAACAACACTAGTCGACACACATTTTGGTGTCTTACATTTTATAGCTGTTCTTTGGTTAGTTTGTTTGCGAATTCCAAAAATATGTAATAATATTTTATGTTTTTTGTTTCCATATTAGCTCTAGTCTTTGAGATAACTAAGAATGACCTTCCTAATATGGCAATTGTTATGTACAAGCCTATAGTTAGGTGCCATTATTGATAATTTGACTGTAATCTGCATTCACATTATTTGTAAATACTGTGCATTTATAACCTTTATATAAAACACCAACATTGTAATACAACTTTATCACAACCCGTTTCTAAATCTGTATTCAAAACACGAAACGTTTCTTTTCGAAGAAGGAGAAGAAGAAGAAGAAGAAGAAGAAGACGAAGAAGAAGAATAAGAAGAAGAAGAAGAAGAAGAAGAAGAAGAAGAAGAAGACGAAGAAGAAGAAGACGAAGAAGAAGAAGAAGAAGAAGAAGAAGAAGAAGAAGCAGAAGAAGAAGAAGAAGAAGAAGAAGAAGAAGAAGAACAACAACAACAACAACAACAACCACCACAACAACAACAACGAACGACCGAACAGACGTTATTATTATTATAACAGATTGGTCACGCAGGCCTGTCTTACATTCAGCCCTTCCAAACACTCATCTTTCATACATAAGTGCATAGTGCATTCACATAGGAATAAAAACATTGTCAAATGAATGTTGTAAACATAAACAATGCATGTTACCATGTTATGAGACAAGCCCCCCACCTACCCATCCCCTATCCATCCGCGTGTCCCCCACACACACATCCACCGCCCAGCCACACACATACCCCAGGCACATACATACCCCCATCCATGCACCCATCCACCTCCCACACATCCCACACATCCCACACACACGCCCACATTACCATCTCCCCACCCACACAACCACATACACACATCTCCCACCCATGGCACATCCCCACCCATCAATACATTCTCCTTCCAAGAACACGCACCACCCACATATACCCCACCCACATACATCCGCCGCACACACACATCTTCCCACCCACACACACATCCCCACACATACACTCATCTTTCACACACATCCACCTATTCACGTACTCATCCATCAACCATTCACACCCACCCATCTCCCACCCACACACACTTCAACCACCCAACCAAACACACATCTCCCATTCTCACATACATTCTTCATCCGCCCGACATCCCACACCTCCCCCACTCACCAATCCCTTACACATTTCCCCTCTCACACAACAGCCCACCTGTAAACACATTCCCGCACCCACACACACATCCGCCGCATGCATTCCCCATACACATTCGCGCCCACACATCTCTCACCCAACTGTCACACCACTTCTTGGGGTGAGGGGAAACTGATGTCACACCCTACTAACGGGAAGTGATCTGCCTGGGACTAGGGAACCTCAGTCTACGTGACCCCGCCGGTCTCTGAATACCTATCTCACTGCAGTTAACCAAGGGATATTACCCTACCCACACATCGTCCTGACTGCATGACTCATCACTCAACTCTGGCATCTATATGGAAACAAAAAGGTGTATTGTACAAATGAGGGTGATGATGACTGGGATGATGATGATGGTGGGGATGATGATGATGAGATAGACCTAATAACCGATAATACAGTCCAGACAGCAAGCCTGGGAGTAGCTTAAGGGTGGAGCAGTCATCACTGGAAGGGCTTCGAGTAGGCGCTACAGGTCATCTCGCTACTAGATCTCACCGGATGTAGATAGTCTTCCATCAAGCTCTCGTCTTCACACAGTTGAAAAGATAATGGTTCTAGATAATGGACTAGTTCCGGAAAACCTACTCCGTGATGCTCCAAATGAGTGTTCCACACAGATGACGAAATGTTCAAGATCTTGCAGGAGGCCACAATATTGAACACGGAGTTGCCCTCTCTTATAGAGTTCCAGAGAGTGTCAGAAATATGAGAGCAACTTCTCAGGTGATGATGTGGGATGTTGATGCTGGAGATACAGTCTCTAGACTCCAGCGGATTCATAGGCCAAAATGGCCTGGCACACAAAGTCAATGTAATCTAGGTTCTAGCTGGTAGTGGATCTGTCAATAGTTGTGATACAAGGCACAATCACTCCATAAAGGCACTTGCCGTGAGTGTAGTCGGTCAGCAGATATCATAGACATAGTAAACATACTTGGTAATGACGACGGCCAAGGGTTAGTCGGACTCAACCTCCAGTGTAGTAAACTCTGGTGACACATACATGGTAGGATTCATAGTAGGGTTCTTGGTCCGCTAAGCACACTTGCCTGGTCTCAATCACTGGACCCGTCACCAACTGATAAGACTTCACTCAAGAAGGTAGAACCTGTGGAAGACAACACTCAGTGAAAGTATCTAGAACCAAGCTTACCATGAGCGAGTTCTCTCTCACCACCTTCCTCAGCCATATGGACTCTTCCAGGCGAGTCCCGGTCCCTTCATATGCCACTCACAGGTGCCAGAGAAGAACTGGGTCTAGGACCTGACAGGCTGCTAAGTGTCCCGCTTCATCTTCCCCGGACTGGAGTATAGCTTAGGCCAAGGTGGCTGGTCACTCGTCACTGAGGTGTCGGCCTACCCTGCAAAACTTCTACATGACATATAGGGTTAGTGAATCATTAGTAATGGTAGGCAGAATGGCCCTGAAGTAGGGCCGGTGATGAGCATCTGGACCCCATCCTGGGTCACGCCAATCTCCCTGGTTCACGTCCCTATTACCAGCCAGCGCAGATATAGTACCGTGCCTCAGGTACACAATCCAAATCCTAATAGTAATACATGGTCTTAATAATTCTCCATGTAGCAGAGATCCACACCCCGTTCTCCCCCTCCCTCATCAAGGGCCGGAGCATTTAGAACGGTGTCACTGCCCTTATAGAACAGCCCTGTCCCGTCGGTCAATTCTCACACATTGTCCACCTCTCCGGAACCACTATATATTAAGCTGGCATTCCACTTGAGGGACACTATCTATAAGACAGATGAGAGGAAAGCCAAGAAGAAAAGCCAGTGGTCGCCCCACCAGATGACGGAGACTTTCGACTCATGTCACGACCTTGAAACTACCTCCGATAGTTCTACCTATCTTCGCACTACATTCGCCTCGCCGAGCTGCGTCGATAGAGACCACACATGCCCTAGTATAGGCGACGTCCTACACTACTTCCGATTTCCTCCTCGTGACGTCAATTCCGCATCGACGACGTTCGATTTTCAGGAAGCTGGTTCATGTGTGAACTCAAATTAAAGCTCCCGTTGTCCTGAACCCACTTAACCCAACCTACAGTAGCTGTGAATAATCCCAGCGCCGCTAACACAATAAATATCCCTGTATTACACTGCTAGCCAATAAACGCTTTCAACAGGTTTTGACTTCAGGCAACGCCAGTAGTTTGTTCACACATGCCCCACCTTTCCCGCGCCACGGTTAGTACACACCGCCTAGCACTATCGGGTCACCGAGTACCAAAGATAAATAAACTAAAGGGTACACATACCTTCAGATGGCTGAACACAGTTTCATACTGGAGTAGCTGTAACTCAGCAGGACTAGACGTCGGATTTCTTTAACAACCTTGAGACATCGCTCGCCCCAGCTCTCCATAATGAAAACACACTGTGCACAAAAGCGTCTGTTCACGAGCCCTGACAGCCAGCAACTGTTCCTTTGTCCGCCAGGCCTAATCAACTGCGCATGCGCCAAAATCATGCGCCGTCAGCCTGAGTGAATCAAATTCACCTGGCCTAGTGTTTTAGAATCATCTCGAACGCCAGCCAAAGGGCGGTAATTTTCCAGAGACCCGGGTCGGGTAATAGTCGGGTTGTCTGCCTTATACCATACAGTCTGCTTGTCCACTACAAGGCCGAATCAATGGCGTCTATCTCGTGACACCAACCTAACAGTTACGACTGACGAATTCTCACAACCCACTGACAAATTAGTTCAGACTAATTAGATACACAAGATTGCGTTGGTGTGACGTTTCCCGTTGTCAACTCGGATACTCGTATCCCTTAGTTTTCCTGCACTGTTTACTTTGAGAGTTCCTTACATCCTTTCTATGGCGTAATCCGGGCACCTGCTCTGTGGCAGGTGTGATGAAGACAGATGCTGGTCTGGATGCCCATGTGGAGATGATAGGAAAGAAGAACTCCCCCAGTAAGCATGGCAGAACCTAACGTCACAACTGCCTGATGTTTATGTTAACAACCAAGGCGAGGTCATTTGAATAACATTGACAAATTTAAAGTAAGATCCGGGTATTCCCCCCCCCACCCCCCCCCCCCCTCCCCCTGAAATAACTAACCATATCTGGCAGAATCATCTCTGGACAAACATTTACGAAATGACCTGGGGCAGTTTGCCTGTCTCCGAGTAGATTACCTAGTGCAGTTAGGTTTGCATTGATTTCATGCTGTGGTAGTCAGCGGCGTGGCTGTTTTGTGTTGAGTGAGCTTAAGGGGTGAGGGAGGGGAGGGGTTTCAGTGTGGGCGTATTTGAAGCATGAACTAGTGTACTCACTGAACTAGTGTACTCACTGAACTAGTGTACTCACTGAACTAGTGTACTCACTGAACTAGTGTACTCACTGAACTAGTGTACTCACTGAACTAGTGTACTCACTGAACTAGTGTACTCACTGAACTAGTGTACTCACTGAACTAGTGTACTCACCGAACTAGTGTACTCACCGAACTAGTGTACTCACCGAACTAGTGTACTCACTGAACTAGTGTACTCACTGAACTAGTGTACTCACCGAACTAGTGTACTCACTGAACTAGTGTACTCACCGAACTAGTGTACTCACTGAACTAGTGTACTCACTGAACTAGTGTACTCACTGAACTAGTGTACTCACTGAACTAGTGTACTCACCGAACTAGTGTACTCACTGAACTAGTGTACTCACTGAACTAGTGTACTCACTGAACTAGTGTACTCACTGAACTAGTGTACTCACTGAACTAGTGTACTCACTGAACTAGTGTACTCACTGAACTAGTGTACTCACTGAACTAGTGTACTCACTGAACTAGTGTACTCACTGAACTAGTGTACTCACTGAACTAGTGTACTCACTGAACTAGTGTACTCACTGAACTAGTGTACTCACTGAACTAGTGTACTCACTGAACTAGTGTACTCACTGAACTAGTGTACTCACTGAACTAGTGTACTCACTGAACTAGTGTACTCACTGAACTAGTGTACTCACTGAACTAGTGTACTCACTGAACTAGTGTACTCACTGAACTAGTGTACTCACTGAACTAGTGTACTCACTGAACTAGTGTACTCACTGAACTAGTGTACTCACTGAACTAGTGTACTCACTGAACTAGTGTACTCACTGAACTAGTGTACTCACTGAACTCACGTGTGACTGTCTTTTTGTTGATGCCCGTGTTCTCATTGCGAGATAACAAATATGGAAGCAAAATACAATTCTCTCTTCGCAGCAGTTTGCAATTTTATTTCTTATTTGCGCCAGAAAGACTGAAGTACTACACCAAACAGCTCAACCGCCTATCCTCCATGTTAGGGACTGAAGTACTACACCAAACAGCTTCAGGTGCTGAGCCCAGTCCGCCAAATACGTATTAGTTGGTGGAAACAGAGATGCGTGGGGCGCTTTGCCGATCTTGGCAGCATCCTGTCAAACGTAGTCCATATTGACCATTAAGCCAACATGAGAATTTGCGAAGCTTGTGTGGTTTTTGGGACACTGATACTCACGGTTTGGGACCGGAAAGGACACGAGGGGAATCACGAGAACTGCCAAATAGAACATTTATTCTGCAGTCCTTCTATCAGTTCTTCTGTATGCATGTAAAATCTGGACAGTCTACAGAAAGCATGATTATGTCGTCATTCCATTTTCTTCTCGGTCATCCTCTTCCTCTCGTCGCAATGATCTTTGATATTGGGCCAGTTCTAGTATTTGAAGGTGTTGCATTCTAACGAGATGGCCAAACCATTTGATCTTCTGTTTTTCGATAAATGTGGCACAAGGTGTTGATCCCACTGTCTGTCGTATAACAGCATTTCTTATTCGGTCTCTGATTGTTAAATTGGCAGCTCTCCTCAGGCATCTCATCTGACACCGACACATTGAAACTTGTATCTCCGGGTTTCTTATAATTTTTCTGTCATATTTAAGTTCAAAAACCTCAATTGTCTTCTTTAGTGGTCATGAACTTGTCGAATATTCACACTTTAGTTCCCAACAGGAAGGTGGCGTATTCTTTAAAACATTAATTGTATTTGCTAGCACGGGTTCGCTTGGCCGAATGGACAAAAGCCCTCGCTCTGAAACTTCCGGTGTACTGATGGGGAGGTAGCGGGTTGAACCTCTACAACGGCCTGTTGGACTAAACAATGTTGAATTCTCGTCCTTGACTTGGGGACATAAATTACAAGTACCTCAGAAATCGGAGACGCTTCGCCTGATGAACAGTGGCAATAGAGAAAACTATCGCACGCTATAACAACAAAATCAGTCGACCTGGAGTATGTTCGAGTTGAAAGCGAGAAACAAAATTGTTTATATCGCTTCATAGATTCTTTGTGCTAGTCTGTACTGCGATGATCAATTTCCCTCTGAATTCTATAACCTTCTCCATCGTTGTTAACTATAATGTTAACGTTTTCAAAGTATGTGGCATTGTTCAATTTTTCTTTCGCATATAAATAGTGCAAATAATTAACCAAAAAAAAAAACAACAAAAAAACAACAACCTAACAATCTTTAAAAAAGTTAGTTGCATATCATTTACAGGACGTCGCTGTCAACCCAGGCATTTTAGGCTGTTTGTGATTTCTTGGCAATTTTACATTCAGTAGTTTGCCATTGCTTTCTGAACGACCGGGACTCGTACTTTGTATGGAAACCTACGAAAAACGGCTTGATACTAAATCGCCCGCAGATAAATTTCCAACGCGGTATGCAAGACTACGAATGGCGTCCGTAATTCCTTCACCACTGAGCCGGAAAACTACCATAAGGAAATGAAAAAATTGAAAGCATGCAAAGGAGAGATACAAAACAAAAAGAACCTAAGTTCACGTATAAGGATTAAAATATGTTCAGGTTTCCTTTGTTCATTTAACATAATTGTTCAGATTATACAGTGACTTTGTTATCAGTCATCTTTGCTGCACTCCAAAGCTATTCGTCTCAACCCCCCACAAGAATGCACCTGTGGAGGCTATGCATCTCAATCCCACACAAGAATATACCTGTAAGGCACAAACTCGACAAATCAGATGACGTTTACATCAACAGCCATCTCTGTGGTGAGGAGGCTACCAATGCAATTCGTAATCCTGTATACCGCGTTCGAAACACAGCTGCTGGCTATTTGGAAGCAGACTGTCTTGTGTTGATTTTTAACAGTGGTTTGAGTGTCGGTCGTTCAGAAAGCAATGACAACCTACTGAACACAAAATTGCCAAGAAATCACAAACCGCCCAAAAATGTTGGGGTTGATTGTCACGTCCTCTAACAGGAATTGCAACTGTAATCATGTACACAATTCGCCTTATCATCATCAATAACAACATTTCCACTGCCAGTAGATGTTTTTCAGCTTGTCTGATCATCGTCCCCGTTTTACATCCATACAAACGCACAGGTTCTATGTAGCACTTCAACGCTCTTTTTCTCGTTGCAACATCCTTTTATTAGTCAATGCTGTTCCATTTCCCAAAAGGCTATCTTTGTCATAGCGATTCTTGTTCTAATCTATTCAAGGTACTCCAATCAGATGTTTTGACTGTTCAGAGACAGTTGTACTGATTAACTTAATTAAGAATATTCCCATTTATCATTTTATCACAGTGTGGTATGTCTTTCTTCTTAGAGATGACCATAATCTATGTCTTCTTACAATTTAATACTAACCTAGTTGTTCACTGTGTACAACAACCGCACCTACTAATGGTTGCAGATCCTTCCTGTTCATTGTCTTATGTCAATACTATATCATTCGTATTTCTAATGTTACTGATGTTTTGTCCCCCTGTAGCGGTATCTCTAATTTCTGAAAATAATTTCACTGTACAAGAAAAAAAAAAGATCTGGAAACATTACACATCCCTGTCAAACACCATTCTTAATACTCTGATATTGACCTACTTCATTATCAATCTTTATGGCAGCTTCTTGTTTCCAATATATGTTTTAACAAGTCTAAGGTCTTTCCTATCAAATTGTAGATCTTTATCGAAAGCCTTTGTGTAGTCAAATAAGCAAAGATGTAGGTATTTGTTGACATCTATCGAACGCTCGAATAATGTTCTCAGCAAGTACCCAGCATTTACTGCGACCTTGCCTTCTACGAACCCACATTGTTCTTCTCCTATTTCAGGTTATATTTTCTTCCTAACTCTTTGCATGATGATTCTTAGCAAAATCTTTATGATGTGGTTCATTATGCTAATTGTTCGATATTGATCATATTCCAAGATTCCTGAATTATTTGGGATTGCTATGAATATAGATTTACATAACTCAGGAGGTATATCTCCAGTATCATATATTGTATTAAGCAGTCTGGTGACTTGGTCTATTCCATATTCTTCTAAGGCATTGATCTGTTGTGATGTCATCTGTACCTGGGGTCTTGCCAAGTGCTGAAATGGTTAAGAGCATTCTGAACTTTCATCTTCAAAATTAATTGTCCTTCATTATTATTCAGAATATAATACTGGTCTTCTCTCGTATCGTTATAAAGGTCTTTCACATAACCTTGTCATGCATTTACAGTCTGATCTTTTTTCTGTTAAACGTAACTTTCCTGTAAAGAAAGTAGTTTGCCATTGCTTTCCTTCTTATCGGTGACCATACTAGTCGATGACCGTAGCCATTGTCATTATGAAGTTAACGACTATTTCAGTAATAAGAAAGTATTTCAGCTAAAGTATTACTCAAGTATTTCAGCCAAAGTATTACTCATTTATTCATTTCATGTGATATACAACACTGCAGTATGCACCTGACGAAATGCAGCGAAATATATGCCAGGCAATAAATATTGCATCATATTGTTGGGGCTTCTGTGTTTACATTCGCTCAGAGAATACATTCTTGTGAAGGTCGCCCCATCTCTAAGGAAACTGAGTGTGTGTGTGTGTGTGTGTGTGTGTGTGTGAGAGAGAGAGAGTGAGTGTGTGTATGTGTGTGTGTGAGTGTGTGTGTTGGTGTGTGTGATTATATGTGTGTGAGTGTGGGAGTGTATAAATATATAGAACCTATGCCGTTATATGGATGATGTGAAACGTGGACAATGAGCAGACAAGCTGAGAAACATCTAATGGCTGTGAAAATGTGGTTTCTGAGGAAAATACAAAAAATATCATGCACAGATAGAAAAAAAAATCAATGAGCAAGTTCTGCAATAATCAAATGAAAACCGTAAACTTATGTGACAACCCACGTTTATCAACATGGTTCATGTTGATGGTAATATCATTTTGTTGTCTTTATTTGACTCATTTTGTTAACTGATCGTTAAACTGTAACATCTGTTTTTAATTACAGTAAAATATTAAATTATTACAAAGCATTCTCTAAGCTGTTATGATGAAAAGAAGAGGCTAACTATGGAAACATAGCTAGTGACTACCAGCGGTTCCACACTGGAGCGTAAAGAAACAGTGATGGTGATCACGAGCGCCAAGGGACCTAGCATGTTGAGAACCACTGAAGTAGACACACAAATATGAACATCCAACTTGTTGCGGACACGAACGCCATCTGAAAATCTGAATTATTTATTTCTTGACAAGATTTCTGTTGTAGATTTTATCCGTGGGATTTGGGATGCACTCATTACTCTTGTTTACTGACAATTCGTTGTTATGTTTTGTTTATAAAAGATGCATTCTGTCAGGTTGTGTGTAGTTTTTAAATAGACATGTCAGTTGAATGTATATATGCCTGCTCGTTTCTCCTTACATCAGCCTGTGCTGGGAGATAAATCCAACGGATGCTCCATGTCTTAGACTTTTGAATTGAAGCATGTCACTGTGTATGTCTGTCTTCATTGTTCCCAGCGTGCTCCGTGAAACCGTGGCCATCAGGACGTGTGTGTGACGTTTGTCCCCCAGCCAGTGGAGAGTCGCGGTGACTGCCTCCACCTCCATTCTCAGGCTAGATGTTATAGTGTCACGTGGGAGGTAAAGAATGTTTACCTCGTCCTGCGTGAGCTCAAGCCGCCTGCAGACATGAGTTTATCCCAACATCCACACACACACAGACACACACACACAGACACACACACACACACACACCGACACACACACACACACACCGACACACACACACACACACACACACACCGACACACACACACACACACACCGACACACACACACACACACACAGAGTGACAGAGAGGGAGGATAGAGAGACAATGACAGAGAGAGAGCAAGAGAGAGAGGAAGTGGCAGAGAGAACGAGAGAGAGAACACAAGACAGAGAAAATGAGAGAGAGAGGGAGAAGGAGAGAGAAAGAGACAGAGAGAGAAAGAGAGAGAAAGTGACAGAGAGGGAGGATAGAGAGACGGTGACAGAGAGAGAAAGAGAGAGAGAGAGGAAGTGGCAGAGAGAACGAGAGAGAGAGAGAGAGAAAACACAGAGAGAGAGAGAGAGAGAAAGTGACAGAGAGGGAGGATAGAGAGACAGTGACAGAGAGAGCAAGAGAGACAGGAAGTGGCAGAGAGAACGAGAGAGAGAACACAAGAGAGAGAAAATGAGAGAGAGAGGGAGAAGGAGAGAGAAAGAGACAGAGAGAGAAAGAGAGAGAAAGTGACAGAGAGGGAGGATAGAGAGACGGTGACAGAGAGAGAAAGAGAGAGAGAGAGGAAGTGGCAGAGAGAACGAGAGAGAGAGAGAAAACACACACACAGAGAGAGAGAGAGAGAGAGAAAGTGACAGAGAGGGAGGATAGAGAGACAGTGACAGAGAGAGCAAGAGAGAGAGGAAGTGGCAGAGAGAACGAGAGAGAGAACACAAGAGAGAGAAAATGACAGAAAGGGAGAATGAGAGAGAAAGAGACAGAGAGAGAAAGAGAGAGAAAGTGACAGAGAGAACGAAAGACATAAAATGACAGAGAGAGAGAGAGAACGAGAGACAAAGAGACAGAGAGAGTGAGAGAGAGAAAGAGAGACAGAGAGAGAGAGAGATAGTTGGAGAGAGAAAGACATATCTTACTTTCTCTGTTCTAGAGGCACATGTGATTATTAGTACTGTTGCTTCTTGTTCTTATTTTCTTGTTCTTCTCATTCTTCGTCGCTGTTGATGTTGTCGTCCTCTAACGAACGATCAATCAAACAAACGAACGAACTTTATTTTAAAAGGGTAACAAACTGGGCACGCAGGCCCGTCTTACATTCGGCCCTTTCGATCACTCATCTTTAATTCATCAAATGTGCATGTTACATTTACATAGGGAAAAAAAAACATTGTCAAATGGATTTTGTAAGCATAAACAATACATATTACACATGACACATTCACATAGGAAAAAAACATTGTCAAATGAAAGATGTAAACATAAACAGTGCATATTGCAATGTTGTGAGACACATCCCCCATCCACCCTCACACCCCGCAGCCACCCTCACACCCCGCAGCCACCCTCACACCCCGCACCCACCCACACATCCCCCACCCACCACACCCCACCCACCACACCCCACCCACCCACACATACCTCCACGCACTCACACAGACTCAGGCAAACATACATGCCGCCACAAACCCACTGATTCCCCCACCCACACACATTTCCCAACCCACAATACATCCCCCACCTATCCCATAACCGACACGCACACACCCACCCACATATTCTTCACCACCCACCCACACACCCGCAACCATTCAGAAAAACACACATCACATAATCACACACACATACTCCCGTCAACCCACACATCCCGCATCTATCCACACATACATCCCGCACCCTCACAATTTTCCTCACCCACCCACACACACATCAACCAACCTACACCCACTCACCCACTCAATATTCTATTCAGAAGAAGACGATGAAGAAGATAAAAACGAAGAAGAGGTAGAAGAAGAAGAGGAAAAGGAGGAGGAGGAAGGAGGAGGGAAGGAGGAGGAGGAGAAGAAGTAGAGAAGAAGAAGAAGAGGAGGAGGAGGGGACGGGAGCAACAACAACAACAACAACAACAACAACAACAACAACAACAACGATAAGAACAATAATCCCAGATGTGCCTGAAGTTGTTTGATCAAATGTAAATGGACCTGTGAAATATTGTTTTAATTTGATTGATGTGTTTGAACCAAATATAGTTCATCTGAGAATCACCCAGAAAGGCCCCGCCTCTGCACAGATCGCATTGTCTGATAACATTCTCACTCAGCGGCGGAGATGAATCGCTGGGCTTGTGGCCACAACAGAACTTTTTCTTGGTTATAAAGATGATACTAATCATTTGCTGGCGATTTGGAAGCAGACCTCTTTGCGTTGATATCGAAGGTAAAGATCGTTCAGAAACCAATGGCAAAGTACAGCGAGCAAAAATTACTTAGTAAATGACCAAGAGGGGTAACAACGTTAGGGTTGGTTGTGACGACCTGTAATGGATATGCAACTAACATTTAATTTAAAAAACACAGGATTCAATAAACGCTTTGGTGTAACGGTTAGGGTGTTTTCCTGGCAGTGACATAAGCACGCCTGCACAAGGGTTTGATGCCAGCTCTCGATGTTCGCTATGAGAGGGATAAACTGGCCACCTATTCACCTGTGGACTCAGGCCTACAAAATGTCATGGTCCTATCACTTCACATACTCACATCCGGTTCCCGCTTCGGGACCTAAAAATAGAAACATTTATTTAGTGACACAAGTTAACAATTTACGAATGGTCAATTAATGAATTCTTGTGATTGGTCCATTTTTGAAGTCTTGTGATTGGTAAGTTAATGAGCTCTTGTGATTGGTCAGTTAATGAGGTGTTATGATTAGTCAGTTAATGAGCTCTTGTGATTAGTCAGTGCTTGCTTGCTTGCTTGTGTTCACTGGCTGTGAACTCCAGCGTGAAGTCCTGTATGTCGGATGAAGACATCCTGTTGTCCAACATCAGTGTGATGTCATACCGGACCTGAGGTTTGCGTGAGTAGAGGTGTTGTGATTAGTCAGTTAATTATGTCTTGTGATTGGTCAATTAATGAAGTCTTGTGAAAGGTCACTTAATGGGGTCTTGTGATTGGTCAACTAATGATGTCTTGTGATTGGTAAATTAATGCGGTCTTGTGAGTGGTGACAATCGGCAAGATTGAGGGGAAAAGAACGAGGGGAAGGCCAAGACGTAAATATCTGAATTTCTTGACTGCATGGTATGGTCGATACAATAACACGGAGCTGATCCACGACTCTGGTGATCGTGTAAGATGGCGAAACATGACTGCCCACGCTAACCGACATGGCACATGATGATGATGATGATGATGATGATGATGATGATGATGATGATGATGAGGATGGTGATGACAACAACGATTATTGATCATCAAATATGTCAAATCTTGAGAGGGTCGTGCAGCTCCTTGTCAGCTAATTTCATCTTGCCCGTGGTGGACAGTTCTGTGTATTTATCTGTATATCTGCACTGATATATCCGGGTATATCTGCTACATAAACGCTTTTCTTGGCCCACCCTGACCTAATTTCCCTTCTTATTTTGCACTGCAGTGTTAGCTTTGTTTTAATGCAGAGACAGCTTCAATCTTCACAGATAATGTACTGGTTTTCACTTGATTTCCCGGGACGCAGAGGTGTTTCCAAGGCACCAGGGCCGGGTTATATACTGGCCAAGACCTATTGACGCGTCCTCGTCGAGCGTCCTGGGCAACAGGTCCCTTCGGGGTCCTGGCTGAAGTCAATAGGATCGCCGATTCCTCCGAAGTCGGAGAGTGTCTGCCTGTACGGCGAGGAACCACCGGTCTGCACACCAATAAGCCAGACATGGGACAACGGATACTCACGCAAACCTCAGGTCCTGTATGACATCACACTAATGTTGGACAACAGGATGTCTTCATCCGACATACAAGACTTCACGCTGGAGCTCAAACCAACGAACACAAGCAAGCAAGCAAGCACTTGATTTCCCCACCTACATGGTTGTGGATACGGTCCAGATTAATGGAGACACAGAACTACGGTCAGAAGCTTCTTCAAAGTCTTGGTCTGGGGTAGACATTGGCAGTCACGACTGTCCACTCTTCTCTGTCATCTTATGTCACGACTGTCCACTTTCCCCTGTCATCTGGTGTCACGACTGCCCTGACATCTGATGTCATGACTGTTCACTCTTCTCTGTCATCTGATGTCACGACTGTCCACTATTTCCTATCATCTGATGTCATGACTGTTCACTCTTCTCTGTCATCTGATGTCACGACTATCCACTCTATCCTGTCATCTGATGTCACGACTGCCCTGACATCTGATGTCATGACTGTTCATTCTTCCCTGTCATCTGATGTCACGACTGTCCACTATTTCCTGTCACCTGATGTCATGACTGTCCACTCTTCTCTGTCATCTGATGTCACGACTGTCCACTCTTCCCTGACATCTGATGTCACGACTGCCCTGACATCTGATGTCACGACTGTCCACTCTTTCCTGTCATCTGATGCCACGACTGTCCATTCTTCCCTGTCATCTGATGTCATGATGAAGTTGATGTTGCTTAAAGTGTTTTACTGGCTATGGGATTGACTTTGCTACACCGAGTTTTATTCGACATGGCTCGGTCAATTTATTCAGGACGGCCCACTGAAAGCGTGGCGCAAAGCACGAACTCCGTAGCTCCAGCGAAGACCCCCAGGTGGTATCCGGAATAATTACACTCTTGAACCTTTGGTCCCAGTCCTAAGTAGGGTGGATCGGAGAAAAACCAAACTTTCTGACCGGAAGCTTATGCGCGGTGGGCTAAAGATCATTGCCCAGAGGCTATGAAATGGTCAGTATTCAAGCATACTAGAACAAGACACAGGGAAGAAAGCTGACCAGTTCAGTTCCTCATTTTCTTCCCTCACATAATTGCCAGAGACATCTGTAAATTACCGATTCCCCATTTTACACAGCTGGATGTTTTTGGATTTTCGGCTGGACTTTCTGGTCATTAAAATAAATTCTGTCCCTACCGAGGATTGAACCTAAACCCATGGCTTGATATGTTCACGCACATAACACGATGCCACTAGTGACGTTTGTTCTACCGTTCTGTCCACATCTATACCGAATAATAACCCTGCAAACCACGTATGGCAAAGTCCTCGTAAAGATAGTAGCACGCAGGCTCCAGCAACATTTGGAAAGTCGTAATATGCTTCCCCAAGGACTCGGGAGCTACCGGCCGGGAAAGGACACCTGGGCCAATGCTGCAACTTTTGCATTTGATGTCTACGAGGGCTTCCAGGATAAACAGGAGACAGTTGCGGTAGCTCTTGACCTGGAGGATGCGTATAACAGGGTCAGGTATGATCTGTTGATACACACACTGTTGGACATGGAGGTCTGCCCTTGCCTTGTTAGATGGGTTGCGGCGGTCCTTTATGAGCGTAATGTTGCACCACGCATAGGTTCCTGGACTTCCGACCCCTGTATTATTACACCTGGGTTGTTACAAGGATCTGCCTTGTTCCCATGATTCTTTAATTCTTGACATTTGCAGATGATGTGCTGGTGTATAGACAGGACAGAGACAGGGCCAGTTTGGCGAAAGACTTACATGTGGCAGTAAACAGTGTGGCAAAGTGATGCAGGGAGGCAGGGGCCATTGTAAACCCAGACAAGGCATCGGTTGCGTGGTACTCCCTGGATAACCAGATCGTCAAGGCAGATGTCCCAGGTATTATGTTGAATGGATGTTGCCATAGAGTATACTTGATGTCTGGTTGATGATTCTGTCTGTCAGGTTGAGTGCTGATAGAGACTGTTTGAGAGCTGCATGGTTAGACAGATGCTGCTACTCTTGGCTCTTGAGTGTTACAGCAACCCCGTGGCATTCTTTACTTTGATGATTGCTGGCAGGGAACGCCTGCTACTTTACACACGGCCTGGTTTACAACACATAGATTCCAGAGACCATGTGCGCTAAGATAACTGGACGACAATCTCATTCGTGACGCGCCACTACTGTGATATTTCAGAGGCGATTCGTAGATCTCTCTAGAACTGCTTGCTCTTGATGTTGTCGACATCTCTCCTGCCACTTCTGATGGTCATTGCGCCTTTACAGTCTATACACATTAACAACTTAGACTGACTCAACATAGTTTGCTGAACAGGACACCGGTGTAGTTTTCCACAGTCTATTTTACTAACACGATAAATTAAACGCTGTCACAAACATCATCTTTTGTTCCATAACGAATTCACAAATGTACAAACAATATTCAACATCACAATTCTACAAGAGCAGCCTATTTTGTAGCCGTTGCTCTGTTGACGAGGACAACGTCCAACACCGAACGAAGGCCAAGCCTGACTGACTCTAAAGTGACGTTTTGTTCTCGCCCAAAACGTCCAGTCTACTTGTCACGTGTGTTTAACCAATATCGTGATAGGTCACATAGCACTGTCTCCTTCTGTCGACCGCGCTTAATACATCTCATACCATGTCCCCAACCTGTATCAACAGGACTATGGCAGGTGTCCTCTTAGGCGAGAGAGTAAATTGAAGTACTTGGGTATCACCTTTGACAGGTGTTTGTCTTTTAAGGATGTCAGAAGTCGGGGTGCCCCACCGGCTAGATGAAAGTATTTTTCACTGGCGAGCAACCCCTAAATAGTCAGAAACTGACTAGGGACAAAATCTATATGGCTGAACTATAGATTAGGCCCATGAATATCCAACGTACAGCTCCAAGTGGCTCGTTACAAAATTAAAATGAACTGTGCTGAATATTCGCCAAGGATGGGAAGAAGAAGGTTAGCTAGAATAGATTTTTACGTCTGAATTAAAGTGTAAAGACAACTATTCCAGTACAGGTTTTTCTCCCTGACTGCTCCCTTCCTTGGTGTGTAAGTGAACCCCCACCAATGTACACACACAACACGTATGCACAATTGGAATTAAAATATAATGACAGAACTATGAGTTACAATACTACAACATTTATTTGCTAATCATAACAATAGACATAGGATGATTGTCAATATGAGGATGATGAAATCATATACATATTGATATTGATGACAAACATTACGTAACTTTACTTGTTACTCCATCTATCTGGATCTGTGGTCCAGATCCCCACTCTCCAGTAGACACACACAAAGAGAAAGAACAGCTTGCCGGTATTCTGAGATCCTGTCAGTCCTGACACTCCTAGTCAGTAGTCTCTAGTCTTGAGATCTATAACATAGGGCTCCTTGTGAGAGCTTGAAAGAAAGTCAAGAATGTGTTATATCAGTTCTACATCAGCGCAATCCTAATTAAAACATATAACACAAACATATACAATGACCAGTCTGGCCAAGTTTATCTTTCAGCTCGACTGCGTTCACCATCCTCCTTCTCCCTACTGTCTTTAGTCTGGGACGGGCTTTTCAATTGTCTCACACGCCTGTAATGATTACATTTCTGCCGCCCCATGTCCATGTCGCTAATACAGAAATTCTGTGTCGTACAGCCGCTCCGTCCAATGTTAGTTTAGCAGCTCACAGGGTCGGTAAGGGTATTATAACAATGCCTGATCATCCGGGCTTGCAAGCCGTGACAAGTAGCTGTGCCAGGTTTCCATGCATTACCGTGGACGCACGCCCACAATACACTGAGAAAGTTTAGCACCATATACCCTATACTACCAATTGTGGGTAATGTCTGTACCATTACACCTCTGCTTCCAACACAATCATTGGCCAATGTGCCAATGCGCAGACAATAGCATAACACTTCATATTGGTAGGTTTGCATATGACAAATCAATATATCAAACATCCAATACACATAAACATATTGATTAAACTAGACATATTATGATACTTTAACATCATAGCATAATGCACTAGTTAGTTACTGCTGTTGTAAGAATTAAATAAATAGTCAGTTGACTATATTCTGTACAACAAATGCACACACCAAAAAGGAGACTAGTCTAGTTTAGAAAGAGATGGCAAGCATCTGCTACGACACCTCAAGTATATCTAGACAAGACCTGCCTTCCATAAGTTTCTACTTCTCAGAAGGGTAACACTATAAAGCAATATGATATTGAACACAGAACTTAGAAAGAACACTCAAGTACCTACGCCAAAGATAGTTCTTGGAATAACCTAGATCAGATATAGACTGAAAGTTCATATGTCTAAAAGACTGTTGCATAGTTACTAAGAAATCCTTCATAGAAGCCAACATAAAAATCATGCATATGACTACAAACATTGAAATAGTTCCTACCTGTTCTGAAGTCAGATTTAATCTAAAGGGAACAGGTCTAGTGGGGTTTTTATACCTAGCCTAGCAGTAGACACTTATCTCCCGGGAATTCCATTCTTAAATTCTTCTTATCTCCTCCTGACGTTAATTGCAATTAACTCCAAGTCTGTCCAGTCATAAAATTCTTTCTGCATGCACACTAGCCTTCACACCTGTGGGTCTGACAATTATTAGCCCACTGAGCCTTATCAGTGATTTCACACCTTCCTGAGTCTGCCAGTCCGAGTGGACGGGGCTTGTTTACCGCCCTGGGGCTATTATCTCTCCCTGTGTCAATGTTGTTCACGCCTGGGTGGTTTTATTTCACTCACTGGCCCAGTTCATTGTTGATTCAGTCTGGGTCTACCTGGGCAAGAAGGTGCCAATGCGTCTGTGTGGTGTCAAAGCCCGTCTGGGTCAGCAGTTTTCCAAAGTGTAGACTAATTTAAATTATCTAGTTATGTCCATCTCAAGTCTCCCATTTTACTTGCCATCTGCAAGCTTACATCATGGCTAGAGGCTTTGTTTACTTGCAGGTTTAGCAAGCTTACGTCAAGACAGTATAGCCTTGAATATAGAGAAAACAGTTTTGTTCGTCTGTTGATCCTCTACATGGCCAATCAAAAGTGAACCGAAAATTGTTCTGGGAAGTAAAGGCTGCCAATTCGTGACAGAGCTTTCCCCTTAAAAAAAAGTTTCTGCCAGAAATCTTTTGTCAAAGCACGCCGTACATCCCAGAATAATGCCTAAGCACTCTCCGTTCTGTATCTGCCTGAAGGTTTCCAATATTCCTTGTGGCAGTGGGTTGTCTTGCATAAAGACTTCCCATTTCCATAGCCCAAAGATACTCTGGATAGATCTTTGTACCTGGTTTTCGGCCGGGATTCCATGCAATAGCTTGGTAAAATCCGGTAATTGTCAGGAGGTTGTAATTTTACCCCTCCGGGAAAGATCACAATCAACGGGATTCTTCTACGCCTCTGGACAGCAATTGTTTTACACCATTCACTCACGTGATTTACTCCTTTCAGCCGAGGATGTACCCGTAGTGAGGTCTTGCATAAGCTGGCCACAGCAAAGCTTGTCTCCGTGATATTCCTCCATCCTTTATAGATTCTTAACAGATCTATCAATAGCTTCCTTTTGAAAGGAATAATGTTACACATCATGGTCCCATGATATAAATTCAACTGGCGCTTTCCTCCTTCAAAGTCGGGCGTAACAATCGTCCCTCCTCGGTGTCGCGGTTTCTTCCCCTGATATTCAGTTAATGGGCTGAGTTTCTCTGCATTAGAGTTTCGTGTGAAAACCGTGCTAGAAATTGGAAATTTAGTGAGCCAAGTTGTCCAGCCTTGAGAAATAACATAGTTACTCACAGGGCGATAAAGTGGAGTTACTTTTGAATAAAGTATCCACAAATAGCTGATCTACTCCTATCAAATCGACCTGACTGAAGGGTAGATTGAGTCCTAAGAGTGTTGATTCCAAACCACTCTTGACTTCTGTTACTTCAGGTCCCTGTTGCTGGAATTCCCTGATAACTTCAGCTAATGAGATGATAGGCTTTTCTTCCTCCATCTTTTGCAAAGAATTTTCTTCTTTAGCAACTACAGACAATGTTGTCTGCACAATATCAGAGTCCATATTCTGGCTCATGACAATTCCTTGTGTTTCCTGAGTCTCCGAACTGGTATACTGTGAGATAACAACTGGAAATGTTTCCTGGTCTGGATGTTCCTCTCTGGTCGTGCTTTCATGGGCTAAGTCCAGTTGAGGTAAATCCTGTGGTGGGCTGTCTAAGCAATCCATCACATTAGGTAAATGATTTGAACTGAGATCTAGTGTCTTGTCCTGAGCTGCAGCCTCAAAGATCACAAGGGGTTCCGGATCATTCCTTCATCCCACTGTCAGTCAAATTTAATCCCACTTCATCCTCGTCCTGGGCTGAAGGGAATAATAAAGTCGGTTACCTCTCGATCTCCGACCTCCTTAAAAGATGTCCTCAGGTCATCTTCCTCTTGAGTTTCACCTCTCGTTGAAGTAAAATGAGATTCCTGGGAGTCTTGTACTGGCGGACCAGTTAAACCACATATCCTGTGGTACGAACAGTTGTCCTCTGGGTAACTGTTAGTAGGCAAATTATCTGAACTGATAATTAGTGATTCTTCCCGCGTTGCAGTAATGAAATTCACCTGGGATTCAGTTACTTCCATCCTCCCTATTTCAGTCAGATGTAATTCCACTTCGTGATTCTGTGAACAGAAGGGAATGTGAGAATCGGCTAGGTCTCCGCCTGCGACCTCATTAAAGGTTGTCTTCAGTTCCTCTTTCTCTCGAGATTCATTTCTCGTAGCAGTCAAGTGGTTTTCCTGAAGGTCCTCTACTGTCAAACGACTATTGCCGTGGTGCAAACAGTTATCACGTTTGTGACTGTTTGAAGTGCCCTTGGCACGTTTTTTCTTCCCTCTTTTCCGTTTAGGACTGGGTCGAATGAGAACCTGTAGTTCCCGGTCCACTACCTCTGATTCTGCGGTGGGTGGCAAAGATGTCCCTTCCTTCCTGGTTGGGTGAGCATCCGTATCTCCTACCTTATGTTCCGCTAGAAAGGTTAGCTTCTCCGCATTGACTGTTTCCATATGCGTTTTCTCCATCTTTACTCCTTCAGTTTTGCTACGCTCTTGTGCTTCCAAGAACTCATCATCTTCTTTAAACATAATTTCTTCTTCTTGGTCCCACCATTCTAACTCAGCTATGATATATGTTTCTAGTTGCTCTCCCTGTAAGCCTTCTCTTATGCCCCACCCTCTCGCGGTCTCTGAGAAATCTGCGCGCGCCTTCAGATCCTCTTCAAGATTCCGGTAAAGCAAGAACATAATTGCTAATGACTATATTCAGGTAAGCCCCTATGTATATATCAAAAATCAGATATAAGCTAGAACGACAAGAGTTAACTACTGACAGTCTACGCTATCCAATGTGTATAGTTTAGCCTCAGCAGTGAAAGACAACTGAAAATAATATTCAAGTAGTACCTGGCGACAGCAGTGAAGTAAGTGTGAGAGATATACTACACAGTAATCAACAGTAATATTTACCTAAATAAACATTAAAATGCACTGCATACATGTCAAAATTAGCATGGCATATATTAGCATAAAATTGCAAATCAGTCAAGCAGTTAAATCATCAAACACATCAATGTAATTATGATTAAAGTGATCAGTTATCATTAAATGATGAATGATACACTAAATGATAAGAATTAAAATACTTATCAATAAATGATAGATGAGGTAGTTTTCTCATAAGTTCTTATCTGTTATACTTTTGAAAAGTTATATATGTACTCTGTAAACTTCCTCAACTAAAAGTAGCTACATTTGATGATAGTCTATTTTGATGATTGAAGATTACAAGAGTTAACTTTTAAAATCGTATGTCTAGGGTCTAGTACCGGAGTCTATTGAAAGCGAGAAGTCCGAATTCAAATACCGTACGAGAAGCCCAATCTGTCATAAGTCGGGGTGCCCCACCGGCTAGATGAAAGTATTTTTCACTGGCGAGCAACCCCTAATAGTCAGAAACTGACTAGGGACAAAATCTATATGGCTGAACTATAGATTAGGCCCATGAATATCCAACGTACAGCTCCAAGTGGCTCGTTACAAAATTAAAATGAACTGTGCTGAATATTCGCCAAGGATGGGAAGAAGAAGGTTAGCTAGAATAGATTTTTACGTCTGAATTAAAGTGTAAAGACAACTATTCCAGTACAGGGTTTTCTCCCTGACTGCTCCCTTCCTTGGTGTGTAAGTGAACCCCCACCAATGTACACACACAACACGTATGCACAATTGGAATTAAAATATAACTGACAGAACTATGAGTTACAATACTACAACATTTATTTAGCTAATCATAACAATAGACATAGGATGATTGTCAATATGAGGATGATGAAATCATATACATATTGATATTGATGACAAACATTACGTAACTTTACTTGTTACTCGATCTATCTGGATCTGTGGTCCAGATCCCCACTCTCCAGTAGACACACACAAAAGAAGAACAGCTTGCCGGTATTCTGAGATCCTGTCAGTCCTGACACTCCTAGTCAGTAGTCTCTAGTCTTGAGATCTATAACATAGGGCTCCTTGTGAGAGCTTGAAAGAAAGTCAAGAATGTGTTATATCAGTTCTACATCAGCGCAATCCTAATTAAAACATATAACACAAACATATACAATGACCAGTCTGGCCAAGTTTATCTTTCAGCTCGACTGCGTTCACCATCCTCCTTCTCCCTACTGTCTTTAGTCTGGGACGGGCTTTTCAATTGTCTCACACGCCTGTAATGATTACATTTCTGCCGCCCCATGTCCATGTCGCTAATACAGAAATTCTGTGTCGTACAGCCGCTCCGTCCAATGTTAGTTTAGCAGCTCACAGGGTCGGTAAGGGTATTATAACAATGCCTGATCATCCGGGCTTGCAAGCCGTGACAAGTAGCTGTGCCAGGTTTCCATGCATTACCGTGGACGCACGCCCACAATACACTGAGAAAGTTTAGCACCATATACCCTATACTACCAATTGTGGGTAATGTCTGTACCATTACACCTCTGCTTCCAACACAATCATTGGCCAATGTGCCAATGCGCAGACAATAGCATAACACTTCATATTGGTAGGTTTGCATATGACAAATCAATATATCAAACATCCAATACACATAAACATATTGATTAAACTAGACATATTATGATACTTTAACATCATAGCATAATGCACTAGTTAGTTACTGCTGTTGTAAGAATTAAATAAATAGTCAGTTGACTATATTCTGTACAACAAATGCACACACCAAAAAGGAGACTAGTCTAGTTTAGAAAGAGATGGCAAGCATCTGCTACGACACCTCAAGTATATCTAGACAAGACCTGCCTTCCATAAGTTTCTACTTCTCAGAAGAGTAACACTTAAAGCAATATGATATTGAACACAGAACTTAGAAAGAACACTCAAGTACCTACGCCAAAGATAGTTCTTGGAATAACCTAGATCAGATATAGACTGAAAGTTCATATGTCTAAAAGACTGTTGCATAGTTACTAAGAAATCCTTCATAGAAGCCAACATAAAAATCATGCATATGACTACAAACATTGAGATAGTTCCTACCTGTTCTGAAGTCAGATTTAATCTAAAGGGAACAGGTCTAGTGGGGTTTTTATACCTAGCCTAGCAGTAGACACTTATCTCCCAGGAATTCCATTCTTAAATTCTTCTTATCTCCTCCTGACGTTAATTGCAATTAACTCCAAGTCTGTCCAGTCATAAAATTCTTTCTGCATGCACACTAGCCTTCACACCTGTGGGTCTGACAATTATTAGCCCACTGAGCCTTATCAGTGATTTCACACCTTCCTGAGTCTGCCAGTCCGAGTGGACGGGGCTTGTTTACCGCCCTGGGGCTATTATCTCTCCCTGTGTCAATGTTGTTCACGCCTGGGTGGTTTTATTTCACTCACTGGCCCAGTTCATTGTTGATTCAGTCTGGGTCTACCTGGGCAAGAAGGTGCCAATGCGTCTGTGTGGTGTCAAAGCCCGTCTGGGTCAGCAGTTTCCCAAAGTGTAGACTAATTTAAATTATCTAGTTATGTCCATCTCAAGTCTCCCATTTTACTTGCCATCTGCAAGCTTACATCGTGGCTAGAGGCTTTGTTTACTTGTAGGTTTAGCAAGCTTACGTCAAGACAGTATAGCCTTGAATATAGAGAAAACAGTTTTGTTCGTCTGTTGATCCTCTACATGGCCAATCAAAAGTGAACCGAAAATTGTTCTGGGAAGTAAAGGCTGCCAATTCGTGACAAAGGATCATGTGGAGGCTTTGGTGGTGAAGGCTGGTAGGGGACTTAATGCATTGAGGGCTATGGCAGGAACCGGGGTAGATCAGAGGATGCTGTACAGGCTCTTTCAGCAGTTAATAATTTCTGTCATTGAGTATGGTTTGGGGCTGCTGACAGTATCAAAAAGCCAGCTTGAAAGCTTGGAGCGCATACAGAATGCTGCCATGCGGTTAATACTGGGGTGCACAAAGGACACACCAATTATCTGCACGAGGCATATCCTGGCGCTACCAACAATGATGGATAGGCATAGGGTCCTTCAGGCCAAATGGTTCCTGAGCGTTGCTGCAGATAGGGAGTCACCCGCTGCATGCAGCAATGGATATGGTCAAGGGTCATAGACTAAGACAAGGCAGGTCCTGGATGGCACAGGCAGAACTTTCTATACGTCAGGTGTGTGATCTAGAGACCATCAATCGTGAAAGAGAGTGGGTTGAAGTTCCGAATTAATGGTACATAATGTGGCTTATCATAAAGACGAAACACTGAAGGTGACAGTCGGTCCAATATAGGAACAGTCCTTAGTAAAGGAACCATGACGTCTCCAACTGGTCTCGCGGCTACGAGATCTGAATAGACGTAGATATTTTTAACTTCGTTATCCATCTCTAATTCTACATCACCGTATAATAAGACATTATCGTCTGATAGAGTCGAGCTTGGAAAACCCAACATATTCTTCAATCTGTCACTAATTTTTGCCTGGGCGCCTTTTTCAAATATTTTCAGCCCGACCCTTTTCCAAGGTGTACCTAGCATGAATTTGATGTTTACTGACTGGCACAATGTAATAATAACACTGGGTCGTGAATGCAGAGAATGGGCAGCGATATATATATATATATATATATATATATATATATATATATATATATATATATATATATATATATATATATATATATATATATATATATATATATATATATATATATATATATATAATGAAGACTGTTTATATAGTTGTGTCACTTTATGTTTGCCATTTGTGTGCTGACGAAGGCTATAATTGTAAAGCCAAATTTGATTGTTCTCGTGTCCAGCTGACCAATTCCTCTTCCTGTTGTCCTTGTCGGTTGAAAGATCTCATGAGGCTACTTCATTATATAGAGCATAGAGCATTATATAGAGCATAATTCCGGTTTCCGGTAACGAGCGGACGTGTTTTCACATGCTCTCTCGATTTTTGAATATTTCAACAAGTTTTACTTAATTCAATCGCGATGCTGTGTATATCATTGTGTTCGTTCTAAGAGTGGATTTACATACTACTCAACACTTCAAGTTTATGTGACCGTTTATTTAGTGAAATGAGAGATTCTTTGTGATATGTGATGGTAAGAGCACCCAATTTTGAATGTTACCAATTATCGATTCACGTCAACGTGAGAATTAGCCATGCGGGGCTAACAAGTGATAATCACCACGCAAACCCTACAGAAGGGCCGGTGCTTTTATTTACTCCATTATTGTGCTCGTTTTAAAACTGAATTTACACACTTTCAACTGTCAAGTTTATGTGACTGTTTATGTAGTGAAATGAAGATTTCATTGTGATACGTGAGGGTAAGAGCATCCATATTTGAACTTTTACCAATTATCGATTCACGACAACGTGAGACTTAACTATGTGTGACTAGCAAGAGATAAGCGCCACGCACGATCTACAGAAATGCCTGCAGTTTTATTTACTCCTGGCCTTGTCGAGCTGCCTATATTGCCAACATGTCCTCCAACTTACGATCATCAACTGTGTCAAAGCGATGTGAAAATGTAAACAAAAACAAGACGGGACAAAAGTTAGTTAGCACTCCAGCTCAGCGACTGAATCGATCATCTTCATCGCCAACATCCATCACGTTGTCTAGTGAACAATCAGACACTGATTTCCAGCTGGACAAACAACACAATTCACCAGCTCAATCTTATCAATCTAGCACATCACCTTCAAAGACGCTTTCTTCGGCCGAAACACAGAGCCACAATGATTGTTTTCGTGAACTAATTCAGGCTTTGGAGACGAGCTTAAAAGATTTTATTACCAGCAACACCACTAATATTATTTCGGAGTTTAAAAAAGAAAAATTCTTCTTCGAGAGGAAATCCGAATCCTTAAAGAAGAGAAGGAGACTTTTAAAACATCCATACATGCCTTGAAACTAAAGCGTGCACAGTCATTTCATAAAAGTGCACAAACAGAAAGTACCCATGGTGTTGTAGATGCTTGTGTTACCAGTGAATATTCGTCGCATAATGAGATGCAGATAGTTTCTACAAGCAACAAAACCACCACTAAACCTGTAGAACGCACACCATCTATCTACCCTATCGATGTGCACATCAGCAACAGGTTCCAGGCCTTAAGTGTAGACTCTCCATCAGCAGACTTGGAATCACAGAGCTCAGTCGTTACCACTACTGGATATCAACAACCAACGCAAGCAAGATATAATAAACAAAAACACAAGAAAGACGACAGTGACCAGTGGCAACAACAGTCCAAGCGGACACGCCAGCAGCGTGAAATAACCATAGATCATAGTGCAACACATGTCGTCATTGGAGACTCCCCGCTGAAGGGAATCTATAGTGATCGCATGTCATCTTCTGACAGCGAATCAACTTCAATCTACCCTGTACCAGGCGCTGACATTGAGAGGCTGACCGCTACACTGCGAAGATTCCAAGTGAACGACCGAATTAGGAGAGCAACAGTCCATATTGGTGTTAATGACATAATGGATAATAAAATCATCAGCACCTCACAACTAGCTACATTGGAGGTGCTGTTGCGCAATAGATTTCCAAAATCATCTTTGTTTATTTCATCCATCATTCCACCATGTTACGGGTTCCAGCGTCGTACTGCCGATGCTGCTAATCTAACGTTATACAAATTTTGTAACAATAATAACATGAATTTCATAAATAACACCCCTTACTTTACGTCACCGTCCGGAGCTCCTAAGAAAAAACTATACAGGGATCAAATACATTGTTCCAAGCTAGGAAGTAGCTTCCTAGCTAAGAACATAAAATATCCCGAACGTGCACAACAACCAGCACCAGTTACAGGAGTAAACCGAACTTCACCTCCAGCAACAGCCATCTCACTGTGTTCAGAAAACACTCCTTCTCTTCCTACACCACCCTTGCCTGTACCCCAGGAACACAATGTCGTGAATAGCAACCCAAGCTCCAATCCAAATGTTGCTAACTACGATACTTTGTTTCCTACCTTGCCCGTAAAACAGTCTCCCTCTATTATGTCAAAGGGGACACCGTTAAAAAATGTTGCTGTGCCGCCGATGTCTGCTTCCAATGTAGGCACTTCCAGTGAAACTCATAGCAGTCCCTCGCTGGACGGTAATCTACAACCCTATGAGTGGAACCGTCAACTTCAGCAGCTAATGCGATACAATCCTGCAGCCCTGCACCAAGCATTCATGATGTCACTCCAGCAAAGACATTTTCCTGCTCCCTCTAACATCCTTAACTACTTCTAAATAAAGTTTCAAAATCCCTGCAATTTGTATACCACAAGCGACATCTTCCCTTTAGTTTGTAATGTTCGCCAATCACGATCAGTGGCTCAAGAAAAAAGGTATATATATAGGCCATCTCAACACCTTTCATCTGCTAAACAAATTACCTGAGCTCTCGGTAATACTGTCCAAACAGTTCCATGTGTTTGGAATCACAGAAAGTCGTCTTAACGACAAAATAACCGACTCCGAAATCTCACTTAAGGGGTTTAAAGTAATTCGGAAAGATGCAAATCACAATTAGAGACAGGTATTGCTGTATACATTTCCAATTCCCTCAACTGTTCCCGTAGAAGTGATCTCGAGACAGTAGGGATAGAATGTGTTTGGTTAGAGGTGAAGCCTGCCAGCCAACAGCAGTTTCTCGTTGGATACCTATATAGGAATCCTTGTGCCGGGTATAGTTTGAGTTTGTATGACTGCTTCACTACAATGATGGATAGAGTGTTTACAGCAGGTAGAGAAGTTATGATACTAGGTGACTTCAACATAGATATTAGTAATCCAACTAGACATGGGACGATATCATTCTTTCTTACAATTTCAAACAACTAATAAACCGTCCCACAAGGGTTACTGACACATCCTCAACTATAATTGATCATATATATGTTACTTGTCCAGATAATATTATTGAATGTTCTGTTCCTGTTAGTACAGTTAGTGACCACTACCCTGTATGTTGTACATGGTCAAGAATTGGGTTCAAATCTCTTAAACATAAACATGTAAGTATCAAATTAGAAATTTTAAAGCATTCAACCAAGATTTATTTTTGCAAGACTTAAGAAAAGCAGCCATTGATCACGTTTACCAACTTCCTGACCCGGACGATGCATTAGCTTTCTGGACGAAGACAGTCTACAATGTGTTCGATAAACACGTGCCAATCAAAGAAGTTCGAGTCAAAAATCAACATAAATCCCCATGGGTCACTAGTGAAGTTCTGGAAATTATGAGAGAGCGAGATACAGCACACAAAAATAAAGACTTCATCAATTACCGCAGACTAAGGAATAAAGTTAAATATGAAATTCGTAGGATAAAAAAAGACCATTTAAAAAATTTGATTGTAGATAATTCAAACAGTACCAATATATGGAAGGCTATTAACTTGCTAACCAATATGAAACGCCCTACAGAATCAGCAATACCAAATTCTATAGCATGGTTCTTTCAATCAGAAATAGAGAATCTAAAGTCTTCCATACCAGACTCATCGTGTAATTTAAGTTCACAGGCATCATTCTGTGAGGAGAAGTGCACCAGAAATATTCCCGCTGAGATTCCTTTAATGTCTGTTGCAGACGTTTATAAATGTCTCTTAACCCTCAAATCAACAAACTCACACGTTTATAAATGTCTCTTAAACCTCAAATCAACAAACTCACACGGCCTAGATGGTATCAGTAATAGAATTCTTCGTTGTGCTGCACCAGTCATTAGTGAGTCCTTAACGTTCATATATAACCAGTGCCTGGCCAAAAACTACTTTCCATCTGCATTTAAAATTGCTAAAGTGTTTCCGCTAATTAAAAATGGCTCAATCGATAATAGCGTTTTGGGTAATTATAGACCTATTTCCTTACTATCGTCGCTATCAAAACCACTAGAAAAACACATTCATAAAATAACGTTACACCATTTAATTAACAACGATCTAATAATTAACAGTCAATCTGGGTTTCGGCCTAAATATTCTTGCCATAGTGCTCTAACAAAAATGACCGATAACTGGCACTTAAACATCAACAACGGTAGAATTTGTGGAGCGGTGTTTGTAGACTTTAAAAAAGCTTTTGATATGGTAGATCACGATATTTTAATTAGAAAACTAAAACAAATGAAGATAAGCACCAACATGGTGAACATAATTACGTCATTTCTATCCGACAGACAACAAGTCGTGTCCTTCAGTAACTGTCTATCAAGACCCACACAGCTTAATATTGGTGTGCCCCAGGGCTCAATACTAGGTCCGCTGCTTTTTGCAGTTTATATTAATGATCTTACTTTATATATCAATACAACTTGTGATCAATTTGCTGACGACTGTACTATATATACTAGTCAAGAAAACCGTAGTGAATTAGAGAATTCTTTACAAAAGGAACTCGATAATCTTACTAGATGGAGCAATGAAAACCGCATGCAAATTAACATCGACAAAACCAAATCCATGCTAATAACGACCAGACAAAAACTACAGACACTAGCCATAACTGGATCACCGCTCGAACTCCGCATGGGCACGTTACCTATAGTTAATGTGAATGAACATAAAACACTAGGTCTTTTAATTGATAGCCATTTGAGCTGGAGCTCTCATGTTCACGTTTTTACCAAGAAAATAGCACAAAAAGTTTACCAACTTGCTAAAATTCAGCACTTCCTGGACGAAAGCACACGAAAAATATTCTATACATGCTATATCCAATCACATCTCGATTACTGTTCCACAGTTTGGGATGGTTGCCCTAAATCTAATTTAAAACGACTATGTTCTCTACAAAACCGCGCTATTCGTCTGGTTTCTGGCATAAAGCACGTTGAAAGTAATAATTTGTACAGTCATCTAAGACTTCTACCAAATCAAAAGCGCTTCCTTTTCAACAAAGCCAAATTAGTGAACAAAATTATATCTCAAAATACCCCAGAGTATCTTCTGCCGCTGATTCAATCTAATGCAATGAAAAGCAAGCGCCTAAATTTGTTACATGTCTCAAAGCCTAGATTGGACCTATACAAAGCATATTTCGCCTATTCTGGTGCGCACTTATGGAATGATCTGCCTCCAGATCTGAAAACTCCAATGAGTCCCTACACATTTAACCGAAAACTCTTTCAATACTTAATCCATACCGACTATATGCCACCATAATTCATTTACTGGTATAATTGTTCATTATAATCGTTCATTATAATTGTTTAACTATAATTGTTCACTATATATGTGTGTGCGTGTAGGGAGCGAGAGAGAGAGAGAGAGAGAGAGAGAGAGAGAGAGAGAGAGAGAGAGAGAGAGAGAGAGAGAGAGAGAGAGAGAGGAAGTGGGTGTCAGAGAGAGTGAGAGAGTGAATGTGTGTGTGCGCATGTGCGTGCGTGTGTGTGGAGAGAGTGATTGAGCGAGAAATGGTAGGGGAATGTGTCAGTGCATGCATTCGTACGTGTATGTGTGAGAGTGAGTGAGGGAGTGTGTGCGTGCGTGCATGCGTTCATGCGTATGTATATGTGTGAGAGAGTGAGTGTGTGTGTGTGTGTGAAGGATTGTGTGTGAGAGAGTGAGACAGTTCGAGAGTTGATGTGTTAGTGTGTGTGTGTGAGCTCGCGCATGCGTGTGAGTGTGTGTATATGAAAGAATACAGAGAGAGAGAGAGAGAGAGAGAGAGAGAGAGAGAGAGAGAGAGAGAGAGAGAGAGAGAGCTGAGCAGATGCATGTCATGTAACACGCATGTTATGTAACACGCGAATCCATATGTTTGTGTATTCTCATCTGTCATATTATCAGTTGAATACCATTTGATTTTATCATGTATAATATAAACTTATGTACATTACTGTAGTTTGAGTGAGAGAGTCAGTGAGTGTGAATGAGAGACAGAATGAGTGAGCGTGAAAGTGAATGTGTGTGTGTGTGTGTGTGTGTGTGTGTGTGTGTGTGTGTGTGTGCCTTCTCTGTGTGTATCTCTGTGTGTGGGAGCATCACTATGTTTATGTCACATACTTTTTATGTACACATTTTTCTCCATGTTTAACATTTTTATGACACTGCTCATGACAATTGTCAGTGTATGTGTGTGAGTAAAGTGTGGGAGTTTGTTCATACTAGTTTCAATGCTAACGTGAGACATTTTGTATGTGTCTAGATGTGAGGAGGTGTGAGTGTGTGTGGAGGATGTGTGTGAGTGTGGGGATATGTGTGGGTGGGGGATGTGTGGGTGGGGGTATGCGTTTGGATGGGTTGGGGTGTGTGGGTTTTTGTGGGTAGTGATATTTGTGGGTGTTGGTGGGATGTGTGGATGGATGTGTGGGGGTGAAAATAGGGGTGTGGGAATGGGTGTGGGGGATGTGTGTATGGGTGGTGGATATGTGTATGGGACGGGTGTGGGGTGTGTGTGTTTATGTGGGTGGTGATGTGTGGGTGGTCTGAGGAAGTATGTGTGGGTGGCGGGGTTGTGTGGGTAGAGGATTGTGTTGGGTGGATTGGGAAGGTGGGAGATGGGCCTCATAACATGGTAATTTGCCTTTTTTACGTTTATAACATTAATTTCACAATGTTTATCTTTCTTCCTATGTAAATGTATAATGCCCTTGATGAATGAAAGACGAGTGATTGGAAGGGCCGAATGTAAGACGGGCCTGCGCGCCCAATTTGTGACCCTAATAAAGTTGATTTGATTTGATTTGATTTGATTTCTGCAACTTGTTTCTGTCCAGACTTCGACGTGGTGGAAACGATAAGACCTCTCACTCTGAAACTTCCGGTGCACTGATGGTGAGATAGGCGGTTCAATCCCTACACCGGTGCTCTGATGGTGAGATAGGCGGTTCAATCCCTACGCCGGCATTAAGCAGAACATCAACGTTGATTTCTCGTTCAGACAGCAATGGCAAACCACGGAGAGTAAAATTGCCTGGAAAATTCAACCTGGGATGTATCCAACGTCCTGCTAAGTTTTTTTGTTTTTGTTTTTGCATATCCCCTACAGTACGCTGCCGTCAACACCAGCATGTTTCAGCTGCTGTTGGTGTACTAGGCAAGACTACCTTTACAACCGTAAAGGAAACTGCCAGTCCTGTGACAACCACCGAGGTATCTCCTTGCTCTCAATCGCAGGGAAGATACTGGCCAGAATTCTTCTCAATCGCCTCACGGCCCATCTCGATCAAGATCTTCTTCCTGAGAGTCAATGTGGCTTCAGAAAAGAACGTGGAACTGTTGACATGATTTTCGCTGCATGGCAACTGCAAGAGACATGTCAGGAACAGAAATGCGAAATGTTCTCCACTTTCATTGACCTTACCAAGGCTTTTGATACAGTCAGCAGAGAAGGACTGTGGAAGATTATGGCGAAATATTACTGTCCACAAAAGTTTGTCCAAATAGTGCGGCTATTTCATGATGGCATGCAGGCAAGAGTTCAGGAAAATGGTGAACTGTCTGAGCCCTTTTCTGTCATCAATGGAATTAAACAAGGATGTGTCCTGGCACCAACACTGTTCAGCCTCATGTTTTCAGCTATGCTGACGAATGCCTTCGAAAACAACGACATTGGAATAGACATCAACTACCGCATGGATGGAAAGTTGTTCAATCTCAGAAGGCTGAAAGCCAAAACCAAAACTAACACCGTCAGAGAGCTCCTGTTTGCTGATGATTGCGCTCTATATGCCAACTCAGAGGCGGACATGCAACACAATATTTCAGCTTTCTCATATGCCTGTGCCAATTTTGGGCTCAATATCAATTTGGAGAAGACTGTAATTATGTACCAGCCAGCTCCAGGGAATAATCACACGTGCCGAATATCAAGGTGAACGGTCGTAGACTAAGTGTTGTGGACAAATTCACCTATCTTGGCAGTACCATGTCACAAGCTGCCACAATTGATGACGAAGTGAATGCAAGAATCTCCAAGGTTAGAACGGCCTTTGGCAGACTGTACAAGAATGTATGGGACAGAAATGGAATAAGCCTGCAAACAAAGCTGAAAGTCTACAAAGCAATTGTATTATCCACGCTGCTGTATGCTTGTGAAACATGGACTCTTTATCAGCGACACGCTAGGAAATTAAGCCACTTCCACACAGTCTGCTTCAGGAAGCTATTGAAGATTAAATGGCAAGACAAGATCCCAGACTCTGAACTTCTAGAGCGTCCATGCCCAGTATCCAATTCTACTAATGAAGAATCAGATTAGCTGGGCTGGTCAATTGACTCGCATGCCAGATCACAGGCTCCCTAAACACATTTATTTACGGTGGACTGCGTTGTGGTAAACGCTCCCAAGGCGGCCAGAGGAAACTCTTTAAAGACACTGAAAATCTCACTGAAAGCTTTTGGAATTCATCTTGACACCTGGTAGACTGCTGCTAAAGACCGTAATTCGTGGCGTACATCATTACATAAGGGTGCAGTCACTTGTGAAGCAACCAGGACTGCAAGAGCTGTGAAGATAAGACGGGACAGAAAAACCACTGCATGAAATCCTCCTCCAGAAACGTCAAGCATTCTTTGTCCACATTGTAAAAGAACATTTCGAGCCAAAATAGGCCTTATCAGCCATCTTAGAACTCACGGCTCCATACTTTCAACCCCACTGGATGAAATAAATGGTCATCATCATTCTTGATGGACAAACAACAGGCAAGATTACGCTCAGTAGTTTGCCATTGCTTTCTGAGCGACCTTCTCACATAACATAAGTTACCAACGCGGCCAGAACCGCCACTGAGTCTCGCGCAGGCTACGTTACTCACGAGAATATATGGGATTACGGAGTAAGATGTTAACCACTAGGCCAGGCATCAACATGAAAGAATTGGGGAGGGTGTGATTTAACATGACTTTCTGAAATATGGTACACCTGGGTATCATTTCATTTACCGCGTTTCCATCCTGTTTCAGGATATTGCGGTCAACACCAGCATCTTTCAGCTGTATGTTGATTCCTAGGCTAGATTACGCTCATCAGCACGCCACGACTTTCTGAGCCACCGGCTCCATACTCTCATAAGTCACTTTTGCGATTCGAATCACTGCTAATTCTCGTCGCGTCACGTGACAAGAGTATTCGGGGATAGCGGAGAAAGCTGCTAACTCCTCGGCCATGGCGCCGACCTGCCAAAATTCTAGCAACGGAATGCAACACTCGCAACTATAGGCGGATAATTGTTGGGTCTTATAACTTGTCTTGTAAACTAACATATGGTGTAGTATATTAAACAATTTTAAAAGTCATGTTTGAATTAGTACAAGACAGCAAAAAAGCAATGAAAGGATGTTTCCATAAATAAGACAGATAATCTTCAAAGAAAAAGGCGAGCAAAATATAACAATTTTTTAAAATTTTGTTTACATAATAACCGGTGTTATTATTATATTAATAAATTGCTAGAATTATCTTCCGTGGTTGCTTTAAATATGGAAGTAGATTATAGTTGTTTCCCCTTACATACAATGGTACTTTGCCGCCTTGACAGACGATAGTTTGTGCATTAAAAAGGCATATTAACTTTTACCTATGGCGGTAGCGAATGTGACTGATAAGGCCAATTCGCGCTGTAAACGTTCGTTCACAGTGTGTGCATGTGAACAAGTGGTCATTTCCACCATTATGCACCATTTTACGTCTCACACGCTCGGTGTGTGACTTATCTGCAATAATTTTCTCCTTTGTCTTCATTCCATTTCTGGTGTTTGCCCTCCATGCAACACGTTCAGCGGCGACTTGCTCCCAATGTGCATTATCAATGCCTGCATCAATCAGGTCCCGCTTACACACATCTTTGTATCGTAGTAGAGGCCGACCTTGAGATCTCTTACCCATCTGTAATTCACCAAAAAAGATGTCCTTTGATATTCTAACATCATCCATCCTCCGAAGATGTCCTATCCATCTAAGTCTACGAAGACTGAGCATGGAATAAACCGTCACACAACTAGATCTTTCCAATACTTCAGTATTTGTGATTTTGTCTTGCCACTTAATACTAAGAATTCGTCGCAGACACCGCATATGAAAGCTGTTTAAACGTTTCTCTTGGTGTGAGTAAGTTGTCCAGGTTTCACTGCCATAAAGAAGAGTACTAAGGACACAGGCTTGGTAGACGAGGACTTTTGTTTTGACAGTAAGCTTCCTGTTCTCCCAGACTCTTTTTCTTAACCTGTTCATTGTTTTTGCTGCCTTACCAATCCGGATGTTGATTTCCTGATCTAGGGATAATTTGCTATTTACCATTGATCCTAGATGTGTAAAATGGTCTACTATCTCCAGTTCGGCGTCGTCAATAAAGATTGATGGTACGCCATGTGGAACTTGTGACATAATCTGTGTCTTCTTTTTGCTAATTGTTAAACCAAATTCAGAACAAGCATTGGAGAATGCAGATAGTAGACATTGCAATTCTTCCTCAAAGTGGATCGTAACTGCAGCATCATCTGCAAAAAAAAAAAACTATCTGATCAGTACCTTCCTAATTTTGGTCTTTGCCTTCAATCTCTGAGCATTGTAACGCCCGCCATCTGAGCGTGAGTGAATGTATATACCATCATCCTGATCACGAAAGGCATATTTCAGTGGAAGTGAAAACTATATTCTAAAGATGGCGGGAGCGAGTACACAACCTTGCTTAACTCCATTCTTGATTTCAAACTCTTCAGCTGTGTGGAACGATTCCACAATGGACAGAAGAGTTGGTGGGCAGCCAATCTTCTTTAGTTCCTTGAACAGACCCTCACGACTAACTAACTAACTAACTAACTAACTAACTAACTAACTAACTAACTAACTAACTAACTAACTAACTAACTAACTAACTAACTAACTAGCTAACTAACTAACTTACTAACTAACTAACTAACTAACTAACTAACTAACCAACCAACCAACCAACCAACCAACCAACCAACCAACCAACCAACCAACCAACCAACCAACCAACCAACCAACCAACCAACCAACCAACCAACCAACCAACCAACCAACCAACCAACCAACCAACCAACCAACCAACCAACCAACCAACCAACCAACTAACTAACTAACTAACTAACTAACTAACTAACTAAATAACTAACTAACTAACTAACTAACCAACCAACCAACTAACTAACTAACTAACTAAATAACTAAGTAACTAACTAACTAACTAACTAACTAACCAACCAACTAACCAACCAACCAACAAACCAACTAACTAACTAACTAACTAACTAACTAACTAACTAACTAACTAACCAACTAACCAACCAACCATCTAACTAACTAACTAACTAACTAACTAACTAAGTAACTAACTAAGTAACTAACTAACTAACTAACTAACTAACTAACTAACAAACAAACAAACAAACAAACAAATTAACTAACTAACTAACTACATGAACAACTCTACAGGAAACAATAATAATCTAATACAACAACATGAAAAACTCGACATGATAACATAATAATCCGATACAACTATATGACCAACACTATGTATATATATAAATAATAATGAAGACTGTGTATATAGTTGTGTCACTTTATGTTTGCTGTTTGTGTGCTGACGAAGGCTATAACCGCAAAGCCAAATTTGTCACTTGTGATTGTTTGTCAGAGTCTTAAACTTGGCTCGTTATCCCTAACACATGTGAGACAAGTACAAGTACAACATGATTGGACTTGAGACACAACGACACGAAGTTCAATGGATTTATTTACCGATCACATGCAATACGATCTAGTTTGGCATGTGATAATCATTACACTACATATATGATACATCAATACACTTACAGACAACCCACAGCTTACAGTCTATCTCACAAGATGTACAAGCACTCGACTTTCGGGCACAGAACTACACAAGCCTTTCTCTCTCTATACGTCCTGTCTGGTCCGAGTACCCCAAGCTGTCTGTCTGTTTCTCGCAAAGCGCTTGCCCTCTGTGGATTGGCTTCACGAGGCCTGCGTGCGTCTTGCGTTGTCCTTGCCTGACCGCTGGCTATTGCGTCAGCCAGCAACCTGTGGGCAGGTAACTAATACTCGCCTGGCGGGCGTAACGATGTTACTGCATCCCAGTTGGGGACTATTCGCCTGGCGGGCGTAACGATGTTCCTGCATCTCGGTTGGAGACCTTCCAGATTCTGACACGCTCCCCCGGGGCTTTTCATCTTTCATGTATACTCTATATACATAGCGGGTTAATATGTTAACCATGTCAGAATCGTTCCCTCTGTTGTTATATACATTGGTATAGAAATACATAATAATACATATAATGGCATAGAAATACATAAGAAATGCAAGTTGTATTTTAAGACATGTGGTGTTCAATTTTTACCACTTGCCAAGTTACATCCTCTCGATGGATGATTACCTAAGTTGCAATATTGACCCAGTCAGATCGGTAGCAACAGCTTTCCAAGCAACTACCTCGCAACCTCGAAAAAAAAGTAATAATATGCTCTTTGTAAACAAAAAACATCTGGTAAGACCGTAATACGACCTATTTATAAGCCGTATTCAACATTGGAGTTCCGACCTCATTTGGCCATGAGCTCTTTCGTCGGTCTACAACGTCGGTAACCCTATACCATGCCCAGTTGATGACTTCTTGGAGTGTTAACAATCTGGCAACACCATGGCTATTTATATACAACACATATTCAAATACATTTCAATTTATCGCCCTTGGTGTAATAATGTAATAACAATTAAATGAAAGGGACATAATTTCAAACAATCTTAAATTTAATAATTTACAATTACTTTTCTATTTCTCAGCGTCATCGCTTGATGCTTTTCCATACTAGCGAAAAAATGTCGGTAGTATGAATAAGTTAATCAAGATATGATTCTAAGATTACACTAGTTGAAAGAATATTAATACACAATTCGTGTATTCGAAATTGATGATTCTTAAATATTTTAGAAGCGTCATACCTTTTTAAGGTTTTGTTTGTCGTCTGCTAATTTTGGACTAAATTTATAAATTATCCGGAAGTACACACGAACAGCTGATGTTGAAAAATTCTATAACACACTTGTTCCGGTCTGATGTAGCAATTCGGAATGTAACTGTTCTGATCGTTCATGTGTTGGATGTTTCGCAGATACCACTGATAAATTGGATAGTTCGCTTGCGGTAAGTTCAGAGCGAATATGGCACTGTTCTTGTTTCGTAATATATGTACAATTAATATTGTTCGCTTTCTACCACACACTACACAATTATTCAAGACACTTACTACAGTAATAATAAAATAAGAAAACTATATATAATGGGAATAAACCCTATCACATCACATAGTAGACACACAGCTTTTCGTGGAAAAAAAAAACTTCACTGATGGCTGTGTTGGTCTAAGTGTATTTGACACACTGCACTCAGACATTAGTGCTTATTGGGTCGGTCGGACAACGGGACAACAGATAGGCAATTGTGTTGGTTCTGCCTGCGATATGTCGAACTTCAAAGCTGTAATCTTGGAGTTTAAGAGACCAGTGCGCTATCATTTGGTTGGTAGGCATTCCTGAAGTAATAAATTTCAACGGACTATTGTCGGACTCAACAATGAAATGACGTCCCAGGAGGAATCTGGAAAATTTAGTTATACCCTCCACTAGAGCAAGGGCTTCCAACTGCGGTGTCGACCAAGCGCGTTCTCTAGGTTTTAATTTTCTAGAGAAGTAGTATACAGGATGTAGGATGTTACCATGTTCCTGTAACATAACTGCTCCAATGGCTACGGAGCTCGCGTCTGTGCGTAATCTGAAAGGAATAAGAAAATTTGGCAATTTGAGAATGGGATTCTTTAAACTATTCTCGGAGAAATAAGATAACACTTTCTGGAATGCAAATTTTAGGCATTTATTGTTTACAATATTTTCAGGTTGATCTTTCGTTAGTAGGTTAGTAAATTTTTCAGTCAGTTCAGCAAAATCAGGTATGAACTGTCTATAATAATTTAGTAATCCTAACACACTTTTGACTTGCTTTTTTGTAGTCGGAAGTGAGAGTTTCAGTATTTTGGACACGATGTTATCGTCGGTCGTGACAAAGCCATTAGATATTTTGTACCCCAAGAAGGATATTTCCTGATAGGCTATGTCTACTTTTGTAGGTCTCTATAACAGAGCCGAATGAGTTTGTTACAAAGGGTGTTTATTTCTTATAGATGACATCTGGACATAATATGGCGTCCACTCAGTTCTTGCTCTAGATGTAAACTAAACTTGACAACAAACTACGTCACGACTTGAGCATCTCTCCTCCCATTCTCTCCCGATGCTCAATCGTGCTGTAGCCTTTTCCCACCTTATACTAATACTCTACTTCTGTTACACCTCCCTATGTTTACTAAAGAATTTTTCTTGTAAAGGAAAAAGTCTTTACTCCTAATCCCCTTACTCTATTCCCTCTTTTTCCTTACCTCTCACAGTTCCTCTAATCTTCCCCAAATCAACTCCAACTTAAGTAAATATTCTATTCTTTAACTCTTTCCCCTGCTATATAGTCATCCACTATACATTTTTATATTTCTGGCTCGTTCTTGGCTCCTCATAGTTCCTGTAGAAAATATACATATCATAAGAATAGCTCGTATAATCGTTATCGTACCTTTGACATTATAAAATTCCTCACTCTTCCACAACACAGGATGGACAGAAACAATGTAGTTAGAAAAAGTAAAGAAGCGGTGCGCACCGAGTGAGAAGTATAAAGAATGAATAGTCAACATGACCACATTTACATACAGTAATGAATAGTCAACACACTCACATTTACCTCCCTTGCCAATAAAAAATTTTTTTGTAAAATAATTTTTTTTTTAAAAATACATCTTATGAAATAGATCTTTGTTCTCTATAAATCAATTTGACATAAGTTTTCACAACACTTATATATTCAACATTTATATTGCCATCCACAATGTTGTCTATATTTCGTTATCTCATCTTTAACCAGTAGCCCATGTTCATATTCTATGAACATTTTTTAATATAATTAACGCTGGTTTTTCACAGCTCCTATATCTTTCCCCCATACATCCCATGATCTGCTTCTTTGTCCACCTATATATATCCCCGCTTATATGCTGCCATTCACAGTCTTCCCCCAACCTTATATCTTCATATAACGCTACTCCTATTTTACTAACACTTCATATCTATAAGAACCTCTTCAAGCAACTTAATATTCACAAAGAGAATATGTCTCTATATTATCCCTCAGTAGTTTTAATAACTCTTTTCTGAACGAAAGGCCTTAAACAAAGCCCCATGTATTTGAAAATTAAACTTACTTAACTAAATTTATAACCTATTCATTAACAATGTAACTTAATATACAAAACCACTCATTTAAGCGAAATAAAATCAAAACAAGACGTCATTCCCCCCAAATTATCCAAAGAAAAACACATTTTAAAATGACATAACATGCATTTTATCAAATCAGAATAAAATATTCTATTACTACCTATCACTATTGGTCTCTTTTACGGACCAATAGTTTGTACTCAAAATACTAGGAACACAATAATCCTATTCTAAATCAATTAATCAAATAACAACAATCATTTTACAAGACCAAATCAAGCAAAAAAAAAAAAACATATTATATATGAGGCATTGAAACTCAGATTCGATAAAACAAATGTCTTCTCGCTAAAGAGAAGGTTTTCAAAAAAATATAACTCCCTTCAAATTAACTACGTACAGTGGCCCATCCACATTGGCCTCCTATACGAATCAATGTAACACATATTTATTCCTACAAGTCATTCGATTTTTATAATCGTGAAAACACAACAACTCACTGCCCAGTATATATATCTGTTATTTACAGACCAATATCCTAACTTAGAACAATATCTGTTCTCTCTACACAAAAAAATCAATAATCAACAATGACCGTACCATCATTGATTCTCTCCCCTCACAACTTTCCATCTTTTTCTAGCCTAACTCCTAACACATCATAACATCCGGAATATCATCTTAAGTAAGCACTGTAAACTACAGGTCAACTCATTTTATCTATTACTAATGTGGCGACTATTCCAATGTCAACTCAATGTACCAGCCATCATCTACTTATCAATTAATTTGTGGCTCGGCCTGCCAATTATTTCCCTTGGATTTGTACCAAACATCACTATAACTTCTTAATCATTATCGTTAAACACGGCATTTCTAGCACCAATAAAAAAAAACTTGTCTATTTCCTATAGAGTACATCCACCTACTGTACCAATACCTAATTTGTCCAATCTACGAAAAGTCAAGAAGTAGAAACATAAAATCAACCAGCAATTCTATCACAGAGAGAAAAAAATATATATATGCCTCTCTCGAAACTACCTCTATATTAGTTATCTCACTGCTCAACTACTCCTCAAGACCATTTATAAAAAGTATCCATAGAAGCCTTTTTCAAGCATCACTTTCATTTCCAAATCCCGAAACTTGCTATCTGCAGTATTCTCTATCTATCTACCTCCTACGTTTCCACTTCTTCAATAACTCCAAGTTTCTTTGAATAAGTGCTAACTCTACATCAATATCCTCTTCCTCGTACAACTTATTAGTTTCTTCCATACTACTAATTGATTCTGACTTTTCATCCATTTCTTCTTCTTCGTCTGTATGTCTCTCGTTAGCAGCCGCTAATCTCTTCTGTTCAATATCCCATCTAATTTGTCTATCATTATTTCTTAAGGACCTTTCTAGTAGAGGCATATCTTCACCGCTTGTTGAATAATCTCTAATTCTCCTCTGTCTTTTCACTTCTCTATCTCTTTGTTTATCCATTCTTCTTTTCGTTGCTTGTCTAGTATTCTTAAATGGAGCACCTATTTCCTCTTCCATACTATCATAATGACTTTCATTCACAATTTCTTCTTCTATTGTTTTCGGTATCGTCTGTTCTTGAGTATCATCGTAACCTGGAGTTGCTAGTAACTGATTTTGTGCTGGATCTTTTCTAAAACTTGGGGTTACTGTAGCTCCTCTGACGACTTGTTCATCTAAATATCTAGTGTCTGAATAATAATAATTATTATAATTATTATTTTCCATCTCATCTTCATCTCTTCTTAAGTGGTCAACGTGTGCCCTTGCCACATGTCCCGTGACCTGGTTCTTGATACTATACATTACCTAGTTTTTCCAAAACGTAATAACCTGGGACCCAACGAGCATCAAACTTAGAGTTTCTTCTATGCTTCTTGTAATAAACTCTATCACCTACTTTAAACTCCTGTAATTTTGTATTTACATTTTTGTACTTTTTCTGTCTTTCTCTAGCTTTAATTATATTATTCTTTAATCTTACGTGTGCTTTATGCATTTCTTGTATGATGGTCTCTTGAAAGTCTTCCCCCATGTATTTCCGTCTTGGTTTTAATAGATTATCTATAGGTAATATTGGTTCTCTCCCGTGTAGTAAATAGAATGGTGAAAACCCCGTGCTCTCATTTTGATTTGTGCGAATAGCGCTAAGGGCAGGTCCTAAGAATAGATCCCAATCTCTCCCCCGATGTGTCTCCACCTTGACGTGGTGGGGGAGCTTGCGTGTCCCATCGACCCCATGTGCTTGCCGATGGGTGAAAAAACTACATATCGGACAGCATATGGGATAGGGACCAGACTAAGAGAGACACAACCTGCTGCTCTGCAGGTGACTGAGGATAGCAGTCAAAAGTTTAAAAAGGTGCACGAAGGCACGAAGGCAGACGCTTTTGGTTCGGACAAAACTCTTAAGGCTCCCTGTCGAGGGCTGTGGCTGAACGCCTCTAAGCCACAAACCCTCACATCTGAGAGCCAGGCCGTTACCCGCCTACCGAAAAATAGAAGCGTGATACTGAGCAAGCTACATGCTCAGTTCTATTACATGTTCGAAGGCTCTCAGCTGGGGAATATGAGAGATTCCCGGATGAGAGGGCCAGGCCGTTTCTCGTCCACTGCTGCACGAAGGTAAGGTGCTGAGCCGGCAGCACATGTAGCCTACCTGGTGAGCGAGTACGAAAAGTCAGAAAAGTGCCCCAGTCGAAGGAAATGGCTACGAAAACTGTCTGTATCCAGCTCACAGAGAGTATAGACAAAAGTGGAAGAACGTTTCAATGACGCAAAATGGAACGCACGGCGAGCGGACCTATTGCGTGGTCTGAAGTCAAAATAAAAAGCTTACCGAGTGGATGTCGCTCGCAGTCTGACCGCTCCTGGTGTGTGTTTGAGCGATCAGTGGCAAACGGGTTGCCCAACACATGGAAGTGAGGAACTAAAGCAGCCATGAGCAGGACGTGGCAACTCCTCGGGTGAGCCCAGTCTCAGAGCAATATGTGCCGGCTCTGCAATTATGGAAGCCTCCTTGGATAGCAAGGGAATGCCCAAGGTCTGCCCTTGCCTTCCCTTGAGGGCCGACCTCGATGTCGCTGATCGTTCTATCTTGACCAGCTGAGATGTTGGCGACATCACAACAGTCTTACGTGCTACGAAACCAGAGGAAGGCTAACCTCATTAAAAAATGCCCGCCGGAAGTCGGAAGTGTCGTCATACGGGTGGCAAACTAAAAATTGACACTACGCAATTACGTCCGAGTGAATTGTCTCGTCCGATTGTCTCTTGTGCTAGGAACAGCTCTGACTACCTAGTTTCCGATTGCCGCTCCTGTTCGGAACAGCTCTGACTAGGTAGTTTCCGAATGTCCGACGTGTCTGGAACAGCTCTGACGGACACAACGACAAGCACATGTCCGAAAAACTCACTTAGTGGATACTGACTGCAGACCAGCTTGGTTTGTGCGGGAAAGGCTCGGGGTGAACGAACTGCCCAATATATTGAAGTGAGGAATTAAAGCAGCCATGAGCAGGACGTGACGATTCCCTCTGTGTGCCCAGTACCAGGGCGCTATGTGCCGGCCCTGCAATTATGGAAGCCACCCAGGATGGCGGAAAATGCTATGGACTGTCCCTGCCTTCATTTGAGGGATGACCGTGCAGTCTCCGACTCTTCCAACTTTACCAGCTGGGAGGTGGACAGTACCACAAAAGTGAGAGTCTCCCAGGAATGCTAACCTGGTCAAAAATGCACGCTAAAAGCCGGATGTGTTGGCCTAAGGGTTTCGATCCAAGGGTGCCTAACTAGACACACCGCAATCACATCTGAAAAAACACTCCGGATGAACGCAAAGAAGGAGAGAGAAGATCCCAATCTTTTTCATGTTCATCAACAATCTTTGCTATAACGTCGTATAACGTCCTATGTTGACGTTCGTTCTTAGCATTTGAAGAAGGTCTATAATATGAGGTCTTTATATGATTTATATTCAAATCTTTTAATAACTTTTCGAATTTTTTATTTACAAACTCTCTACCATTATCCGTAAGTATACTTTGTGGGCAACTAAATCTTGGTACGAACTCCTGTAAAAAAATATTAATGACAGTATCTGCGCTCTTATCTGGAATTGCATAAACTTCTGGCCAAAGACTGTAGACGTCTACTATATGAATTAAATACACGTTTCCTGACAATGTTCTTGGGTGAGGACCCGATATATCTAAACTAATCTTTTGCATTGGGAACTGAGGAATATCTGTATCTTGTAAGGGACACTTAATTATTTTCATATTCCTTAACCTGCATTTTTCACACGTATCTACATATTTGCAAGCAGATTTAAACAAGTTTGGCCAATAATATTTGCTCGTAAGTGCTTTCACCAATTTATCACGACCGAGATGTCCATTCTCATCGTGATATGCTTTTAAAACTTCATTTTCCAAATGTTTTGGAATATATTTCCTTAGCTGTTCGTTCCTTTCACACATATAGTATAACTGTCCATCCTCTTGTAAAACCAAATAATTCTTCTTATATTTGTTCTCCTCCGTTTCTCTTAATTTCTGTTTTATTTGTAAGACTTTTGGATCCAATTCTTGTTCTTCTTTCATATTAAATTGTGCTAAATGTGGGTCTTCTGCTCTATGTTCAGACTCTTGATCCGATGGTAAACTCTCAAACTCTTCTCTATTTATTATGGCAGAATCTAATATATTGACTTGCCAGTTTCGGTCGTCGATCTCTGGTTCACCTTCATCTTCTGTGTCTCCTGATGACTGTGGGTACGGTATCCTAGACAATAAATCAGCACATGTGTTACTCTTACCCGGAATGTATTCAATTTTCGTATTGTATCCCTGTAGATTCAATGCCCAGGTCTGTATTTTCCTGTTTTGCACTGGAGCTTCTAAAAGAGACTTTAAAGGCATATGGTCAGTTCTAATAACAAAATTTGCGTTATGTAAGTAGTAATTTAGTTTCTGAAGAGCATAATGAATAGCATAAGCTTCTTTTTCAATAGTCGTCCATTTCCGTTGCGACCTGCTAAGTTTATGAGATAAGAAGTAAATTGGCCTTTCATTTTTAACCCCTGGTATTCCAGACTCTTTTCCTTCATATGGTTGAACCAAACATGCTCCTATAGCATTATCAGAAGCATCTGTATATAGTATTAACTGTTTATTCAAGTCTGGATGCGTCAATAGTGGTACCACTGTTAAACTGTTTTTTAAAAACTCGAACGCTTTTTGACACTCATCATCCCACTTAAATCTAGCGTATTTGCCCGTTAAATTTGTAATAGGTTCTGCTATCTTTGAAAACGCTGGGACAAATCGCCTATAATACGCACAGGTTCCTATAAACGCACGCACTTCTTTTACGTTAGTTGGAGGAGGTAACTCTTTAATAACCTTTATCTTGTCTTGGTCTGGCTTAATTCCGTCTCTATTTATAATATAACCCAAATATTTTGTTTCTGTCTTTAAAAACTGGCATTTACTAAGCTTCAATTTAACGTCATGTACTCTTAATCTATCGAATACTAATCTAATATGTTTTAAATGATCATCCACATCTCCTGCTGTAAAAATCAGAATATCGTCTATGTATGCTAATGCAAACTTTTGCATACCTTCTAATACTTCATTTATTAAGAGCATGTAGTGAGAAGGAGCAGTTCGAACCCCGAATGGCATACGTAAGAATTCGTAAGAACCCATATGAGTACAGAAAGCACTCTTCTTTTGAGCATCCTTCGACATCGGGATACACCAAAATCCTGACCTTGCGTCTAGCGTCGTGAAGAATGTAGAGCCATTAAGCAGCCCCAAAATATCATCAATTACCGGCAGTGGGTACGCTACATTCTTAGTGATTTTGTTCAACGCCCTGTAGTCGCAGCAGAAGCGACTCGAACCATCAGGTTTTGCCACGATGACGACCGGAGATGACCATTCTGACTTCGATCTTGTTATTATCCCTGCTTTCAACATATCTTCTATTGCCTTTTCCACAATTTCTCTATTTCTTAATGGAGTTCTATATGGTTTTAAACTAATTGGTGGATGGTCTCCCGTATCTATTTCCATTGTAACTGTTTTTGTCCTTCCCAATTCCAAATCATTAATTGCAAATACATCCTGATTTTGCTTTATAAGTTGTTCTAATACTTCCTTATTTTCTGGCGGAGCTTTTAACTGTGCCAACAATTCTTGTTCCCTTGTCATTTTGTCTAGTGAATGTATTTGGGCTATATTTCTTCTGGATGGATGGATCAATTCATCCATTTGTACGTTCCCTCTTCTTCCGCGTCCGCGTCTGTTATTAACTCTTTCACTAGAAGTTTCTGAATAACTTGTTCCCGACATTTCTACTCTATCCGTTGCCAATATGTCACTAATGTTATGTTCTAGTTTGGCTATTACACATCCTCTGTATAATTTGATTTCTCTACCTGTGTTGTTGATAATCATCACTGGAAAGGTTAAGTGTTTATCCAACGCTATTATTCCATCCGGAACTTCCAAACCAGGCTCATCAATTACTTCCTCTTGCAACTCAGTGATTCTGACTGTGTTTCCTGCCACATAATATGGGTTTCTCTTCACCTTTGCCTGTATCAAATTAACCGACTGTGGTTTTAACGTCGCGGACATTTTAACTCTAACTAGTGCTGATATATGCATGTCTTCTTCCATATCTACATAGACGTCCTTGAATTTTAATTTATGTAAATCAAAGAAAAGTCTTACTCCATTTTTTATTAAAAAATCTCTTCCTATCAGCATGTTTCTATTTAAATCTTTCACTACATGAAAAAGATGTCTTACGTTGATCCCTCCTAATTTAAAATTGATCATTGTTTGTCCAATTACTTGTAAATTCTGTCCTGTAACAGAGTGAAGATTATTATGACTCTTAAATATTCTACAATTTCTCATTATTTTATATAAAAAACTTTCTTTAATTACACTAACCTGAGCTCCTGAATCAATTAATGTACGAACTCTATATTTTCCTATTTCTATTATACACGAACTATGATCTGTTGTCTTCACTGTAAACTGTTTGATTTCATCTAATTGAGAGCACTCTCTACTTGTCTTGTTATATCTGTTATTAAAATATTCTTTAAATCTTGGGACCTTGTTACTTACCTTCCTACCACAGGTCCTATTTAATAGGTAGGGTGCCGGTTTTCCTGCGTTCTTGTACCTGTAAAATTTCTGTGTCTATCTTCCACATTCCTATTCAACCTGCTACTGCCACTTCTACTTTGTGTATTCGACTGAACACGTCTGTTATCACAAAAACGAGAAATATGTCCGCGTTGACCACAAAACCAACAGACTATATTTGTGTTGTTTGTTTTACCTACTGTCTCACTTGTAGGATACCTCATTTGTCTTCTTTCATCATAAGCATTTCTATTACTACCTTGCAACGTCTGTATACCTCCTCTCCTATTCCATCCGAACCTTGTTTGTCCTATTTCCATAGGCTCCTCAACTCTATCTTCTCGACTAGTTCCTATTTCTCGTCCTGTTCTCAATCTAAATCTACGTCTCAAATTTTCTTCTTGTACCGCGATATCTACCGCTTGTGATAACCTCTCAGGGTTTTCCCTCATCAGCTTAAATTTCAAACCATCGGATGTTATGCCATCTACAAAAATCCCGACTAACATCCTCTCCACTTCTTCTCCTCGTACATTCTGTCCTAAGAATGCTTCTTCAGCCAGGTTAATCAACCTATCGCTTAACAATTGTACCGTCTCCCCGTTGTTTTGTTTAGCCTGTCTCAACACCGAAAACGCATGTTGTGGATCCGTTATTTCCGCGTACTTACGTGCTAGGTCTTCTTTAAATTGTTCCCATGTCTCATCTACTCTAGCCTCTAACTTTCTTCGTATATGATCCGAAACCGGTTCTGTTGCCGCCCGATACGCAAGTCTCATTTTCTCTTCATCTGATGCCGACACCAAATACGCATATTTTTCTATGGAAGTTATCCACTTCTTAAACTCTCTGGCCTGTCCACTAAACTTAACAATTTCAGTTGCCATTCCCTGTTGTTTTATTACCGTATGAAGTCTACCTACCGCTGTTCCTACCCCCGTCAAAACTTGTGCCAAGGAGTCTTGTTCCGCCATGCTGAAATATTATTATACAGACCAAGCAAACAATTTCACATTTGTAACTTGCTAATTTAAGAAATACAATTCACATATACACCAAGAACAGTTCGACCAGCTAATAGGTTTACAGATTACCCTACTCTCGTTTCCTGATCCAAGCAAGACGTATTCTTCTAGGTTCGCTGTCAGGTTAAACTCAAACGCTGTATTAGTTGAAACCAATCGTGCACTTCAGGTAGTTCTTTCTTCTAAGGTAATTTCTCTTCTTAGGATGCCTCAGTACAGTACTTCTGGGTTCTGACTTCGCCTCGGATGGGGTACATCAAATCGACGTCTTGAGAACGACTCACACGCAACAGAGCCCAAAAGGATTAGCGAGCGGCTCTCATTTGCAGCGGAGCCCCGAGATAATCTGACACGTCAACAAAACATGGGCCAATCCATGAAGGAATGAGGTATTTAGCTGCCGTCTTGATTGTCTTTAAACAACATTCCTTTTTCTATCACGTCTCAGTTGTTAGCGAGCTCAAAACAAAACTTATTAACGTTGTCCACAATATTTTGATTTGATGACACGAGTTGTCCGAATTTATCAGTATTCTGGAAAAATTTTGATATTTGATTATGACTGTAGGCGAGTAAGTCTTAAAGTTTATTATTAATTTCTGCAAATTTGCTTTGAGGCAAGGCTGAACTTGATTGTGCTATTGAAAAATTCTTGCTCACCTGAAACAACGATCAGACTGGATTGACCTTCAGCAAAACTCTTGCTCGCTCAAGACAACGATTAAACTGGCTTGACCTTCAGCAAAATTCCTGCTCGCTCAAGACAACGATTAACTGGCTTGACCTTCAGCAAAACTCCCGCTCGCTTGAGACAACGATTAAACTGGCTTGACCTTCAGCAAAACTCCTGCTCGCTCGAGACAACGATTAAACTGGCTTGACCTTCAGCAAAACTCCTGACACGGCCGCTAGATGAACGGACAAGACGAGCAGCTAGATGAATGGACAAGAGGAGGCGCTAGGATGGTGTTTACAGCTGATTCCCGCCGGTTTGATGACAATCGCAGGCGCTGCAACCCGTCATGGCAAGTTGGTTTTCATTCCTCTCCTGACGACAATTAAATTTTGATAGCAAGTTCGTGCAGTGAGGATCCTAAAAAACTTGAAAAAGACTTACAGACAACCACCCCTAGCCGGGCTTTTGGCTGCTGTAATTCTCACATACGAGTTATTGGCCATTTTTAACTTCGCTTTTCCTTTCAACATAAGTATAGACTCGTGCCACAATTCTGTCTTTGGGTACTTGATGGAAACAGCACGCGATCTCTTCAAAAATTTTAGTTTAGTTCTATGTTCACCTTGAACAGCATGTTGTGATTCCGCGACGACACTCCAAATTCGGATCCTGGTCACGGCACCATTTCTGCTCTATAACAGAGCCGAATGAGTTTGTTACAAAGGGTGTTTATTTCTTATAGATGACATCTGGACATAATATGGCGTCCACTCAGTTCTTGCTCTAGATGTAAACTAAACTTGACAACAAACTACGTCACGACTTGAGCATCTCTCCTCCCATTCTCTCCCGATGCTCAATCGTGCTGTAGCCTTTTCCCACCTTATACTAATACTCTACTTCTGTTACACTTTACCGTCAGTCCGTGCTGTCTGATCCGTTCAAATGTCTGCTGTAATGTCTTTATATGGTCTGTCATTGTCTTTGTGTGAACACAAAGGTCGTCCATGTAACAGATAATGTTTGGTATGTCCACTAGTAAAAGTCGTGTCATACGTACGAATGTTGCTGGGGCATTGACCAGCCCAAATGGAAGTTTGCACCATTCGTACAGTCCCCAAGGTGTGGCAAATGCTGTCAGGTGTCTGCTCTGTTCGTCTACCGTTATCTGCCAGTAACCATTCGTCATGTCTAACTTCGTAAAGAATCTAGAGTCTGTCAGTTCGGTCAGTAGATCTTTAGAGTTGGACATCGGTTCTAGATCTAGAAGCGTTATTTTGTTTAATTTTCTTTAGTCGATACAGAGTCTTATTGTATTGTCCTTTTTTCGTACCATGACCATTGGAGATGAGAAATGTGATTGGGATCGTCTAATGATGTTGTTTTTCTCTAAGCTAATGATTTCCTGATGTAAGTTTTCTTTGTAATGCACTGGAATGGTGTAAGGTCTGCATCTTATGGGTGTGTTTGAAGTGAGTGTGATGTGATGCTGTACTAATTCTGTTTGTCCTGGGTTGTTGGAGAAGATGGTGTTGTACTGTTGTATGAGATGTTTGCAGCTGTCTGTTTCTGCTTGAGTTAAGTTTGGGTTTATTTTGATTTCTTTCAAGCAGTTTGTCGTGTCTAATGCAGGTGTTGGAATTTCGTCACTATCTTCGTCATCTTCATGGTCTATTATTACTGTGCAAGCTATTGTATCGTCTTGTTCGTTATCTCTGTTGTAATATGGTTTTAGCATATTGATGTGGAATATTTTGTGTTTGTCTTTTATTTTAATCTCATAGTCTACAGCTGAAATCTGTCTTATAACTTTAAATGGTCCTTGCCAAGACTCAGTCAATAAGTGTCGGTCACTAGGTAAGAGAAGAAGTACGTCCTGTCCAGGTGTCAACGTTATTGTCCTGTTACCTTTGTCTGCATATTGTCTATATGTAGCACCAGATACTTTTAGTGCTTCTTTTGCAATTATACAAGAGTTGATGATTCTTTCACGCAATGATGTAACGTATACGTATGATGATATGGGTTTAAGTAAAGGAGTGGCTTCAGTTAACATTTGATGATATATAGTCAATGGGCCACGTGGTTTGGCACCATAGATACGTTCAAAAGGAGAGAACCCAGTACTAGAATGTGGCACTTCGCGATAAGCAAAAAGTATAGCAGGCAAATACAAGTCCCAGTTGTTGGGATATTCTTGCGTGACTTTAGCAAGCATATGCTTTAAATCACCGTTAAACTTTTCTATGATCCCCGTTGAGTGAGGGTGATATGGAGAATTGAAACATTGCTTCACCCCTAAATTTTGGTGAAAGCTTGAGTAGATGCGGCAATGAACTGACTTCCCCTATCTGATAGGATAGTGTCTGGAAATCCTATCCGTGAAAATATATGGAAGAAAACTTCCATTATATCATTGGCAGATATGTTCTTTAGCGGAATCGCTTCAGGCCAGCGACTACATAGGTCAATGAAGGTAATAATATATTTATTCCCTCTGGTTGTTATTTGATTAAGAGGGCCCATTATGTCGACAGATATTTTCTTAAAAGGTCGACTGGCTAAGTCAGTGATTTGTAATTTTGCCTGTGGGTGTTTACCTTTCTTTACTAGTTTTTGGCAGATGTCACAACTTTTGCAATATTGCTTAATGTCATTGCAGAATTTGGGCCAATAAAACTGTGTTAGTAATCTTGATCTGGTATTAGAGTATGCCATATGCTCTGCAAGAGGTATATCATGGGCAAGATGTAAGGCTTGCTTACGGTATTCAACTGGCAAAACAGTTTGCTCTGTTGTGCTTTCACCTCTGGTATAGTACCTGGTGAGGATGCAATATTTCAAAGCAAAATGCCATCTTGCATTTTTGGTTACCTTTGGCTTTTGGCCGATCAGATTAAAATATTTAGACAATGAAGGATCAGCCTTTTGGGCTGTTACAAACGTCTCCTTCATAGTTTTAGGAGGTAGTACCACTGGGCTAATCATTTCTATAGCCTCAGTTTGATTAATTTCATCTTGCACTCTAGCAGTAGATCTAGTTACTGCGTTCACACATTCAATGATATCAGATGGTGATGAAACAGTTTGATCAATGATGTCATGAGATCTTAGTGCTACATTAGCTACCATACATTCATTTGGTGGTACAACATTATCAATGATGATGTGTGATGATGATGATGTTAAGTTCTCATCAATGCAAACAGATGTTATATCATGAGGCATATCATTCACCTCTGGTAAATTTCCAATGATAATATCACACACAGGGTTAGTTAATGCTGCGCATTTTACTTTCCCAGTGAGGAAAGGTGTCTGAATATATGCCCATGCTAATGGGTACTTTTCAATATTTCCAGAGAATGTTCTGCATGTTACGTGCCTGCCTGTATAGTCTGTAGGCATTATGAACTTTCTCTTTAGTCCAATAAGTGAACTGTCGGTGTCCCGAAGGACTGTAGCAGGCTTGCCATTCACATATCCCTGATGGATGTTTATTCTGCCTTTGGAATCTATTACCAAATTAGCTTCTTCATTGGCAATAGGAATGGAGTGGCCGCATGTCAAAACGCCATCTTCATAAAAGGTATTACAAACAGTACATTTATTTGCGTTAAACATGTCAAAAGGCTGTGCTGAGTTCACACGGTGTTTCTCTGATTGTTCTTCATCTGATGATGAACTATCAAATAAGGCGGCATTTGCTTTCTTGGTCATTTGCCTTCCTTTACAAGCATGACGATAATGCCCGTACGCCTTACAGAGAAAACATTTACGTGCATTTTTGAAGGCTTTACGCTCCTTATCTTGTCTATTTATGATGGTCTGTAGATATGTAAGATATGCAGGGTTTTTGTCACACATCTCACCTTGGTGGTGTGAAAATTTACAATATCTACAATGATTGTATTTCTCAGAAGTAGGCTTATATGGTTTTTGCCTATGATAGGGTTCTGATCGAGGTTTTTCATAGTTAGCCGATGCTACAAAGTTTGTATCAATAGCCTCACTAGCAAAACAATGTTTATTGGCTGTATAATAAGCCGAACTACGTCTCTCAATCTGATCTACATTCGTACATTCATTCTCTTGCAAAAATTTTGAAAATGCTGATGGAAGGGATGAGATGACTTTATCCCTGATGATTAGATCTTCTAATGTCTGGTAATCTTTATTTATTTTGGCTGCTGAAGTCCATTTTGCAAATATGTCTCGGACTAAGCAGAGGTAGTCAGAGAACGTTTAAGTCGATTTTGGGCTCAACTTGCTGAATTGGTCTCTGTAGCCTGCCTCATCTAGCATAAAATGTGCCATAATCTTTGATTTTAGATAATGGTAATCTTTCCTGAGGTCTTTGGGGATAGTCTCTATGACTTTCAGAGGTTCCCCTGACAAACTCCTCATGTAAATAATATTCCATTCAGACATTGGGACCTGGTAATGGTCCATTAAAGTTTCAAAATTTTGGGTGAAGGCTGCAATGCAGTCACGAGAGGTATAATTTCTTACAATACCTTGATACTTTTTATACTGGTTTTCTTTCTCCAGTCTTTCAGATTTCTTAGACTCTTTGTCTATGGCAGTATCGGCCTCAAGCTGTTTAATTTTTAGTTGCAATTCAAGCTCTTCTCGCTTACTCTGAGCTGAGATCTCTGCCTTCCTCAATTCATTACCTAACTCAGCTTGCTTGGCAGCTCTTTCAGTCTCTGTTTGCTTTAATGCTCTTTCAGCGGCTCTTTCTTCGCGTTCGTTAGCTTTTTCCTGTACTAGAAGGTATTCAGAGTATTTCCTTTCACTCCACTTTGTTAACTCATCACCAGTTAATTTCAACTTTAAACCCATCTCGATGAAGTCGTTTAATGAAGACATGATGGTAATAATAAATGCAAATGAGTTGTCAGCCACACAATTAGTTATAAGTTGTTAGTATAGTGAAATATTTACAATTTTGTTCAACTTACAATTTGTGCCCAAATTTGCATCCGAAAGTATATAGAAAGAAAAATATACTCATGTGTACTGGATGCGGTGGAGAACGGTTCACAATAGGGCCAGGAACTGTAGGGTCGCTAGTTCAAAACACAAATGACCTCTACGGGCAAGGGTTTCAGATGGCACAGAAAACCTGCTTTGTTTTGGAGGAAATAAATTAGCGTCTATCTGATGTGGTGTGTATGCTTGTCACTAAGTTTTGATTAGGTTTGTATGGCGTTGAGTGTAATTGTAGGTCGTAATGTCGTCAATCAACAATTTTTTTTCTTCAAAACACAAGTCACTTTCTTTCCGAAACTTTTTGCTTTCCACAAAACAACTTCACAAAGACAATCTAAATATATTTCAACACTCTACAACACTGATGACACATCACTTACATCAAGATGACATTCAGTAAGGACATAGACATCAAGTTTACAAGATGGCGACAAGGTTACAATGGCGACGATTTCACAATGTCGACAAGGTCAAAATGGCGACAAGTTACACAATCACTGATGTTTTATACGTTTACAAGATCAAACAAATGTATGTACTTTACGTTCATATCTAGCCTCCATATTCAAACAATCTAATAATATATATGAGGATGAGCCTTCACGTTTACATTTAAATGCACATTAAAGCTGGACAAAAGTCACGTTCACAAATCTAGGTTCAATCTTAAATAAATTAAGGTCGGACGATGCCACCACGTTCAATGAGGACGAGCTACCCACGTTCACACATGTCAGAGTCTTACACTTGACTCGTTATCCCTAACACATGTGAGACAAGTACAAGTACAACATGATTGGACTTGAGACACAACGACACGAAGTTCAATGGATTTATTTACCGATCACATGCAATACGATCTAGTTTGGCATGTGATAATCATTACACTACATATATGATACATCAATACACTTACAGACAACCCACAGCTTACAGTCTATCTCACAAGATGTACAAGCACTCGACTTTCGGGCACAGAACTACACAAGCCTTTCTCTCTCTATACGTCCTGTCTGGTCCGAGTATTCCAAGCTGTCTGTCTGTTTCTCGCAAAGCGCTTGCCCTCTGTGGATTGGCTTCACGAGGCCTGCGTGCGTCTTGCGTTGTCCTTGCCTGACCGCTGGCTATTGCGTCAGCCAGCAACCTGTGGGCAGGTAACTAATACTCGCCTGGCGGGCTTAACGATGTTACTGCATCCCAGTTGGGGACTATTCGCCTGGCGGGCGTAACGATGTTCCTGCATCTCGATTGGAGACCTTCCAGATTCCGACATTGTTCTCGTGTCCAGCTGACCAATGTCCCTTCCCATTGTCCTTGTTGCAACTTGTTTCTGTCCAGTTTTCGACGTGGTGGAAACGATAAGACCTCTCGCTCTGACACTTCCGGTGCACTGATGGTGAGATAGGCGGTTCAACCCCTACAACGGCATTAAGCAGGACATCAATTTTGACTTCTCGTTCAGAAAGCAATGGCAAACTACGGAGCGTAAAATTGCCGGGAAATTTCAACCTGGGGTTGATCCAACGTCCTGCTATATTTTTTGGTTTTTGCTTTTGCATATCCCTTAAAGGACGTTGCCGTCAGCACCAGCATTTTTCAGCTGCTCTTGGTATACTGGGCAAGCCTACCTTTACAACCGTAAAGGAAACCGCCAGTCCTGTGACAACCACCGAGGCATCTCCTTGCTCTCAATCGCAGGGAAGATACTCGCCAGAATTCTTCTCAATCGCCTCACGGCTTATCTCGATCAAGGTCTTCTTCTTCAGAGTCAGTGTGGCTTCAGAAAAGAACGTGGAACTGTTGACATGATTTTCGCTGCATGGCAGCTGCAAGAGAAATGTCAATAACAGAACTCTGAAATGTTCTCCACTTTCATTGACCTTACCAAGGCTTTTGATACAGTCAGCAGAGAAGGACCGTGGAAGATTATGGCGAAATATGGCTGTCCACGAAAGTTTGTCCAAATAGTGCGGCTATTTCATGATGGCATGCAGGCAAGAGTACAGGAAAATGGTGAACTGTCTGAGCTCTGTCCTGTCACTAATGGAGTGAAGCAAGGATGTGTCATGGCACCAACACTGTTCAGCCTCATGTTTTCAGCTATGCTGACGAATGCCTTCGAGAACAATGACATTGGAATAGACATCAACTACTGCATGGATGGAAAGTTGTTCAATCTCAGAAGGCTGAAAGCCAAAACCAAAACTAACAGCGACACCGTCAGAGAACTGCTGTTTGCTGATAATTGCGCTCTATATGCCAATTCAGAGGCAGACATGCAACACAATGTTTCAGTTTTCTCATATGCCTGTGCCAACTTTGGGCTCAATATCAACTTGGAGAAGACTGTAGTTATGTACCAGACAGCTCCAGGGAACAATCACACCGTGCCGAATATCAAGGTGAACGGTCATAGACTAAGTGTTGTGGACAAATTCACCTATCTTGGCAGTACCGTGTCAGAAGCTGCCACAATTGACGACGAAAGTGAATGCAAGAATCTCCAAGGTTAGCACGGCCTTAGGCAGACTGTACAAGAATGTAAGGTTGTCGTGTCCTCCTTTACAGTGTCGTCCCTGGAGTGAAGAGAGTCGACACCCACATTATAATAGTTTCCTCCTTTTTAATATTCTGGAGAATCCACCAGCTTCCGTCCAACACACTCCATCAGCCCGTGGACACCTTTTCCTGTCACTCTCTCACTGTCGTACTATGCCCCCTCTCATACTTCTCCAATGCAACATACTCAACAACTCTTGCTTCTAAAAAAATGAATATAGCTTAATTTATTAAAAAGAAATAAGTGTAACGTGTATGAGACGTGTATGCGAAGAAAATGTGTGACGTGTTCTATAAAGTGTGTAGAATCGGACTCTCAGACCACAACCCAGTCAGCTGATCCCAGCAAGGATAGACCACAGCACGTCACGTCAGAACATGTACATCTCACCCAGTGCCGAAACCATCCTGCTGGATACTGATTTGCCTCTGTAGACCTCTGGTAATCCCATTTCATGATCTTCCGAAATAGACACCGGTGGTATTAACAGTTAATCATGGACCGGTTGCACCCTACACAATGTCCGTTCCTAAAACAATGCACAAGTCCTTTGTAGTGTGTACACAGTTATTAATGTTAATTGTTAATGTACTTGATCCTCACTCGTGTCTATCTAGCCTCAAGTATCATGTCTTGTGTTCTATTACACGAGATTATATCACACTAGGTAACTATTATAATTAATGTTCTCGGTTAGTTACTACTGTCTGATGCTGTGTGGTGCATCAATAATCATCACCCTCTTTGGTGAATCATCTTCCTTCTAGCTTTAGTTACGTTCTGTACGAAAGTTTATTGACTGTTCCACTGGTGTTCTTCCGAATGGGATTTGAATCTTTCCTAAAAACTTGTTGAGTTTCCTCAGATCTGGTAGGGAACCTAGGATAGAAACAACACATCTGGTGATAGTACTAGTCACTGATTCTACCGGCTGAGTGTAAGCCTATTGCCTTGCTTAATGATCTTTAGCTAACTAAACTTTGTCATAGAGCAGATTAGCTACCCACCTAGGGCCGAATCAGGCTATGACAAGGAAAGACCCATACAGAGTGCAAAACCCCAGCGGGCAATTCCCCCGTCTCCCAATTATCCATCATTACTCGATTCTTAACTAGCATAGCTTATCACCACTACCCTACTCTATTCTTAACTAGCAGAGCTAATATCACTATTCTACTCTAACTAGTTTTCCACTAACAGTGCTAATCATCACACTTAAGTTTCCACAAGGCTACAGCCTATATTAATTAGAACGAATATTATAATAGGTTATACCTTACGGCACTGCAGTTTACACTAAATTACATCTAATGGTAGCCATACAGGCTCGTGTAAACTAAATCAAATATCTCCTTCACACGTTAGATGTTCTAACTGCTGCAGTGACAAGCATGTCTGCCTAGATCCACATTTTCAAGTTTCCCTAGTTGGTCCCAACTCGGGTTTTTATGGCAACTCCTAAAGTTGATCACGTGACATTTTCCTTTATGCCCACACAGGTGGCATATTGGCAGACCCTCCCTTGTCATGGATCCATCCTCCCTGGATCTAATCAATGTTAGATTTGTCACCACTGGTTTTGACATCCAAAACAATCTAGAGAGTTACTGTACAGTTCCAACAAAGGGTTTCGATACCAAGCTGCCAATCATGGTTTTCCAAACAACCTTACATTGTGCACGTGACGTTGTTGTTGTACTGCAGGTGTTCCTCTTTTTCCAATAACCAGCCCTCAACTTTCTGTCATGTGGTGACAGTCAAATCCGCCATTCCGTTTTATGGCGGGAAATATCCAATGACAGTCTGACCGTTTTCTCCCTAGTCGGGCACTTCCGACCTGTTGATAAACTGTCACTCTTCTGATCAGTGGTGACAATCCCAGCCGCCATTTCGCCTGATGTCCGGAACCATACATGACAGACAGTGCTGTTCCATGTACTGAGATGGGCAATTCTATGTGATTCTATCTGTTATGGAACTGTCAACGCGGTGTCTGATTCAGCGCACTCACTTCCCAATGTTTACTATTTGCTGACCCGATGTAACTCGTGCAGCTGTATTTACGCTGTTAGTTAAAATCGCTGTGGCCTAGAAAATATCCCGTTAATCAAACTTCTGTATTTTCATTATCTGGTTAACTCATGGCGATCTCGTGACATAGGCCCCCTCTTAAGAGAGTAGTCCATCTCACTCTTCTCCACCATGAGTTCAATCCAGATGATTCATTCCTCTTCTTCAGGAGCTGGGTGTCTTGACAAGAAGTCCTCTCCAACATTTTCCTTCCCAGGAATGTACTCCACTGTGAAATTATAGGGTTGAAGTAACAACTACCACCGCATCAAACGGGCGTTGAGCTTCTGAGAAGTAGCCAGGAACATCAGGGGTTGATGATCAGACTGGACTCGAAACTTAACTCCATACAAATATGGCTGGAATTTTTGCACTGCCCATACGAGGGACAAGCACTCTCTCTCGACGGCTGAATAATTCCTCTCCGCCTGTAGAAGTTTCTTGCTTACGTATGCTACAGGTTTCAAAACCGAAGCATCGTCTTTTCCTTCCTGTAACAAAGCGGCTCCAATTCCAATCGCACTCGCATCTGTTCTCAACACAAATTGTTTGGAAAGGTCAGGGAGCTGTAATAAAGGTTTGCTGACCAAGGCCTCCTTTAACTGACTATAGGCATTCTCACATTCTGGTGTCCAAATGATTTGGTCCGGGAATCCCTTTTTCAAGGTTTCCGTCAATGGAGCTCCCAAATTCAGTGAAATGTGGGATAAATTTGTGGTAGAACCCACACAACGAGAGAAAAGATCGCACATCCTTCTTCGCTTTTGGCCTTGGTGCATTTCTGATTTTCTTTAGGTTCTTTTCTTCCGGTACTATGTGTCCTGGAGTGATGGTGTGGCCTAGAAATTCCAGAGTTTGGTAACCAATCATGCACTTGGTTGGACGAGCAGTAAGCCCTGCTTCCTTGAGCCTATTAAACACTCTCTCCAAGGATTTTAAGTGGTCATCCAAGCTGTCACTGGAAATCAGAATATCATCCATGAAAGAGATGATGGACGGATCCTGTAACGGATCTAGTAAAGTCCCCATCATGCGTGTAAACACACTAGGTGCATTGCTGAGTCCAAAGGGCATGACCTTGAATTCGTAGTGTCCACTGGGTGTACTGAAAGCCAACAGTGGTCGAATCTCCGGTTTGACTGGTATCTGATAGTACCCCCGACTCAGATCCACCTTTGAAAAGTGCCGAGCCTTATGGAGCCTAGCGAATAACTGAGTTGGATTCGGCAAAGGTTCCACCTGAAATTGTGTGTGACTGTTCAGAAGTCGGTAGTCTATACACAACCGGTGTTCTCCACTTGGTTTGCGTAACAAAACTACCCCTGCATTGTATGGGGATGTGGATGGTGCAATCACGTCATCCTCCAACAGTTTTTGTATTTCCTCCTCCAGGGCCTTTTCTTTAGAGAAAGGCACTGGGTAAACCTTTTGGCGAACAGGCTCCGGTGTGGTCAAAGTCATCTCGAACTCAACCAACCTCGTTCGTCCTGGTTTATCAGTCAGTATCTCCTTATGAGGCTAGAGAACCTGGGTTATTCTTTCCCTCTCCTGGGAGGTCAGATCAGGGTTCACTTGCACATCCCTATAGGTTTCCTGGTGTACCAAGGGATATTCCCTGCCCTCGCTGGTTCCCACTTCAGTCTCCACTGCAACTGCCATTGCCATGAGGTGAGCTGCCTTGTCTCCGGGTCTCTTTTCGTATTTCCGCAAGAGATTGATATGGAAAATCTTCGACTTTCCCCGGATCCGGATCTGATAGTTGGTTCTGGATATCACCCTTTCCACGGGAAATGGTCCTTGCCAACCTATCTCCAGTTTGTTGTTTCCCGTTGGGAGTAGCAACAAGACTTTATCTCCCACCTCTAGAGATCTTTCTTTACACCTACGGTTGTAGTAAGTCGCATGTCTTTTCCTGGCCTTTTTCAAGTTTTGATTTGCCAGAGTCCATCCCTTGTGGAGTTTTTCTTTCAGTTCCTCCACGTATTTATAGGATGAGATCACTTCTTCTGGCGTCCCCTCTTCAGTCCAACTCCTCAACATGGCTTCCAACGGTCCTTTGATTGGACGACCAAACAGCAACGTAGCGGGTGGTAGTCCTGTTGAGCCATGAGGAACTTCCCGATAGGCAAACAGTGCTGCTGGGATATATTCATCCCACCTATCAGGTTTTTCCTGCGCTAGTTTCCTGAGCTTTGTCATCAACGTGCCGTTGAAACGCTCTACTTGTCCATTGGCTTGAGGGTGGTAAGGGCTGGTATGTATGTGGTTAGAATGAAACACCCTAAATACCTCCTCCATGAGTTTTCCACAAAACTGAGATCCATTGTCCGTCAGAATTTGATCCGGAAAGCCTAATCTGGTAAAGGCCTCCATCAGTGCCTCCGCCACTCTTTTCGAGTCAATCGTGGTCAACGGTATGGCTTCACCCCACATTGTACAGCAATCCACCATGGTGAGTATATACATGTTCCTCTTCCTAGTCCTGGGAAGTGGACCCACGATATCGATGGCTACCCTCTCGAAAGGAGAGTTCATGATGGGCATCTCACCCAACACCACCGGTGCTGTCCAGTGTTTCGGTGCCACCCTCTGGCACTCAGGGCATGACTTCACATACCGACGCACATCATCTGTCATTCCCGGCCAATAGTAGTGGCAGGAAATCCGCTGCATGGTGGCGGCAATACCCATTGTGTCCACTAAAGAAGATGGTATGCCCCATATGAAGAATCTGGGACCGTGAGCTTTCGGGACAACCAACTGACCGTATAGGCTGTCTCCCCTTCCTTCTCTCCTGTAGAGTATCCTATTCTTCATGTAGTACTGCCCCCGTCCTGGTGGATCAGCACTTTTCTTCAGCTTTTTGTAGCAAGGACGTAAAGTATCATCCTCACTCTGGGCAGTTCGTAGCTCCCCCGGCATTGGGTTAGTCACAATTGCGTTTGCCTCTTCCGTTTTCGTATGAGAGCGAGTCTGCATTGCTCCCATATGGATTGGCTCCCTGGGCATTCCCAGAAAGACATACCGGCAACCTAGGATGACCGGAAAAATGGGATCGGTCAATACAGCGGCCTTGATGGTGCCGGTGACGTACCTTGACCGAATCTCCACATTAGCAATAGGCAACTTCATGACCACAGCACTCTTCTGGGCAGGCTGTATCTCCAAGGTCTCACCTGTGAATTGTTCTGGATGTACCAGGTCCGCAGAAATCACGGCCTCCCCGTCCAGTCCTGTGTCGTATAAACACTCCACTTGACGACCGTTAACCTCTACCAATTCCACTACAGGTGGTTTTTCCTGGTCTGGAGTCTCTTCCTCGGCCTCGACCTGTTCGGTGGGCTCCACCTTAGGTTTCCCGGGGCACACGACGAATTGAGTGTCTCCTGACTTTCCCCTGTAGTCAATAGCATTGTGCGTGTTTGACTTGCATTGGCTGCACCATTTCCCTGTCCTAGATTTTCTATTGTCGGACTTGAGTGAGCTCTCCTGGTGGCGAGCTTCCTTGTTGACCCTGGCATTTTCCGTGACAACCTCCTTGGACGTCACTTGACATGCTGCAAAGTGAGGGTTTTTAGCCTTCGATTTGCAGTCCCTCGTATTGTGAGAGGGTGACTTACAAATTGAACACCACTTCTCCGACCACGGTCGTTTTGGTGTAGAGCTTGAAGTGCTCTTGTTTACCTCCTTCTTCTTCTCTGAACTATCCTCTGATTTTTGCACATAAGGTTCCCACTTTTTTGTTCCTGAGTTTTTGGCTTTCTTCTTGTCATGTTTCTCTTGACTTTTGGAGCTGGTGGAAAGGTTTTCCCCTGCCTCCCCATGTACCTCGACGAACCGTTCTGCTAATTTAGTCACGAGGTCAATACGTTCCGCTCCTTGTTCTCCCAGGAACGTCCTGAGAGGTTTAGACATTTGCTTCTTCAGCTGGTCGACCACCATGAGCTCTTCCAGACTCTCATAGTCATGTGCGCACCCAGCCAAATCCATCCACTTATGGAAATAAGATTTTAGACGCAAATTGTAGGCGGCAAACAACTCCCCCGGTTCTCGTTTCGCTGCTCGAAATTTTTTCCGGTAGGTATGTGACGTAACCTCGAATCGTTTCAGCAGAGCCGTCTTTAACTCGTCATAATTGTTCTCATGTCCTGGTGGCAGGCAAGAATAAACATCGTAGCCGGTCCCGCGTAATCCCTGGGATAGCTTGAGATTCCATTTGTTACGCTCCAGACCCATGGCAACTGATATAGCCTCGAAGCGTTGAAGGTACTGGTCAATCTTCTCTTTGTCCTCCTCGTAGACCGCTAAAGGAAACTTCATAGCATGGTACCCATGTCCACATACTGGTGTTGAGCCTGGGATGGAGGAACCTCCAACTGCTCCCTCAGTTTCTCCATTAGATTGACTCTTCAACTCGAGTTCCCTCATCCGGTACTCGTGCTCCCTTTTCTGTGCTTCCTGTTCAGCTTCTAATTTCCTAGCTGCTTGCTCAGCTTCCAATTTCCTAGCTGCTTGCTCAGCTTCAAATTTCTTAGCTGCTTGCTCAGCTTCCAATTTCTTAGCTTCTTGTTCCAACTCCATCCTTCTCAATTCCAACACGGCCTTTCGATCTTCCCTTTCTGCTTGACGATACTCTCTCTCCACTTCCTGTATGTAATCCGTTAGAGCAGAACCCGCCAATCCCATTTCTTCCCCCTTTGCCTTTAATTCTAACGTGGTTAGTTTAGGGGTGGCCATTATACAGAGAGGTAAGCTAGCAGGTCGAGTACAATATAACTGCAAATTACTATACAGATATATGAACAAGTACTATAAATCTAGATATTACCACACATAGCACATTCACTCAGTGACAAGAGTAGAATCAGGACCACAGACCTATGCAGACGTGTGAAGTGTGAACAGGTAAGATATTAGTCCTAACCCCTATCCACATTCACTCTAGCTGGATTCTCCAATATGATATCTCCCTCTTATAACTAAGGATCCCGTGTCAAAAGACCCCGTTGTCAGAAGATCCCACTGTCAAAGGTTCCTGCTTGCAGGAGATCTCGCTGTCCAAGGATTCCGTTTACGGGAGATCCCGCTGTCCAAAGATCCCGTTTACGAGAGATCCCGCTGTCCAAAGATTCCGTTTACGAGCCTCCAATAATGTCGTGTCCTCCTTTACAGTGTCGTCCCTGGAGTGAAGAGAGTCGACACTCACATTATAATAGTTTCCTCCTTTTTAATATTCTGGAGAATCCACCAGCTTCCGTCCAACACACTCCATCAGCCCGTGGACACCTTTTCCTGTCACTCTCTCACTGTCGAACTATGCCGCCTCTCATACTTCTCCAACGCAACATACTCAACAACTCTTGCTTCTAAAAAAAATGAATATAGCTTAATTTATTAAAAAGAAATAAGTGTAACGTGTATGAGACGTGTATGCGAAGAAAATGTGTGACGTGTTCTATAAAGTGTGTAGAATCGGACTCTCAGACCACAACCCAGTCAGCTGATCCCAGCAAGGATAGACCACAGCACGTCACGTCAGAACATGTACATCTCACCCAGTGCCGAAACCATCCTGCTGGATACTGATTTGCCTCTGTAGACCTCTGGTAATCCCATTTCATGATCTTCCGAAATAGACACCGGTGGTATTAACAGTTAATCATGGACCGGTTGCACCCTACACAATGTCCGTTCCTATCGTTCCTAAAACAATGCACAAGTCCTTTGTAGTGTGTACACAGTTATTAATGTTAATTGTTAATGTACTTGATCCTCACTCGTGTCTATCTAGCCTCAAGTATCATGTCTTGTGTTCTATTACACGAGATTATATCACACTAGGTAGCTATTATAATTAATGTTCTCGGTTAGTTACTATTGTCTGATGCTGTGTGGTGCATCAATAATCATCACCCTCTTTGGTGAATCATCTTCCTTCTAGCTTTAGTTACGTTCTGTACGAAACTTTATTGACTGTTCCACTGGTGTTCTTCCGAATGGGATTTGAACCTTTCCTAAAAACTTGTTGAGTTTCCTCGGATCTGGTAGGGAACCTAGGATAGAAACAACACATCTGGTGATAGTACTAGTCACTGATCCTACCGGCTGAGTGTAAGCCTATTGCCTTGCTTAATGATCTTTAGCTAACTAAACTTTGTCATAGAGCAGATTAGCTACCCACCTAGGGCCGAATCAGGCTATGACAAGGAAAGACCCATACAGAGTGCAAAACCCCAGCGGGCAATTCCCCCGTCTCCCAATTATCCATCATTACTCGATTCTTAACTAGCATAGCTTATCACCACTACCCTACTCTATTCTTAACTAGCAGAGCTAATATCACTATTCTACTCTAACTAGTTTTCCACTAACAGTGCTAATCATCACACTTAAGTTTCCACAAGGCTACAGCCTATATTAATTAGAACGAATATTATAATGGTTATATTAATGAGAACGAATATTATAATAGGTTATACCTTACGGCACTGCAGTTTACACTAAATTACATCTAATGGTAGCCATACAGGCTCGTGTAAACTAAATCAAATATCTCCTTCACACGTTAGATGTTCTAACTGCTGCAGTGACAAGCATGTCTGCCTAGATCCACATTTTCAAGTTTCCCTAGTTGGTCCCAACTCGGGTTTTTATGGCAACTCCTAAAGTTGATCACGTGACATTTTCCTTTATGCCCACACAGGTGGCATATTGGCAGACCCTCCCTTGTCAGGGATCCATCCTCCCTGGATCCATCAATGTTAGATTTGTCACCACTGGTTTTGACATCCAAAGCAATCTAGAGAGTTACTGTACAGTTCCAACAAAGGGTTTCGATACCAAGCTGCCAATCATGGTTTTCCAAACAACCTTACATTGTGCACGTGACGTTGTTGATGTACTGCAGGTGTTCCACTTTTTCCAATAACCAGCCCTCAACTTTCTGTCATGTGGTGACAGTGAAATCCGCCATTCCGTTTTATGTCGGGAAATACCCAATGACAGTCTGACCGTTTTCTCCCTAGTCGGGCACTTCCGACCTGTTGATAAACTGTCAATCTTCTGTTCAGTGGTGACAATCCCAGCCGCCATTTCGCCTGATGTCCGGAACCATAAATGACAGACAGTGCTGTTCCATGTACTGAGATGGGCAATTCTATGTGATTCTATCTGTTATGGAACTGTCAACGCGGTGTCTGATTCAGCGCACTCACTTCCCAATGTTTACTATTTGCTGACCCGATGTAACTCGTGCAGCTGTATTTACTCTGTTAGTTAAAATCGCTGTGGCCTAGAAAATATCCCGTTAATCAAACTTCTGTATTTTCATTATCTGGTTAACTCATGGCGATGTCGTGACAATGGGACAGACATGGAATAAGCCTGAAAACAAAGCTGAAAGTCTACAAAGCAGATGTATTATCCACACTGCTGTATGCTTGTGAAACATGGACTGTTTATCAGCGACATGCTAGGAAATTAAACCACTTCCACACAGTCTGCTTTAGGAAGCTATTGAAGATTAAATGGCAAGACAAGATCCCACACTCTGAAGTTCTATAGCGTCCATGCCCAGTATCCACACTCTACTAATGAAGAATCAGATTCAATTGACTCGCATGACAGATCACAGGCTCCCTAAACAAATTTATTTACGGTTAACTGCGTTGTGGTAAACGCTCCCAAGGCGGCCAGAGGAAACTCTTTAAAGACACTGAAAATCTCACTGAAAGGTTTTGGAATTCATCTTGACACCTGGGAGACTGCTGCTAAAGACCGTAATTCGTGGCGTACATCATTACATAAGGGTGCAGTCACTTGTGAAGCAACCAGGACTGCAAGAGCTGTGAAGAAAAGCCTGGACAGAAAAACAACTGCAGGAGATCCTCCTCCTGGAACGTCAAGCATTCTTTATCCACATTGTCAAAGAACATTTCGAGACAAAATAGGTCTTATCAGCCATCTTAGAACTCACAGCTCCATACTTTCAACCCCACTGGATGAAATAAATGGTCATCATCATTCTTGATGGACAAGCAACAGGTAAGATTACGCTCAGTAGTTTGCCATTGATTTCTGAGCGACGGCTCACATAACCGTAAGTTACCAACGCGGCGAGAACCGCCACCGAGTCTCGCGCAGGTTACGTTACTCACGAGAATATACGTGATTATGGAGTAAGACGTTAACCCCCTAGGCCAGGGATCAACATGAAAGAATTGGTGAGGGTGTGATTTAACATAACTTTCTGAAATATGGTACACCTGGGTGTACCTGCCAAAATTTAACGCAAGAAGAACAATTAATTACAAGTATAGGAATATAATTGTTGGGTCTTATCACGTGTCATGTAAACTAATATGGTGTAAGATATTAGACACTTTTAAAAGTCATGTTTGAATTAGTACAAGACAGCAAAAAAGCAATGAAAGGATGTTTCCATAAATAAGACAGATAATCTTCAAAGAAAAAGGCGAGCAAAATATAACAATTTTTTAAAATTTTGTTTACATAATAACCGTTGTTATTATTATATTGATAAATTGCTAACGTTATCTCCCGTGCTTGTTTTAATATGGATGTAGATAATAGTTGTTTCCCCTTACATACATTGGCAACTTGCCGTCTTGACAGACGATAGTTTGTGCTTTAAAAAGGCATAATAACTTTTACATATGGCGGTTGCGAATGTGACTGATAAGGCCAATATTCGTTGTAAACGTTCATTCACAGTGGGTGCATGTGAACACGTGGTCATTTCCACCATCATGCACTATTTTACGTCTCACACGCTCGGTGTGTGACTTATCTGCAATAATTTTCTCCTTTGTCTTTATTCTATTTCTGATGTTTGCCCTCCATGCAACACGTTCAGCGGCCACTTGCTCCCAATGTGCATTATCAATGCCTGTATCAATCATGTCCCGCTTACACACATCTTTGTATCGTAGTAGAGGCTGACCCTGAGATCTCTTACCCATCTGTAATTCATCAAAAAAGATGTCCTTTGGTATTCTACCATCATCCATCCTCCTAAGATGTCCTATCCATCTAAGTCTACGAAGACTGAGCATGGAATAAACCGTCACACAACCTGATCTTTCCAATACTTCAGTATTTGTGATTTTGTCTTGCCACTTAATACCAAGAATTCTTCGCAGACACCGCATATGAAAGCTGTTTAAACGTTTCTCTTGGTGTGAGTAAGTTGTCCAGGTTTCACTGCCATAAGAAGAGTACTAAGGACACAGGCTTGATAGACAAGGACTTTTGTTTTGGCAGTAAGCTTCCTGTTCTCCCAGACTCTTTTTCTTAACCTGTTCATTGTTGTTGCTGCCTTACCAATCCGGATGTTGATTTCCTGATCTAGGGATAATTTGCTATTTACCACTGATCCTAGATATGTAAAATGGTCTACCATCTCTAGTTCGGCGTCGTCAATAAAGATTGATGGTACCCCATGTGCACCTTGTGACATAATCTGTGTCTTCTTTTGCTAATTGTTAAACCAAATTCAGAACAAGCATTGGAGAATGCAGATAGTAGACATTGCAATTCTTCCTCAGAGTGGGTCGTAACTGCAGCATCATCTGCAAAAAGCAACTCTCTGATCAGTACCCTCCTAATTTTGGTCTTGGCCTTCAATCTCTGAGCATTGTAGAGGCCGCCATCTGAGCGTGAGTGAATGTATATACCACCATCCTGATCACGAAAGGCATATTTCAGTAGAAGTGAAAAGTATATTTCAAAGAGGGTGGGAGCTAGTTCACAACCTTGCTTAGCTTCACTCTTGATTTCAAACTCTTCAGAAGTTGCACCATCAAACTTGATTATACCCTTCATGCCTGCTTGGAACGATTCCACAATGGACAGAAGAGTTGGCGGGCAGCCAATCTTCTTTAGTGCCTTGAACAGACCCTCACGACTGACCAAATCAAATGCCTTTGTGAGGTCAATAAAGGCAACAAACAGTGGTTGATTCTGTTCACGGCATTTTTCTTGCATATGTGGCAATGAGAATATCATATCAATGGTAGACCGGTTCTGTCGAAAGCCACACTGTGATTCGGGGTAGACTTGATCTCCTAGGACTTGAAGTCTGCGCAGAACAATTCTGGCAAATACTTTTCCAACAATACACAGAAGTGAGATACCCCTATAGTTGTTGCAGTCGCTCCGATCGCCCTTGTTCTTGTACAGTGTTATGATGCTTGAAACTTTGAAATCCTGTGGGACTTGTCCTTCTCGCCAGCATAGCTCTATTAGCTGGTGGATCTGTAGAGTGAGTGTGTCTTGCCCACTCCTGATAACCTCTATTGGAATCCCATCCTTACCTGGAGCCTTGCCAGATGCAAGTTCATTTATAGCACACTTAACTTCTGTTATGGTGGGAAGTGTGTCCAGGTGGTCAAGAGTTGGTAGAGCCTCTATGGTGTTGAGGGCATCATCCGCTAGTTTGGTCTCACTTGAGTAAAGCTCCAAATAGTGCTCTACCCATCTGTCCATCTGCTGTTTCTTATCAGTGATGATTTCTCCAGTCAAGGTTTTCAATGGTGCACTTCTTTTGATCACTGGACCACAGGCTTTCTTTATTCCTTCATACATGCTTCTTATGTTTCCCTTATCACTTGCGATTTGAATGGACTCACATAACTTGATCCAATAATCATTTGCACACTGCCTGGCAGCCTTTTGCACATCCTTCCTAGCTTGCCTTAGCTCACTCAGAGTGTTACGCGTTGGTCTTTCCTTGTTTCTTAAGAGAGCTATCTTCTTCTTATCAATCAAGGGCTGCAGAGTCTCGCTGTTGGCCGCAAACCAGTCCTGCCTCTTATGATCCACAGTGCCGTAAACCCCTACGGCAGTTTTATAAAGAGTTTCCTTAATTTGACCCCACTTTTCATTTACTGTACAATTTTCTGGTGTATCAGTGAAAGCGTCTTCAAGTTGCTGTTGAAACTGAAAGCACTTTTCAGGATCATGAGTGTTAATAATATTAATCCTGGGGCTAGATTTGTGTTTAGCTGTGTAGATTCTCTTTGGTCTCAGTCTAACCCTTGCAACAACCAAAGAATGATCCGTATCACAGTCAGCACTGTGGTAACTTCGAGTCAATGATATATGGTTCAGATGTTGTCTCCGTGTGATGATGAAGTCCAGCTGGTGCCAATGGCCGGATCTTGGATGTTTCCATGTGACCTTATGCATCTCTTTTGTTTTAAAAAAGGAGTTTGTAATACATAGGTCATTACTGGTGCAATGCTCCAGCAGCCTTTGCCCATTTTCATTCATGCGACCGATGTTGTATTTTCCAAGGCACACTGGCCATGAACTCGAGTCCTTGCCCACACGAGCATTGAAATCACCGAGCATATAAATGTAGTCAGATTTTGGAACTGCATTGATCACGGAGTCTAACTCCTCAAAGAACGACTCCTTCACATCATCAGAGGAATCGGATGTCGGTGCATATGCAGTGATAATGGTGGCAAAACCACAAGAGGTTGCCAAGCGCAGGGATAATAGTCTTTCATTTCCTCCTGCTGGAATTTCAATCATTCCCAGTAGCGAATTCTTCAATGCAAAGCCCACACCGTATTGCCTTTTCTCTGCCTGCCTTCTATCCATCCAAAAAAAGGTCTAATTGTTTTCCCTGAATGACCCTTCCTCAGCGAAGCGAGTCTCCTGCAGGCCAACAATATCAATGTTAAGACGATTGAGTTCGGCATCAATCACAGCCGTTTTTCTCACATCGTCAATATTGGTCAAGTCAGTGGAAAATCCTGGACACATGGTTCTCACGTTCCAGGTTGCAATCCGTAGCTTGAGGTTTCTATATTTATTTTTATTTCTATCTGGTGATTTGGTGTTTTAGCCTGCGATGCAGATTTTGTCCTAGCCCCAAGCACCCATTGAAGCAGGCAGGCTGTGGCGGATCAGCACCCAATTGGCCGAGGGCTGCCCAGCTTTAGGCGGGCGGTAGCTGATCAGTGACACCTATAGGTGTCTCCCACCGTCAGAGGCAACGCGTGGGGCCCCATGTCTACGCCAACTGACAAGGACTTATAACCCGTAACAGTTTCCTCTCGCTTTGATTCCGAGACCGGTTAAGACCAGGGATGGAGTTATTGCCTCTCCATAGCACAAAGCCTGGGCTAAAATATAGAGATCATGTGTTGCCCATGCAGCATGATCCCTCTCTCGGCCTGCCTAGTTCACTCCAGAGGAAAGGTAACACCTCTAAATCTGGAACAAGACAAGCTGCAGAAGCTGCCGGATCAGCAAAGCAATGCTCTAATTGTCCGCCTGACGGAGCTTCGATCCTAGACCAACCGCCAACGAAGGCTTAGGGCCTTGTCTTCCCTGCCATGACATTTTGTCTTTAGGTTGCATTTTCTCGCACCAGGGTAAGGCTTGTACCCTCCCAGTTGCGCTCTTCCGCCCGAAGCCGTTGGTACAATGTGGGGTGTCGGGTTTGGTAAGCGTTCGGCGCTAACAGAAAGCAGGTAGTACCGTCTACTGTTATACGGTAGCTCAGTCATATCTGACATCCCTCCCTAACACCTCTCTTAATAGGTTGATATTGTCCCACTTCATTATCAATCCTTATGGCAGCTTATTGTTTCCAATATATGTTTTTTATAAGTCTAATGTCTTTCCCATCAATTTGTAGATCTGCAAGCATATCTACCATGTTGACATGTCCAACTCTATCAAAAGCCTTTGTGTAGTCAATAAAGCAAAGGTGTATATCCTTGTTTACTTCTATAGCACGTTCAATAACTGTTCGCAGCATATACACAGCCTTTACTATACCCTTTCCTTCTACAAACCCACATTGTTCTTCCCCTATCTCAGGTTGTATTTTCTTCCTCACTCTTTGCACGATAATTCGTAGCAAAATCTTTGTGATATGGCACATTATACTAGTTGTTCTATGTTGATCACATTCCAAGGTTACTGATTTCTTTGGGATTGCAATAAATACAGAGTTACATAATTCAGAAGGTATATATCCAATATCATATAATGTGTTCAGCAGTCTGGTGACTTGATCTAGTCCAAATTCTTCTAAAGCTTTAATTATTTCTGTTGTGACGTTATCTGCACCGGGGGCCTTGCCAGCTTTCATACAAAGAAAATACAACCTGAAATAGGAGAAGAACAATATGGTTTCGTAGAAGGCAAGGTCGCAGTAAATGCTGGGTCCTTGCTGAGAACATTATTCGAGCGTTCGATTGATCATTTCTATTGTGATGTCATCTGTACCTGGGGTCTTGCCAGTGTTGAAATGGTTAAGAGCATTCTGAACTTCCATCTTCAAAATTAATGGTCCTTTATTATTATTCAGAATATAATACTATACTGGTCTTCTCTTGCATCGTAATAAAGGTATTTCACATAATCTGATCGTACATTTACATTCTGATCTTTTTTTTCTGTTAAACGTAACTTTCCTGTAAAGAAGGTAGTTTGCCATTGCTTTCCTTCTTAGCAGTGACCATACTAGTCGATGACAGTAGCCATTGTCATTATGAAGTTAACGACTATTTCAGTAATAAAGAAAGTATTTCAGCCAGAGTATTACTTATTTATTCATTTCATATGATATACAACTCTGCAGTATGCACCCGACGAAATGCAGCGATACATATGCCAGGCAGTAAATCGTGCAACATATTGCTAGGGGCTTCTGTGTTTACATTCGCTCAGAGAATACATTCTTTTGAAGGTCGCCCCATCTCTAAGGAAACTTTGAGTGTGTGTTTGTGTGTGTTAGTCTGTGTGTGGGTCTGTGTGAGTGTATGTGTGTTAGTGTGTGAGTGTATATATATAGAACGTTTGCTGTTATATGGATGATGTGAAACGTGGACAATGAGCAGACAAGCTGAGAAACATCTAATGGCTGTGAAAATGTGGTTTCTGAGGAAAATACAAAAAATATCATGCAGAGATAGAAAAAAAAATCAATGAGCAAGTTCTGCAATAATCAAATGAAAACCGTAAACTTATGTGACAACCCACGTTTATCAACATGGTTCATGATGATGGTAATATAATTTTGTTGTCTTTATTTGACTCATTTTGTTAACTGATCGTTAAACTGTAGCATCTGTTTTAATTAAGTAAAATTTAACATGATTAATAAGCTTTCCCTAAGCTGTCATACTAACAGAAGAGGCTAAATATGGAAACATAGCTAGTGATTACCAGCGGTTCCACACTGGAGCGACAGAAACAGTAATGGTGATCACGGGTGCCAAGGGACCTAGCATGTTGAGAACCACTGAAGTAGACACACAAATATGAACATCCAACTTGTTGCGGACACGAAGCCATCTGAAAATCTGAATTATTTATTTCTTGACAAGATTTCTGTTGTAGATTTTATCCGTGGGATTTGGGATGCACTCATTACTCTTGTTTACTGACAATTCGTTGTTATGTTTTGTTTATAAAAGATGCATTCTGTCAGGTTGTGTGTAGTTTTTAAATAGACATGTCAGTTGAATGTATATATGCCTGCTCGTTTCTCCTTACATCAGCCTGTGCTGGGAGATAAATCCAACGGATGCTCCATGTCTTAGACTTTTTAATTGAAGCATGTCACTGTGTATGTCTGTCTTCATTGTTCCCAGCGTGCTCCGTGAAACCGTGGCCATCAGGACATGTGTGTGACGTTTGTCCCCCAGCCAGTGGAGAGTCGCGGGTCAGGACATGTGTGTGACGTTTGTCCCCCAGCCAGTGGAGTGTCGCGGGTCAGGACATGTGTGTGACGTTTGTCCCCCAGCCAGTGGAGAGTCGCGGTGACTGCCTCCACCTCCATTCTCAGGCTAGATGTTATAGTGTCACGTGGGAGGTAAAGAATGTTCACCTCGTCCTGCGTGAGCTCAAGCCGCCTGCAGACATGAGTTTATCCCAACATCCACACACACACACACACACACAGAGACACACACACACACCGACACACACACACACCGACACACACACACACACACACACACACACACACCGACACACACACACACACACAGAGTGACAGAGAGGGAGGATAGAGAGACAGTGACAGAGAGAGCAAGAGAGAGAGGAAGTGGCAGAGAGAACGAGAGAGAGAGAACACAAGAGAGAGAAAATGAGAGAGAGGGAGAAGGAGAGAGAAAGAGACAGAGAGAGAAAGAGAGAGAAAGTGACAGAGAGGGAGGATAGAGAGACAGTGACAGAGAGAGCAAGAGAGAGAGGAAGTGGCAGAGAGAACGAGAGAGAGAAAACACAAAAGTGAGAAAATGACAGAGAGGGAGAAGGAGCGAGAAAGTGACAGAGAGAGAAAAAGAGAGAAATTACAGAGAGAACGAGAGACATAAAGTGACAGAGAGAGAGAGAGAGAAAGAACGAGAGAGAAAGAGAGAGAGAGAGAGAGAGAGAGAGAGAGAGAGAGAGAGAGAGAGAGAGAGAGAGAGAGAAAGACACAGACAGTTGGAGAGAGAAAGACATATCTTACTCTCTCTGTTCTAGAGGCACATGTGATTATTATTACTGTTGCTTCTTGTTCTTAGTTTTCTTGTTCTTCTTATTCTTCGTCGTTGTTCATGTTGTCGTCAACTAACGAACGAACAAACGAACGAACGAACTTTATCTTAAAAGGGTAACAAATTGGGCACGCAGGCCCGTCTTACATTCGGCCCTTTCGATCACTCATCTTTCATTCATCAAATGTTCATGTTACATTTACATAGGAAAAAAAAACATTGTCAAATGGATTTTGTAAGCATAAACAATGCATATTACGTATGATACATTCACATGAGAAAACAAAACATTGTCAAATGGATTTTGTAAGCATAAACAATGCATATTACGCATGGTACATTCACATGGGGAAAAAAAACATTGTCAAATGAAAGTTGTAAACATAAACAGTACATATTGCAATGTTGTGAGACACATCCCCCATCCACCCTCACACCCCGCAGCCACCCTCACACCCCGCAGCCACCCACACATCCCTCAGCCACCCACACATCCCCCACACACCACACCCCACCCACCCACACATACCTCCACGCACTCACACAGACTCAGGCAAACATACTTGCCGCCACAAACCCACTGATTCCCCACCCACACACATTTCCCAACCCACACATACACCCCACCCATCCCATAACCGACACGCACACACCCACCCACATATTCTCCACCACCCAACTACACACCCTCAACCACCCAGAAAAACACACATCACAAAACCACACACACATACCCCCGTCAAACCACACATCCCGCACCTATCCTCACATACATCCCGCACCCTCACAATTTTCCTCACCCACCCACACACACATCAGCCAACCTACACCTACTCAATATTCTATTCAGAAGAAGACGATGAAAAAGACAAAAGAGAAGAAGAGGTAGAAGAAGAAGAGGAAAAGGAGGAGGAGGGAAGGAGGAGGAGGAGAAGAAGAAGAAGAAGAAGAAGAAGAAGAAGAAGAAGAAGAAGAAGAAGAAGAAGAAGAAGAAGAAGAAGAAGAAGAAGAAGAAGAAGAAGAAGAAGAGGAGGATGGGGGAGGGGAACAACAACAACAACAACAACAACAACAACAACAACAACAACAACAACAACAATAAGAACAATAATCACAGATGTTCCTGACATTGTTTGATCAAATGTAAATGGACCTGTGAAATATTGTTTTAGTTTGATTGATGTGTTTGAACCAAATATAGGTCATCTGAGAATCACCCAGAAAGGCCCCGCCCCTGCACAGATCGCATTGTCTGATAACATTCTCACTCAGCGGCGGACCACAACAGAACTTTTTCTTGGTTATAAAGATGATACTAATCAATTGCTGGCGATTTAGAAGCAGACCTCTTTGCGTTGATTTGGAAGGCAACGATCGTTCAGAAATCAATGGCAAACTATAGCAAGTAAAAATTACTTAGTAATTGACAAAGAGGTAAACAACGTTAGGGTTGGTTGTGACGTCCTGTAAAGGATATGCAACTAACATTTACAAAAAAAAAAAAAGGATTCAGTAAACGCTTTGGTGTAACGGTTAGGGTGTTTTCCTGACAGTGGCATGAGCACGACTGCACAAGGGTTTGATGCCAGCTTTCAATGTTCGCTATGAGAGGGAGAGACTGGCCACCTATTCCCCTGTGGACTCAGGCCTACAAAATGTCAAGGGTATCACCTTTGACAGGTGTTTGTCTTTTAAGGATCATGTGGCAGCTTTGGTGGTGAAGGTTGGTAGGGGACTTAATGCATTGAGGGCTATGGCAGCAACCGGCGTAGATCAGAGGATACTGTACAGACTCTTTCAGCAGTTAATAATTTCTGTCACTGAGTATGATTTAGGGTTGCTGACAGTATCAAAGAGCCAGCTTGAAAAGTTGGAGCGCATACGGAATGCCGCCATGCAGTTAATCCTGAGGTGTACAAATGGACACTACCAATTATCTGCATGAGGCATATCCTTGCGCTACCAACAATGACGGATAGGCATAAGGTCCTTCAGGCCAAATGGTACCTGAGAGTTGCCGTAGACAGGGATCACCCGCTGCATGCAGCAATGGATATGGTCAAGGGTCATTGACTAAGTCGAGGCAGGTCCTGGATGGCACAGGCAGAACTTTCTATATGTCATGTGTGTGATCTAGAGACCATCAGTCGTGAAAGAGAGTGGGTTGAAGTTCCAGAAGACATGGCGGCCTGGCACAATGTAATAATAACACTGGGTCGTGTGTGCAGAGAATGGGCAGCCGGCCGCACTGAGTTTGAAGTGCAACAGCTGATCCAGAGTAACACACATCAAGGTGACATAGTCATCTACACCGATGGGTCAGTGGTGAGAAACAGACGTATAGGTTGGGGCTTTATTGCAAAGACTAATGGGCGAGTCTTGAAAAAGGAGAGTCTGGCATATGAGACTACGACCTCCAGTATGAGAATGGAGGTGGAGGCAGTAACAGCGACATTCCGTTGGCTAGAGGAGACTACTGCAACACACGTTGTATTCATTACGGATTCAAAGCGTATGCTTAGTAAGGTGGAGAAAGGAATGTTTCGTGTGGAATGGCTCTCGTCGCTTCAGTAGTCACAGATTGTGAGAATTGTATGGATATTTTGCCCTGGGCATGCGGGGGTGTGGGGGAATTAACAGCTGATAGGCTAGCAGGGAATGCACCTCTTGGTGGTAGTTTGCCTACGGGCAAGGGGGAGGTGGTCGTGCGCTTGTGGGACCAGGTAGAGAAGGCGGAGGAACAGATTGAGAACCAACATGTGGAAAGAATGAGATTGCGGGGGATCAGCAGGGGTTCTGGAAGAATCTCAAAACTGAGAGGGAAGACCAGAAGAAATTTTAATCAGATAGAAGTGGAAACTATTAGTAGTATGACTTTTGACTGGCTGTTGAACGAGGGGACGAGCACGTATGGTAATGTCCTGAGTGCAGAGATGTTGGTTCTTAACTCAGCTCAACTCAACTCAACTCAGCTCCACATCTAATCCAACAATGTACTTCATAATCCGATAAATGAATCACCAACTAACGAGAAGTATACGGTTAGCTTTACATGCAACAAAATGGACGTTGTGGACAAAGCCCTCGTCAGTACACATACAACAAACGCACACCAATACAACTACACGAAAAACTCTACATGAAAACATAATAATCTGAAGAAAAAACCACAATAAAAACTACATGGTGCAGGGATTAACGTTTCGTGTGATATTCAATGGCACAGGAAAGGAGCATAATGGAGACGATCCATTGCTGTGATGTTGGAAATGCGACTAACTTACTAACTAACTAACTAACTAATTAATTAACTAGCTAGCTAACTAAAACTAACTAACTAACTAACTAACTAGCTAACTAACTAACTAACTAACTAACTAACTAACTAACTAACTAACTAACTAACTAACTACCAACTAACTAACTAACTAACTACATGAACAACTCTACAGGAAAAAATAATAATCTAATACAACAACATGAAAAACTCGACATGATAACATAATAATCCGATACAACTATATGACCAACACTATGTATATATATAAATAATAATGAAGATTGTTTATATAGTTGTGTCACTTTATGTTTGCTGTTTGTGATCTGACGAAGGCTATAGTCGTAATGACAAAATTGCCACTTGTGATTGTTCTCGTGTCGAGCTGACCAATTACTCTTCCCGTTGTACTTGTCGGTTGAAAGATCTCATGAGGCTACTTCATTATATCTGCAACTTGTTTCTGTCCAGACTTCGACGTGGTCGAAACGATAAGACCTCTCGCTCTGAAACTTCCGGTGCGCTGATGGTGAGATAGGCGGTTCAACCCCTACACCGGCATTAAGCAGGACATCAATTTTAACTTCTCGGTCAGACAGCAATGGCAAACCACGGAGCGTAAAATTGTCTGGAACATTCAACCTGGGATTGATCCAACTTCCTGTTAAGTTTTTTTTGTTTTTGTTTTTGCATATCCCCTACAGGACGTTGCCGTCAACACCAGCATTTTTCAGCTGCTGTTGGTGTACTAGGCAAGACTACCTTTACAACCGTAAAGGAAACCAGCCAGTCCTGTGACAACCACCGAGGCATCTCCTTGCTTTCAATTGCAGGGAAGATACTCGCCAGAATTCTTCTCAATCGCCTCACGGCCCGTCTCGATCAAGGTCTTCTTCTTGACAGTCATTGTGGTTTCAGAAAAGACAAAGGAAAGTTGACATGATTTTCGCTGCAAGGCAGCTGCAAGAGAAATGTCAGAAACAGAACTGCGAAATGTTCTCCACTTTCATTGACCTTACCAAGGCTTTTGATACAGTCAGCAGAGAAGGACTGTGGAAGATTATGGCGAAATATGACTGTCCACAAAAGTTTGTCCAAATAGTGCGGCTATTTCATGATGATATGCAGGCAAGAGTACAGGAAAATGGTGAACTGTCTGAGCCCTGTTCTGTCGCCAATGGAGTGAAGCAAGGATGTGTCTTGGCACCAACACTGTTCAGCCTCATGTTTTCAGCTATGCTGACGAATGCCATCGAGAACAATGACATTGGAATAGACAAAAACTACCGCATGGATGGAAAGTTGTTCAATCTCAGAAGGCTGAAATCCAAAACCAAAATTAACTGCGACACCGTCAGAGAACTGCTGTTTGCTGATCTTCTTCTTCTTTCGTTCGCCTAAACCATGTCTATAACTGCAATGTTGTCTCTTGTATGAATCTAACAGTCTTTTTCAGTTCACTCAGCGGTCCATAGAGTTTATCTTCCACTGTTGTCTCTCTAGGCCAGAAGGTTCGCCTGGATATGTTATAGTTTGGGCAATCCTGGAGTATGTGCTCTGCTGTCTGCGACGCCAAACCACATGTGCATATGGCTGAGTCACCAATCTTGAATTTTGTATACATGTGGTTGCGTAATCTATTGTGTCCTGTTCTGAGGCGCAGAAGAATGACCTGTTCTGGTCTGTCCATAACGTGGTAGTCGTCTTGAGTAAGGTTTGGTGGCCTTCTGACTGATTTGATCATTCTTTTCTTTTGGTGGTATGTAATAGGCACATCTGGTTGTTCTTCTTGTGCTCCTTCCTTAGCCAATCGATCAGCTCTGTCGTTTCCGGGGATTCCACAGTGGGATGGTATCCACTGTATGGTGATCTTACGTTGACTGCTAAGTTCAGAAAGTAGTGTCATCAGAACTGGCAATTTCCCAGACAGGAGCGCCTCTATTACGGATTTTGCATCTGTCAATGTTTGCTGATGATTGCGCTCTATACGCCAACTCAGAGGCGGACATGCAACATAATGTTTCAGCTTTCTCATATGCCTGTGCCAACTTTGGGCTCAATATCAGCTTGGAGAAGACTGTAGTTATGTACCAGCCAGCTCCAGGGAACAATCACACCGTGTCGAATATCAAGGTGAACGGTCATAGACTAAGTGTTGTGGACAAATTCTCCTATCTTGGCAGCACCGTGTCACAAGCTGCCACAATTGATGACAAAGTGAATGCAAGAATCTCCAAGGTTAGCGCGGCCTTTGACAGACTGTACAAGAATGTATGGGACAGAACTGGAATAAGCCTGCAAACAAAGCTAAAAGTCTACAAAGCAGTTGTGTTATCCACACTGTTATATGCTTGTGAAACCTGGACTGTTTACCAGCGACATGCTAGGAAATTAAACCACTTCCACACAGTCTGCCTTAGGAAGTTACTGAAGATTAAATGGCCAGACAAGGTCCCACACTCTGAAGTTCTAGAAAGAGCGTCCATGCCCAGTATCCACACTATACTAATGAAGAATCAGATTCGCTGGGCTGGTCACTTGACTCGCATGCCAGATCACAGGCTCCCTAAACAATTTTTTTTTTTTTTACAGTGGACTGCGTTGTGGTTAACGCTCCCAAGGCGGCCAGAGGAAACGATTTAAAGACACTGAAAATCTCACTGAAAGCTTTTGGAATTCATCATGACACCTGGGAGACTGCTGCTAAAGACCGTAATTCGTGGCGTACATCATTACATAAGGGTGCAGTCACTTGTGAAACAACCAGGAATGCAAGAGCTGTGAAGAAAAGACGGGACAGAAAAACCACTGCAGGAGATCCTCCTCCTGGAATGTCAAGCATTCTTTACCCGCATTGTCAAAGAACATTTCGAGCCAAAATAGGCCTTATCAGCCATCTTAGAACTCACGGCACCATACTTTCAACCCCACAGGATGAAATGAATGGTTATCATCATTCTTGATGGACAAACTAAAGGCAAGACTACGCTCAGTAGTTTGTCATTGCTTTCTGAGCGACCGGCTCACATAACCGTAAGTTACCAACGCGGCGAGAACCGCCACCGAGTCTCGCGTAGGTTACGGAGTAAGACGTTAACCCCTAGGCCAGGGATAAACATGAAAGAATTGGTGAGGGTGTGATTTAACATGACTTTCTGAAATATTATTCATGTACACCCGGGTGTACCTGCCAAAATTCAAAAAGAAAAGCAGCAAAGAACAAAGCTAAAAAGCAGCATCAGCATAGGCAGATAATTGTTAGATCTTATCATTTGTCATGTAAACTAACATATGGTGTAATATATTAAACAATTTTGAAAGTCATGTTTGAATTAGTACGAGACAGTAAAAAAGAAATGAAAGGATGTTGCCATAAATAAGACAGATAATCTTCAAAGAATAAGGCGAGCAAAATATAACAATTTTTTATGATGTTTACATAATAACCGTTGTTATTATTATATTAATAAATTGCTAGCGTTATCTCCCGTGCTTGCTTTAAGATGGAAGTAGATTATAGTTGTTTCCCCTTACATACATTGGCACATTGCCGTTTTGACAGACGATAGTTTGTGCTTTAAAAAGGCATAATAACTTTTACCTATGGCGGTTGCGAATATGACTGAAAAGGCCAATTTGCGCTGTAAATGTCCGTTCACAGTAGGTGCATGTGAACAAGTGGTCATTTCCACCATCATGCACCATGTTACGTCTCACACGCTCGGTGTGTGACTTATCTGCAATAATTTTCTCCTTTGTCTTTATTCCATTTCTGATGTTTGCCCTCCATGCAACACTTTCAGCGGCGACTTTCTCCCAATGTGCATTATCAATGCCTGCATCAATCATGTCCCGCTTACACACATCTTTGTATCGTAGTAGAGGCCGACCCTGAGATCACTTACCCATCTGTAATTCACCAAAAATGATGTCCTTTGAGATGTCCACCGTATATGAAAGCTGTTTAAACGTTTCTCTTGAACTGAGTAAGTTGTCCAGGTTTCACTGCCATAAAGAAGAGTACTAAGGACACAGGCTTGATAGACAAGGACATTTGTTTTGACAGTAAGCTTCTTGTTCTCCCAGACTCTTTTTCTTAACCTGTTCATTGTTGTTGCTGTCTTACCAATCCGGATGTTGATTTCCTGATCTAGGGATAATTTGCTATTTAATACTGATCCTAGATATGTAAAATGGTCTACTATCTCCAGTTCGGCATCGTCAATTAAGATTGATGGTACCCCATGTGCACCTTGTGAAATAATCTGTGTTTTCTTTTTGCTAGTTGTTAAACCAAATTCAGAACAAGCATTGGAGAATGCAGATAATAGACATTGCAATTCTTCCTCAGAGTGGGTCGTAACTGCAGCATCATCTGCAAAAAGCAACTCTCTGATCAGTACCTTCCTAATTTTGGTCTTGGCCTTCAATCTCTGAGCATTGTAGAGGCCGCCATCTGAGCGTGAGATTTGTATATACCACCATCCTGATCACGAAATGCATATTTTAGTAGAAATGAAAACTATATTCTAAAGATGGCGGGAGCGAGTACACAACCTTGCTTAACTCCATTCTTGATTTCAAACTCTTCAGAAGTTGCACCATCAAACTTGATTATACCCTTCATGCCTGTGTGGAACGATTACACAATGGACAGAAGAGTTGGTGGGCAGCCAATCTTCTTTAGTGCCTTGAACAGATCCTCACGACTAACTAACCAACCAACCAACCAACCAACCAACCAACCAACCAACCAACCAACCATCCAACCAACCAACCAACCAACTAACTAACTAACTAAGTAACTAACTAACTAACTAACTAACTAACTAAATAACTAACTAACTAACTAACTAACTAATAACTAACTAACTAACTAACTATCTAACAAACTAACAAACTAACTAACTAACTAACTAACTATTTAACTAACTAACTAACTAACTAACTAACTAACTAACTAACTATCTAACAAACTAACTAACTAACTAACTAACTAACTAACTAACTATTTAACTAACTAACTAACTAACTAACTAACTAACTAAATAACTAACTAACTAACCAACTAATTAACTAACTAACTAACTAACTAACTAACTAACTAACTAAGTAACTAGCTAACTAACTACATGAAAACTCTACACGATAACATAATAAGCAGATACAACTATATGACCAACTCTATGTATATATATATAAATAATAATGAAGATTGTGTATATAGTTGTGTCACTTTATGTTTGCCATTTGTGTGCTGACGAAGGCTATAACCGCAAAGCCAAATTTGTCACTTGTGATTGTTCTCGTGTCCAGCTGACCAATTCCTCTTCCCGTTGTCCTTGTCGGTTGAAAGATCTCATGAGGTTACTTCATTATATCTGCAACTGGTTTCTGTCCAGACTTTGACGTGGAGGAAACGATAAGACCTCTCGCTCTGAAACTTCCGGTGCGCTGATGGTGAGATAGGCGGTTCAACCCCTACACCGGCATTAAGCAGGACATTAACTTTGACTTCTCGTTCAGAATGCAATGGCAAACTACGGAGCGTAAAATTTCCTGGAAAATTCAACCTGGGGTTGATCCAACATTCTGCTAAGATTTCTTATTTTTGATTGTACATATCCCCTTCAGGACGTTGCCGTAAACAGCAGCATTTTTCAGCTGCTGTTGGTGTGCTGGGCAAGACTACCTTTACAACCGTAAAGGAAACCAGCCAGTCCTGTGACAACCACCGAGGCATCTCCTTGCTCTCAATCGCAGGGAAGATACTCGCCAGAATTCTTCCCAATCGCCTCACGGCCCATCTCGATCAAGGTCTTCTTCCTGAGAGTCAATGTGGTTTCAGAAAAGAACGAGGAACTGTTGACATGATTTTCGCTGCAAGGCAGCTCCAAGAGAAATGTCAGGAACAGAACTGCGAAATGTTCTCCACTTTCATTGACCTTACCAAGGCTTTTGATACAGTCAGCAGAGAAGGACTGTGGAAGATTATGGCAAAATATGGCTGTCCACAAAGGTTTGTCCAAATAGAGCGGCTATTTCATGATGGCATGCCGGCAAGAGTACGGGTAGATGGTGAACTGGCTGAGCCCTTTTCTGTCACCAATGGAGTGAAGCAAGGATGTGTCCTGGCACCAACACTGTTCAGCCTCATGTTTTCAGCCATGTTGATGCATGCCTTCGAGAACAATGACATTGGAGTAGACATCAACTACCGCATGGATGAAAAGTTGTTCAATCTCAGGAGGCTGAAAGCTAAAACCAAAACTAACAGCGACACCGTCAGAGAGCTCCTGTTTGCTGATGATTGCGCTCTGTACGCCAACTCAGAGACGGACATGCAACATAATGTTTCAGCTTTCTCACATGCCTGTGCCAACTTTGGGTTCAATATCAACTTGGAGAAGACTGTAGTTATGTACCAGCCAGCTCCAGGGAATAATCACACCGTGCCGAATATCAAGGTGAACGGTCATAGACTAAGTGTTGTGGACAAATTCACCTATCTTGGCAGCACCGTGTCACAAGCTGCCACAATTGATGACGAAGTGAATGCAAGAATCTCCAAGGTTAGCACGGCCTTTGGCAGACTGTACAAGAATGTATGGGACAGACATGGAATAAGACTGCAAACAAAGCTGAAAGTCTACAAAGCAGATGTATTATCCACTCTGCTATATGCTTGTAAAACCTGGACTGTTTATCAGCGACATGCTAGGAAATTAAACCACTTCCACACAGTCTGCTTTAGGAAGGAAGCTATTGAAGATTAAATGGCAAGACAAGATCCTAGACTCTTAAGTTCTAGAGCGTCCATGCCCAGTATCCACACTCTACTAATGAAGAATCAGATTCGCTGGGCTGGTCAATTGACTCGCATGCCAGATCACAGGCTCCCTAAACAAATTTATTTACGGTGGACTGCGTTGTGGTTAACGCTCCCAAGGCGGCCAGAGGAAACTCTTTAAAGACACTCTGAAAATCTCACTGAAAGCTTTTGGAATTCATCTTGACACCTGGGAGACTGCTGCTAAAGACCGTAATTCGTGGCGTCGTTGACACCTTGCAGTCTTGACAGACCAAAGTGTGTGAGTTGGAATGTGGCCAATATTCCATCACAATGTCTGGGCAGAGCTTCAGAGAATCATGTGGCGCCCAAACGACATGACCTCTCTCTCGGCCTAACCTTGTGTTGTCCAGAGGAATGGGTAACCAATACGTCTGGCACAAGGTAGGCTGCAGACGCTGGCGGCGCAGCGTCAATCCTCCGAGACCTCGCCACCACGAGCCGGTGGCGAGTTCTGGCCAGACCCTGACATCCAAGGGACCCGGCTTACAGACGTTCAGCCAAGTCCCACAGGTGAGGGCCTCGTACGAGCCCGGACCATAAGGGCGCGCACATCTGTCGATCACAAGTGTCCGGACCTGTGTAAAGCGTGCACTATCGTCAGACTCTCCACCTGACTTTAAGCGGACCCCGCAACCAGCGGGAATAGGCCCGCCAGAGCTGCCGCAGGAGATATTGCCTGTCTATTGCAAGCAAATCCCCCATCCTTCCATTGTGCGGATCTCGCGACCGGCGAGAATAGGCCCGCAGGAGATTATGCTCGTCTGCTGCGAACAAATCTCTACCGAGAGACTGAATAAGTAAAGAACCGATAAAAGTAGTGGTATTTCAATTGCGCTTGCGCTCCCACCTATGCTACACCCTTCATGTGTCTTCGGTGCAGTCACTTGTGAAACAACCAGGACTGCAAAAGCTGTGAAGAAAAGACGGGACAGAAAAATCACTGCAGGAGATCCTCCTCCTGGAACGTCAAGAATTCTGTGCCCACATTGTCAAAGAACATTTCGAGCCAAAATAGGCCTTATCAGCCATCTTAGAACTCACGGCTCCATACTTTCAACCCCACTGGATGAAATGAATGGTCATCATCTTTCTTGATGGACAAACAACAGACAAGATTACGCTCAGTAGTTTGTCATTGCTTTCTGAGCGACCGGCTCACATAACCCGTAAGTTACCAACGCGGCGAGAACCGCCACCGAGTCTCGCGCAGGCTACGTTACTCACGAGAATATACGGGATTACGGAGTAAGACGTTAACCCCTAGGCCAGGGATCCACATGAAAGAATTGGTGAGGGTGTGGTTTAACATGACTTTCTGAAATATGGTACACCCGGGTGTACCTGCCAAAATTCAAAAGGAAAAGCAGCAACGAGCAAAGCTGAAAAGCAGCAACAGCACGGCAGATAATTGTTGGGTCTTATCACTTGTCATGTAACCTAATATGGTGTAATATATTAAACAGTTTTGAAAGTTATGTTTGAATTAGTACAATACAATAAAAAAGAAATGAAAGGATGTTGCCATGAATAAGACAGATAATCTTAGAAGAAAAAAGCGAGCAAAATATAACAATTTTTTTATTTTGTTTACATAATAAGCGTTGTTATTATTATATTGATAAATTGCTAGCGTTATCTCCCGTGCCTGCTTTAATTTGGAAGTAGATTATAGTTGTTTCCCCTTACATATATTGACACCTTGCCGTCTTGACAGACGATAGTTTATGCTTTAAAAAGGCATAATAACTTTTACCTATGGCGGTTGCGAATGTGACTGATAAGGCCAATTTGCGCTGTAAATGTCCGTTCACAGTGGGTGCATGTGAACAAGTGGTCATTTCCACCATCATGCACCATGTTACGTCTCACACGCTAGGTGTGTGACTTATCTGCAATAATTTTCTCCTTTGTCTTTATTCCATTTCTGATGTTTGCCCTCCGTGCAACACGTTCAGCGGCGACTTGCTCCCAATGTGCATTATCAATGCCTGCATCAATCATGTCCTGCTTACACACATCTTTGTATCGTAGTAGAGGCCGACCCTGAGATCTCTTACCCATCTGTAATTCACCAAAAAAGATGTCCTTTGAGATGTCCACCGCAATATGAAAGCTGTTTAAACGTTTCTCTTGAACTGAGTAAGTTGTCCAGGTTTCACTGCCATAAAGAAGAGTACTAAGGACACAGGCTTGATAGACAAGGACTTTTGTTTTGACAGTAAGCTTCCTGTTCTCCCAGACTCTTTTTCTTAACCTGTTCATTGTTGTTGCTGCCTTACCAATCCGGATGTTGATTTCCTGATCTAGGGATAATTTGCTATTTACCACTGATCCTAGATATGTAAAATGGTCTACTATCTCCTGTTCGGCGTCGTCAATAAAGATTGATGGTACCCCATGTGCACCTTGTGACATAATCTGTGTCTTCTTTTTGCTAATTGTTAAACCAGATTCAGAACAAGCATTGGAGAATGCAGATAATAGACATTGCAATTCTTCCTCAGAGTGGGTCGTAACTGCAGCATCATCTGAAAAAAGCAAGTCTCTGATCAGTACCTTCCTAATTTTGGTCTTGGCCTTCAATCTCTGAGCATTGTAGAGGCCGCCATCTGAGTGTGAGATTTGTATATACCACCATCCTGATCACGAAAGGCTTATTTTAGTAGAAATGAAAACAATATTCTAAAGATGGCGGGAGCTAGTACACAACCTTGCTTAACTCCACTCTTGACTTCAAACTCTTCAGAAGTTGCACCATCAAACTTGATTATACCCTTCATGCCTATGTGGAACTGATTCCACAACGGACAGAAGAGGTGGTGGGCAGCCAATCGTCTTTAGTGCCTTGAACAGACCCTCACGTATGACCAAATCAAATGCATTTGTGAGGTCGATGAAGGCAATAAACAGTGGCTGATTCTGTTCACGGCATTTTTCTTGCATTTGTCGCAATGAGAATATCATTTCAATGGCCGACCGGTGTTGTCGAAAGCCACACTGTGATTCGGGGTAGACTTGATCTCCTACGACTTGAAGTCTGCGCAGAACAATTCTGGCAAATACTTTCCCAACAATACACAGCAATGAGATACCCCTATAATTGTTGCAGTCGCCTCGATCGTCCTTGTTCTTGTACAGTGTTATGATGCTTGAATCTTTGAAATCCTGTGGGACTTGTCCTTCTCGCCAGCATAGCTCTATTAGCAGGTGGATCTGTAGAGTGAGTGCGTCTTGCTCACTCCTGATAACCTCTATTGGAATCCCATCCTTACCTGGAGCCTTGCCAGATGCAAGTTCATGTATACCACACTTAACTTCTGTTATGGTGGGAAGTGTGTCCAGGTTGTCAAGAGTTGGTAGAGTCTCCATGGCGTTGAGGGCAATATCTGCTAGGTTGGTCTCACTTGAGTAAAGCTCCAAATAGTGCTCAACCCATCTGTCCATCTGCTGTTTCTTATCAGTAATGATTTCTCCAGTCAAAGTTTTCAATGGGCACTTCTTTTGATCATTGGACCACAAGCCTTCTTTATTCCTTCATACAGGCTTCTGATGTTTCCCTTATCACTTGTGATTTGAATGGACTCACATAACTTGATCCAATAGTCATTTGCACACTGCCTGGCAGCCTTTAGCACATCCTTCCTAGCTTGCTGTAGCTCACTCAGAGTGTTACGCGTTGGTCTTTCTTTGTTTTTTAAGAGAGCTATCTTCTTCTTATCAATCAAGGGCTGCAGAGTCTGGCTGTTTGCCGCAAATCAGCCCTGCCTATTATTATCCACAGTGCCGTAAACGCTACGTCAGTTTTATAAAGAGTTTCCTTAAGTTGACCCCACTTTTCATTTACTGTACAATTTTCTGGTGTATCAGTGAAAGCGTCTTCAAGTTGCTGTTGAAACTGAAAGCACTTTTCAGGATCGTAAGTGTTAATAATATTACTCCTGGGGCTAGATTTGTGTTTAGCTGTGTAGATTCTCTTTGGTCTCAGTCTAACCCTTGCAACAACCAAAGAATGATCCGTATCGCAGTCAGCACTGTGGTAACTTCGAGTCAATGATATATGATTCAGATGTTGTCTCCGTGTGATGATGAAGTCCAGCTGGTGCCAATGGCCGGATCTTGGATGTTTCCATGTGACCTTATGCAGCTATTTTGTTTTAAAAAAGGAGTTTAAAATACAAAAATCATTTCTGGTGCAATGCTCCAGCAGCCTTTGCCCATTTTCATTCATGCAACCGATGTTGCATTTTCCAAGGCACAGTGGCCATGAACTCTAGTCCTTGCCCACACGAGCATTGAAATCACCGAGCATATAAATGTAGTCAGATTTTGGAACTGCCTTGATCACGGAACTCCTCATAGAACGAATCCTTCACATCATCAGAGTAATCGAGTGTCGGTGCATATGCAGTAATAATGGTGACAAAACACAAGAGGTTGCCAAGCTCAGGGATAATAGTCTTTCATTTCCTCCTGCTGGGATTTAATCATTCCCGGTAGCGAATTCTTCACTGCAAAGACCACACCTTGTTGCATTTTTCTGCTTGCCCTCTACCCCCCCCCCCCCCCTCCCCCGCAAAAAAAAGGGTGCAATTGTTTTCCCTGAGTGAACCTTCCTCAGCGAGGCGAGTCTCCTGCAGGTCAGCAATATCAATGTTAAGACGATTGAGTTCGGACCAATCACAGCTGTTTTTCTCACATCGTCAATATTGTTCAAGTCAGGGGAAAATCCTGGACACATGGTTCTCACGTTCCAGGTAGCAAGCCGTAGCTTGAGGTTTCTATTTTACTTTTTATTAGTACCTTGTGCATTGGTTTTACAGCCTACGAATCAGATTTAGCCCTAACCCCAAGCACCCATTGAAGCAGGCAGGCTGTGGCGGATCAGCACTCAATTGGCCGGGGGCTGCCCCGCTTGAGGCAGGCGGTAACTGATCAGTGACACCTGTAGGTGTCGCCCACCGTCAGAGGCAACGCGTGGCGCCCCATGTCTACTCCAATTGACAGGGACTTATAACCCTTAACAGTTGCCTCTCGCTTTGATTCCGAGACCGGTTAAGACCAGGGATGGAGTTATTGCCTCTCCATAGCACAAAGCCTGGACTAAAATATAGAGATCATGTGTTGCCCATGCAGCATGATCCCTCTCTCGGCCTGCCTAGTTCACTCCAGAGGAAAGGTAACAAACACCTCTACATCTGGAACAAGACAAGCTGCAGAAACTGCCGGATCAGCAAAGCAATGTTCTAACTGTCCGCCTGTCGGAGCTTCGATCCTAGACCAGTCGCCAACCAAGGCTTAGGGTCTGGTCTGCCTTGCCATGACATTTTGTCTTTAGCTTGCATTTCTTCGCACCAAGGTAAGGCTTGTAACCTCCCAATTGCGCTCTTCCGCCCCAAGCCGTTGGCACAATGTGGGGTGTCGGGTTTGGTAAGCGCCGCCCAACGTTCGGCGCTAACAGAAATCAGGTAGTACCGTCTGCTCTTATACGGTAGCTCAGTCAAGTTGATTCCCCTTATTGCCTAATTTTCTGTAGCACAATGTCTTTTCACATTTTATTTTAATTGTATCTGCTAAGTACATGCAACATTTACATGTACCTGAGGAGATAGAGAGAAACATTCCAGGCAATACATTGTGCAATATATTGTTCGCGTCTTCGTTATTTAGTTTCACTATTTGTGTTAGTTCTATACAGCACTTCAGCACTCTTTGTTACTGTGATTGTTAGTTCTGTTCAATACTTCAGAACCATTTTGTCACTGTAATTATTAGTTCTATACAGCACTTCAGCTCTCTTTGTCACTGTAGTTGTTAGATCTATACAGCACTTCAGCACTCTTTTGCCACTGTAATCATTAATTCTATACAGCACTTCGGCACTCTTTGTCACTGTAGTTGTTAATTCTATACAGCACTACTTCAGCACTCTTTTGCCACTGTAATTATTAATTCTATACAGCACTTCGGCACTCTTTTCTCACTGTAAGTGGCAGCATTTCGTAGGTTCGTGTGTTTCCCTCCTTGTAAAAGGCTACCTTTGTTATGACAGATCTTTCTCTTATGATGTTACTAGCTTTGAATAGCAACGCCTCTGGCACAAGAAGGTCATAATGGGGAGGTTAGGAATCATAAATACCCATGTATACTTAAGACGATGATATATACTGATTGGCGGCAATGCGGTGTAGTCAGTGAAGCGAGAACTGTGTGACACATTAGGAGGTCAGGCCGCATTGTTTGTTGATTCGGCAGAAGAGAATTTGATTGTTGTTTGAATTCACCGTCCCGCGTTCATTCAGGTAACTAAAAATTTGATCTAATTACTGAAGTAGCAATCAGACTAGGGTTAATTGTGACGATTACATAAACAGACACACATAGTATTATTTGGCGCTCACAGAAGAAGAAGAAGGAAATAGAGATTAGAAGACGCACTAGACAACATAAAATTTGAAAACTATAATAGCCACCAACCGGGATCGAACCTGTCGCCTCCAAATGACGACGGTGCCTCGCTGCAGGAACAAGTGTACTTCGACGTACAACCAACTAGACACTCGGTTGGTCGTGCGTCGAAGTACACTTGTTCCTGCAGCGAGGCGCCGTCGTCATTTGGAGGCGACAGGTTCGATCCCGGTTGGTAACTATTATAGCTTTCAAATTTTATGTTGTCTAGTGCGTCTTCTAATCTCTATTTCCTTCTTCTTCTTCTGTGAGCGCCAAATAATACTATGTGTGTCTATTTATGTAATCGTCTTAGTGGCCTCAACGGTTCTCTCCATTTATTTCTTGTGTTTAGGGTTAATTGTGTCACGTTTCTAGACTAGATATAGCTTGATTTAGTTAGTAGATGAGATAGTGTAGTCAAGCTAGTAGACTAAATATAGCATAATCAAGTTAGTTAGATTAGATATAGCAGAGCCAAGTGAGTAGACTAGATATAGCATTGTCAAATTAGTAGACTAGAGAAAGTGTAGTCAAGTTAGTAGACTAGCGAAGAAACGAACAATAGATTGCACAATGTATTGCCTGGAATGTTTATCTCAATCTCATCAGGTACATGTAAATGTTGCATGTACTTAGCAGATACAATTAAAATAAAATGTGAAAAAAAACACTGTACTACAGAAAATTAGGCAATAAGGGAGATCAACTTGACTGAGCTACCGTATAACAGTAGACGGTACTACCTGCTTTCTGTTAGCGCCGAACGTTGGGCGGCGCTTTTACCATACCCGACACCCCACATTGTGCCAACGGCTTCGGGCGGAAGAGCGCAATTGGGAGGGTACAAGCCTTACCCTGGTGTGAGGAAATGCAACCTAAAGACAAAATGTCATGGCAGGGCAGACCAGGCCCTAAGCATTGGTTGGCGGCTGGTCTATGATCGAAGCTCCGACAGGCGGACAGTTAGAGCAGTGCTTTGCTGATCCGGCAACTTCAGCAGCTTGCCTTGTTCCAGATTTAGAGGTGTTACCTTTCCTCTGGAGTGAACTAGGCAGGCCGAGAGAGGGATCATGCTGCATGGGCAACACATGATCTATATATTTTAGCCCAGGCTTTGTGCTATGGAGAAGCAATAATTCCATCCCTGGTCTTAACCGGTCTCGGAATCAAAGCGAGAGGCAACTGTTACGGGTTATAAGTCCCTGTCAATTGGCGTAGACATGGGGCGCCACGTGTTGCCTCTGACGGTGGGAGACACCTACAGGTGTCAATGATCAGCTACCGCCCGCCTCAAACTGGGCAGCTCCCGGCCAATTGGGTGCTGATCCGCCACAGCCTGCCTGCTTCAATGGGTGCTTGGGGCTAGGACAAACTCTGATTCGTAGGCTGTAAAACCAATGCACTAGTTACTAATAAAAAAGAAAAATAGAAACCTCAAGCTACGGCTTGCAACCTGGAACGTGAGAACCATGTGTCCAGGATTTTCCACTGACTTGACCAATATTGACGATGTGAGAAAAACGGCTGTGATTGATGCCGAACTCAATCGTTTTAACATTGATATTGCTGGCCTGCAGGAGACTCGCCTCGCTGAGGAAAGGTCACCCAGGGAAAACAATTACACCTTTTTTTGGAAGGGTACAGGGCAGGCAGAAAAAAAAAAGGCAACATGGTGTGGGCTTTGCAGTGAAGAATTCGCTACTGGGAATGATTGAAATTCCAGCAGGAGGAAATGAAAGACTATTATCCCTGCGCTTGGCAACCTCTTGTGGTTTTGCCACCATTATTACTGCATATGCACCGACACTCGATTCCTCTGATGATGTGAAGGATTCGTTCTATGAGGAGTTAGACTCCGTGATCAAGGCAGTTCCAAAATCTGACTACATTTATATGCTCGGTGATTTCAATGCTCGTGTGGGCAAGGACTCGAGTTCATGGCCAGTGTGCCTTGGAAAATACAACATCGGTTGCATGAATGAAAATGGGCAAAGGCTGCTGGAGCATTGCACCAGAAATGCCCTATGTATTACAAACTCCTTTTTTAAAACAAAAGAGCTGCATAAGGTCACATGGAAACATCCAAGATCCGGCCATTGGCACCAGCTGGACTTCATCATCACACGGAGACAACATCTGAACCATATATCATTGACTCGAAGTTACCACAGTGCTGACTGTGATACGGATCATTCTTTGGTTGTTGCAAGGGTTAGACTGAGACCAAAGAGAATCTACACAGCTAAACACAAATCTAGCCCCAGGATTAATATTATTAACACTCACGATCCTGAAAAGTGCTTTCAGTTTCAACAGCAACTTGAAGACGCTTTCACTGATACACCAGAAAATTGTACAGTAAATGAAAAGTGGGGTCAACTTAAGGAAACTCTTTATAAAACTGCCGTAGGGGTTTACGGCACTGTGGATCATAAGAGGCAGGACTGGTTTGCGGCAAACAGCCAGACTCTGCAGCCCTTGATTGATAAGAAGAAGATAGCTCTCTTAAGAAACAAGGAAAGACCAACGCGTAACACTCTGAGTGAGCTAAGCAAGCTAGGAAGGATGTGCAAAAGGCTGCCAGGCAGTGTGCAAATGATTATTGGATCAAGTTATGTGAGTCCATTCAAATCGCAAGTGATAAGGGAAACATCAGAAGCATGTATGAAGGAATAAAGAAAGCCTGTGGTCCAATGATCAAAAGAAGTGCACCATTGAAAACCTTGACTGGAGAAATCATAACTGATAAGAAACAGCAGATGGACAGATGGGTAGAGCACTATTTGGAGCTTTACTCAAGTGAGACCAAACTAGCGGATGATGCCCTCAACGCCATAGAGGCTCTACCAACTCTTGACCACCTGGACACACTTCCCACCATAACAGAAGTTAAGTGTGCTATAAATGAACTTGCATCTGGCAAGGCTCCAGGTAAGGATGGGATTCCAATAGAGGTTATCAGGAGTGGGCAAGACACACTCACTCTACAGATCCACCAGCTAATAGAGCTATGCTGGCGAGAAGGACAAGTCCCACAGGATTTCAAAGATTCAAGCATATAACGCTGTACAAGAACAAGGGTGATCGGAGCGACTGCAACAACTATAGGGGTATCTCACTTCTGTGTATTGTTGGAAAAGTATCTGCCAGAATTGTTCTGCGCAGACTTCAAGTCCTAGGAGATCAAGTCTACCCCGAATCACAGTGTGGCTTTCGACAGAACCGGTCTACCATTGATATGATATTCTCATTGCGACAAATGCAAGAAAAATGCCGTGAACAGAATCAACCACTGTTTATTGCCTTCATCGACCTCACAAAGGCATTTGATTTGGTCAGTCGTGAGGGTCTGTTCAAGGCACTAAAGAAGATTGGTTGCCCACCAACTTTTCTGTCCATTGTAGAATCGTTCCACACAGGCATGAAGGGTATAATCAAGTTTGATGGTGCAACTTCTGAAGAGTTTGAAATCAAGAGTGGAGTTAAGCAAGGTTGTGTACTAGCTCCCACCCTCTTTGGAATATACTTTTCACTTCTACTGAAATATGCCTTTCGTGATCAGGATGGTGGTATATACATTCACTCACGCTCAGATGGCGGCCTCTACAATGCTCAGAGATTGAAGGCCAAGACCAAAATTAGGAGGGTACTGATCAGAGAGTTGCTTTTTGCAGATGATGCTGCAGTTACGACCCACTCTGAGGAAGAATTGCAATGTCTACTATCTGCATTCTCCAATGCTTGTTCTGAATTTGGTTTAACAATTAGCAAAAAGAAGACACAGATTATGTCACAAGGTGCACATGGGGTACCATCAATCTTTATTGACGACGCCGAACTAGAGATGGTAGACCATTTTACATATCTAGGATCAGTGGTAAATAGCAAATTATCCCTAGATCAGGAAATCAACATCCGGATTGGTAAGGCAGCAACAACAATGAACAGGTTAAGAAAAAGAGTCTGGGAGAACAGGAAGCTTACTGTCAAAACAATAGTCCTTGTCTATCAAGCCTGTGTCCTTAGTACTCTTCTTTATGGCAGTGAAACCTGGACAACTTACTCACACCAAGAGAAACGTTTAAATAGCTTTCATATGCGGTGTCTGCGAAGAATTCTTGGTATTAAGTGGCAAGACAAAATCACAAATACTGAAGTATTGGAAAGATCAGGTTGTGTGACGGTTTATTCCATGCTCAGTCTTCGTAGACTTAGATGGATAGGACATCTTAGGAGGATGGATGATGGTAGAATACCAAAGTACATCTTTTTTGGTGAATTACAGATGGGTAACATACCTCAGGGTCGGCCTCTAGTACGATACAAAGATGTGTGTAAGCGGGACATGATTGATACAGGCATTGATAATGCACAGTGGGAGCAAGTCGCCGCTGAACGTGTTGTATGGCGGGCAACTATTAGAAATGGAATAAAGACAAAGGAGAAAATTATTGCAAATAAGTCACACACCTAGCGTGTGAGACATAAGTGGTGCGTGATTGTGGAAATTACCATGTGTTCACATGCACCCACTGTGAACCAACATTTACAGCGCGAATTGGCCTTATCAGTCACATTCGCTACCGCCACATGTAAAAGTTATTATGCCTTTTTCAAACACAAACTATCGTTTGTCAAGACAGCAAGGTGTCAATGTATGTAAGGGGAAACAACTATAATCTATATCAACATTAAAGCAAGCACGGGAGATAACGCTAGCAATTTATCAATATAATAATAACAACGCTTATTACGTAAAATTAAAAAAAATTGTTATATTTTGCTCGCCTTTTTCTTTGAAGATTATCTCTCTTATTCATGGAAACATCCTTTCATTGCTTTTCTACTGTCTTGTACTAATTCAAACATGACTTTTAAAATTGTCTAATATATTACACCTTATTAGTTTAGATGACAAGTGATAAGACCCAACAATTAGACTCGGTGGCGGTTCTCGCCGCGTTGGTAACTTACGGTTATGTGAGCCGGTCGCTCAGAAAGCAATGGCAAACTACTGAGCGTAATCTTGCTTGTTGTTTGTCCATCAAGAATGATGATGACCATTCATTTCATCCAGTGGGGTTGAAAGTATGGAGCCGTGAGTTCTAAGATGGCTGATAAAGCCTATCTTGGCTCGAAATGTTCTTTGACAATGTGGGCAAAGAATGCTTGACGTTCAAGGAGAAGGATCTACTGCAGTTGTTTTTTTGTCCAGCCTTTTATTCACAGCTCTTGCAGTCCTGGTTGCTTCACAAGTGACTGCACCCTTATTTAATGATGTACGCCACGAATTACGGTCTTTAGCAGCAGTCTCCCAGGTGTCAAGATGAATTCCAAAAGCTTTCAGTGAGATTTTCAGAGTGCCTTTAAAGCGTTTCCTCTGGCCACCATAGGAGCGTTTACCACACTGCAGTCCAGCGTAAAAAAAAATTTGTTTAGGGAGCCTGTGATCTGGCATTCGAGTCAAGTGACCAGCCCAGCGAATCTGATTCTACATTAGTAGAGTGTGGATACTGGGCATGGACGCTTTTTCTAGAACTTCAGAGTGTGGGATCTTGTCTTGCCATTTAATCTTCAGTAACTTCCTAAGGCAGACTGAATCAAATTAGTGGACTAGATATAGCGTAGTCAAGTTAGTAGACTAGAGATAGCGTAGTCAAGTTAGTAGACTAGCGATAGCGTAGTCAAGTTAGTAGACTAGAGATAGCGTAGTCAAGTTAGTAGACTAGAGATAGCGTAGTCAAGTTAGTAGACTAGAGATAGCGTAGTCAAGTTAGTAGACTAGAGATAGCGTAGTCAAGTTAGTAGACTAGAGATAGCGTAGTCAAGTTAGTAGACTAGAGATAGCGTAGTCAAGTTAGTAGACTAGAGATAGCGTAGTCAAGTTAGTAGACTAGAGATAGCGTAGTCAAGTTAGTAGACTAGAGATAGTGTAGTCAAGTTAGTAGACTAGAGATAGTGTAGTCAAGTTTGTAGACTAGAGATAGCGTAGTCAAGTTAGTAGACTAGAGATAGTGTAGTCAAGTTAGTAGACTAGAGATAGTGTAGTCAAGTTTGTAGACTAGAGATAGCGTAGTCAAGTTAGTAGACTAGAGATAGCGTAGTCAAGTTAGTAGACTAGAGATAGCGTAGTCAAGTTAGTAGACTAGAGATAGCGTAGTCAAGTTAGTAGACTTGATATAGCATAGTCAAGTTAGGAAACTAAATATTGCATAATCAAGTTAGTAGACTAGCGATAGCGAAGTCAAGTTAGTAGACTAGAGATAGCGTAGTCAAGTTAGTAGACTAGCGATAGCGTAGTCAAGCTAGTAGACTAAAGATAGCATAATCAAGTTAGGAAACTAAATATAGCATAGTCAAGTTAGTAGACTAGAGATAGCGAAGTCAAGCTAGTAGACTAGAGATAGCGTAGTCAAGTTAGTAGACTAGAGATAAACGCACGAACGAACGAACGAACAAACTTTATTTTCAAAGGGTAACAAATTGGGCACGCAGGCCCGTCTTACATTGGGCTTTTTCATTCACTCATCTTTCATTTATCAAATGTGCATGTTACATTAACATAGGGGGAAAACATTGTCAGATGGATTTTGTAAGCATAAACAATGCATATTACGCATGATACATTCACATGAAAAAAAAAAAATAATTATCAAATGAAGTTGTAAACATAAGCAGTGCATAGTGCAATGTTGTGAGACACATCCCCCATCCATACTCATATCCCGCAGCCACCAACACATCCCCCAACCACCAAAC